>CAKAJE020002012.1:188138-502797 GCA_916610135.2 Macropis europaea
ACAAAGCGCATGAAATGACGAGTGAAATGAACTATTAAACTTCTATGGTAGGGCAATCAAAGACCCGATTATGTCATTCTACATTATGGTTAATATAAGAATTCTGCGTAATTCTATCACATTTGTTCAATTTATGTCGCTCCTATTTCAGATAGCGTATTGGGCTAGGCGGCACCATATAGCGCATGAAATGGCGAGTAAAATGCACTATTAAACTTCTATGATAGGGCAATGAGAGACCCGAATAGATCGTATTATATTATGGTTAATATAAGAATTCTGCGTAATTCTATCACGTTTGTTCAATTTACGTAGCTCCGAATTCAGATAGCGTATTGGACTAGGCGGCATCTTAAAGTGCATGACATGTCGAGTAAAATGCACTACTAAACTGCTCGGATAGGGAAATCAGAGACCCGAGTAGGTCATCTAATATTGTGATTAATATAAGAATTCGGCGTAATTCTATTACATTTGTTCAATTTACGACGCTCCTATTTCAGATAGTATATTGGGCTAGGCGGCATCTTAAAGCGCGTGGCATGACGAGTAAAATGCACTACTAACGTTCTATGATAGGGCAATCAGAGACCCGAATAGATCATATTATATTGTGGTTAATACAAGAATTCTGCGTAATTCTATCACATTTGTTCAATTTACTTCGCTCATACTTCAAATAGCGTATTGGGGTAGGCGGCATCTTAAAGCGCATGGAATGACGAGTAAAATGCACTATTAAACTTCTATGATAGGGCAATCAGACACCCGATTAGATCATTCTATATTATGGTTAATATAAGAATTCTGCGTAGTTCTATCACATTTGTTCTATTTACGTCGCTCCTATTTCGGATAGCGTATTGGGCTAGGCGGCATCTTAAAGCGCATGGAATGACGAGTAAAATGCACTATTAAACTTCTATGCGAGGGCAATCGGAGACCAGATTAGATCATTTTATATTATGGATAGTATAAGAATTCTGCGCAACTCTATCACATTTGTTCGATTTACGTAGCTCCAATTTCAGATAGCGTATTGGGCTAGGCGGCATCTTAAAGCGCATGGAATGACGAGTAAAATGCACTGCTAAACTTCTAGGATAGGGCAATCAGAGTCCCGATTAGGTCATCTTATATTATGATTAATATAAGAATACAGCGTAATTCTATCACATTTGTTCAATTTAAGACGCTCCTATTTCAGATAACGTATTGTGCTAAGCGGCATCTCAAAGCGCATGAAATGACGAGAAAATGCCTTATTAAACTTCTATGATAGGGCAAACAGAGACCCGATTAGATCATTTTCTATTATGGTTAATTTAAGAATTCAACAAAATTCTATCACATTTGTTCAATTTAAGTCGCTCCTCTTTCAGATAGCGTACTGGGCTAGGCGGCATCTTAAAGCGCGTGGAATGTCGAGTAAAATGCACTATTAAACTTCTATGATAGGGCAATCAGAGACCCAATTAGTTCATTTTATATTTTGGTTAATATAAGAATTCAGCGAAATTCTATCACATTTGTTCAATCTACGACGCTCCTATTTCAGATAGCGTATTGGGCTAAGCGGCATCTCAAAGCGCATGAAATGACGAGTGAAATGCACTATTAAACTTCTAGGGCAGGGCAAACAGAGACCCGATTAGATCATTTTATATTAGGGTTAATTTAAGAAGTCAGCAAAATTCTATCACATTTGTTGAATTCACGTCGCTCCTATTTCAGATAGCGTATTAGGCTAAGCGTCATCTCAAAGCGCATGAAATGGCGAGTAAAATGCACTGTTAAACTTGTAGGGTAAGGCAAACAGAGACCCGATTAGATCATTTTACATTAAGGTTAATATAAGAATTCAGGGAAGTTCTATCACATTTGTTCAATTTACGTCGCTCCTATTTCAGATAGCGTATTGGGCTAAGCGGCATCACAAAGCGCATGAAATGACGAGTGAAATGAACTATTAAACTTCTATGGTAGGGCAATCAAAGACCCGATTATGTCATTCTACATTATGGTTAATATAAGAATTCTGCGTAATTCTATCACATTTGTTCAATTTATGTCGCTCCTATTTCAGATAGCGTATTGGGCTAGGCGGCACCATATAGCGCATGAAATGGCGAGTAAAATGCACTATTAAACTTCTATGATAGGGCAATGAGAGACCCGAATAGATCGTATTATATTATGGTTAATATAAGAATTCTGCGTAATTCTATCACGTTTGTTCAATTTACGTAGCTCCAATTTCAGATAGCGTATTGGACTAGGCGGCATCTTAAAGTGCATGACATGTCGAGTAAAATGCACTACTAAACTGCTCGGATAGGGAAATCAGAGACCCGAGTAGGTCATCTAATATTGTCATTAATATAAGAATTCAGCGTAATTCTATTACATTTGTTCAATTTACGACGCTCCTATTTCAGATAGTATATTGGGCTAGGCGGCATCTTAAAGCGCGTGGAATGACGAGTAAAATGCACTACTAACGTTCTATGATAGGGCAATCAGAGACCCGAATAGATCATATTATATTGTGGTTAATACAAGAATTCTGCGTAATTCTATCACATTTGTTCAATTTACGTCGCTCCTATTTCGGATAGCGTATTGGGCTAGGCGGCATCTTAAAGCGCGTGGAATGACGAGTAAAATGTACTACTAACCTTCTATGGTAGGGTAATCAGTGCCCCGATTAGATCACTTTATATTATGGTTAATATAAGAATTCTGCGAAATTCTATCACATTTGTTCAATTTACGTTGCTCCTATTTCAGATAGCGTATTGGGCTTAGCGGCACCTTAAAGCGCATGAAATGACGAGTAAAATGCACTATTAAACTTCTATGATAGGGCAATCAGAGACCCGATTAGATCATTTTATATTATTGTTAATATAAGGATTCAGCGAAATTCTATCACATTTGTTCAATTTACGTCGCTCCAACTTCAGATAGCGTATTGCGCTAGGCTGCACCTTAAAGCGCGTGGAATGACGAGCAAAATGCACTATTAAACTTCTAAGATAGAGAAATCAGAGACCCGATTAGATCATTTTACATTGGGGTTAATATAAGAATTCTGCGTAACTCTATCACATTTATTCAATTTACGCAGCTCCAATTTCAGACGGCGGATTAGGCTAGACGGCACCTTAAAGCGCATGAAATGACGAGTAAAATGCACTATTGAGCTTCTTTGATAGGGCAATCAGAGACCCGACTATATCATTTTATATTATGGTTAATATAAGAATGCAGCAAAATTCTAACACATTAGTTCCATTTACGTCGCTTCAACTTCAGATAGCATATTGGGCTAGGCGGCATCTTAAAGCGCATGGAATGACGAGTAAAATGCACTATTAAACTTCTATGCGAGGGCAATCGGAGACCCGATTAGATCATTTTATATTATGGATAGTATAAGAATTCTGCGCAACTCTATCACATTTGTTCAATTTACGTAGCTCCAATTTCAGATAGCGTATTGGGCTAGGCGGCATCTTAAAGCGCATGGAATGACGAGTAAAATGCACTGCTAAACTTCTAGGATAGGGCAATCAGAGTCCCGATTAGATCATCTTATATTATTGCTAGTTTAAGAATTCATCGTAACTCTATCACATTTGTCCAATTCACGTCGCTCCTACACCAGATATCGTATAGAAGCTAGGTGGCATCTTAAAGCGCATGAAATGGCGAATAAAATGCACTACTAACATTCTCGGATACGGCCATCAGAGACCCAATTAGATCATTTTATATTATTGTTAAAATAAGAATTCAACGTAATTTTATCACATTTGTTCAATTTACGTCGCTCCTACTTCAGATAGCGTATTTGGCTAAGCGGCACCTTGAAGTGCATCAAATGACGAGTAAAATGCACTATTAAACTTCTAGGGTAGGGCAAACAGAGACCCGATTAGAACATTTTATATTATGATTAATTTAAGAATTCAGCGAAACTCTATCACATTTGTTCAATTTACGTAGCTCCAATTTCAGATAGTGGATTCGACTAGGCGGGAACCTAAAGCGCATGAAATGACGAGTAAAATTCCTTATTAATCTTCTATGATAGGGCAATCAGAGACCCGATTAGATCATTCTAAATTATGGTTAATATAAGAATTCTGCGTAATTCTATCACATTTGTTCAATTTACGTCGTTCCTATTTCAGATAGCGTATTGTGCTAAGCGGCATCTCAAAGCTCATGAAATGGCGAGTAAAATACACTATTAAACTTCTAGGGTAAGGCAAACAGAGACCCGATTAGATCATTTTATATTATGGTTAATTTAAGAATTCAGCAAAATTCTATCACATTTGTTCAATTTACGTCGCTCTTATTTCAGATAGCGTATTGGGCTAGGCGGCATCTTAAAGCGCGTGGAATGACGAGTAAAATGCACTATTAAACTTCTATGATAGGGCAATCAGAGACCCGATTAGATCATTTTACATTTTGGTTAATATAAGAATCCACCGAAATTCTATCACATTTGTTCAATTTACGTCGCTCCTATTTCAGATAGCGTATCGGGCAAAGCGGCATCTCGAAGCGCATGAAATGACGAGTGAAATGCACTATTAAACTTCTAGGGTAGGGCGAACAGAGACCCGATTAGATCCTTTTACATTAAGGTTAATATAAGGATTCAGCGAAATTCTATCACATTTGATCAATTTACGTCGCTCCAATTTCAGATAGCGTATTGGGCTAAGCGGCATCTCAAAGCGCATGAAATGTCGAGTATAATGCACTATTAAACTTCTATGATAGGGCAATCAGAGACCCGTATAGATCACCTTATATTATAATTAATACAAGAATTCAGCGTAATTCTATCACCTTCGTTCAATTTACGTCACTCCTATTTCAGATATCGTATTGGGCTAGGTGGCATCTTAAAGCGCATGAAATGGCGAGTAAAGTGCACTATTAAACTTCTATGATAGGGCAATCAGAGACCCGATTAGATCAATTTAAATTATGGTTAAGATAAGTATGCAG
Source organism: Macropis europaea (assembly GCA_916610135.2). Classification (NCBI taxonomy): domain Eukaryota; kingdom Metazoa; phylum Arthropoda; class Insecta; order Hymenoptera; family Melittidae; genus Macropis; species Macropis europaea. The sequence continues at coordinate 193,173 of CAKAJE020002012.1, forward strand.
CGTAATTCTATCACATATGATCAATTTACGACGCTCCTATTTCAGATAGCGTATTTGGCGAGGCGGCATCTTAAAGCGCATGAAATGACGAGTAAAATGCACTACTAAACTTCTCGGATAGGGCAGTAAGAGACCCGACTAGGTCATCTTATATTATAGTTAATACAAGAATTCAGCGTAGTTCTATCACCTTCGTTCAATTTACGTCACTCCTATTTCCGATATCGTATTGGGCTAGGTGGCATCTTAAAGCGCATGAAATATCGATTAAAATGAACTACTAAACTTCCCGGATAGGGCAATCAGACACCCGATTAGGTCATCTTATATTATGATTAATATAAGAATTCAGCGTAATTCTATCACATTTGTTCAATTTACGTCGCTCCTATATCACATAGCGTTCGAGCTAGGCGGCATCTTAAAGCGCATGAAATGGCGAGCAAAATGATCTCTTAAGCTTCTCGGTTTCGGCCATCAGAGGCCAAATTAAATCATTTTGTATTATTGTTAATGTAAGAATTCAGCGAAATTCTATCACATTTGTTCAATTTACGTCGCTCCTATTTCAGATAGCGTATTTTGCTAGGCGGCATCTTAAACCGCGTGGAATGCCGAGTAAAATGCACTACTAACCTTCTATGGTAGGGCAATTAGAGACCCGATTAGATCATTTTATATTATGGTTAATATAAGAATTCCGCGAAATTCTATCACATTTGTTCAATTCACGTCGCTCCTATTTCAGATAGCGTATTGGGCTAGGCGGCACCTTAAAGCGCATGAAATGACGAGTTAAATGCACTATCAAACTTCTAGGTTAAGGCAAATAGAGTCCCGTTTAGATCATTTTACATTATGGTTAATATAAGAATGCAGTGTAATTCTATCACATTTGTTCAATTTGCGTCGCTCCTATTTCAGATATCGTACTGGGCTAGGCGGTATCTTAAAGCGCGTGGAATGGCGAATATAATGCGCTCTTAAACTTGTAGGGTGGGGCAATCAGAGACCCGATTAGATCATTTTATATTATGGTTAATATAAGAATTCAGAGAAATTCTAACACATATTTTCAATTTACGTCGTTTCTATTTCAGATAGCGTATTGGGCTGAGCGGCATCTCAAAGCGCATGAAATGGGGAGTAAAATGCACAATTAAACTTCAAGGGTAGGGCGAGCAGAGACCCGATTAGATCATTTTACATTATGGTTAATATAAGAAATCAGCGAAATTCTATCACATTTGTTCAATTTACGTCGCTCCTATTTCAGATAGCGTATTCGGCAAAGCGGCACCTCAAAGCGCATGAAATGGCTAGTAAAATGCACTATTAAACTTCTAGGGTAGGGCAATCAGAGACCCGATTAGATCATTCTATATTATGGTAAATATAAGAATTCTGCGTAATTCTATCACATTTGTTCAATTCGAGTCGCTCCTATTTCAGATAGCGCATTGGGCTAGGCGGCACCTTAAAGCGCATGAAATGACGAGAAAATGCCTTATTAAACTTCTATGATAGGGCAAACAGAGACCCGATTAGATCATTTTCTATTATGGTTAATTTAAGAATTCAACAAAATTCTATCACATTTGTTCAATTTAAGTCGCTCCTCTTTCAGATAGCGTACTGGGCTAGGCGGCATCTTAAAGCGCGTGGAATGTCGAGTAAAATGCACTATTAAACTTCTATGATAGGGCAATCAGAGACCCAATTAGTTCATTTTATATTTTGGTTAATATAAGAATTCAGCGAAATTCTATCACATTTGTTCAATCTACGACGCTCCTATTTCAGATAGCGTATTGGACTAAGCGGCATCTCAAAGCGCATGAAATGACGAGTGAAATGCACTATTAAACTTCTAGGGCAGGGCAAACAGAGACCCCATTAGATCATTTTATATTAGGGTTAATTTAAGAAGTCAGCAAAATTCTATCACATTTGTTGAATTCACGTCGCTCCTATTTCAGATAGCGTATTAGGCTAAGCGTCATCTCAAATCGCATGAAATGGCGAGTAAAATGCACTGTTAAACTTGTAGGGTAAGGCAAACAGAGACCCGATTAGATCATTTTACATTAAGGTTAATATAAGAATTCAGGGAAGTTCTATCACATTTGTTCAATTTACGTCGCTCCTATTTCAGATAGCGTATTGGGCTAAGCGGCATCACAAAGCGCATGAAATGACGAGTGAAATGAACTATTAAACTTCTATGGTAGGGCAATCAAAGACCCGATTATGTCATTCTACATTATGGTTAATATAAGAATTCTGCGTAATTCTATCACATTTGTTCAATTTATGTCGCTCCTATTTCAGATAGCGTATTGGGCTAGGCGGCACCATATAGCGCATGAAATGGCGAGTAAAATGCACTATTAAACTTCTATGATAGGGCAATGAGAGACCCGAATAGATCGTATTATATTATGGTTAATATAAGAATTCTGCGTAATTCTATCACGTTTGTTCAATTTACGTAGCTCCGAATTCAGATAGCGTATTGGACTAGGCGGCATCTTAAAGTGCATGACATGTCGAGTAAAATGCACTACTAAACTGCTCGGATAGGGAAATCAGAGACCCGAGTAGGTCATCTAATATTGTGATTAATATAAGAATTCAGCGTAATTCTATTACATTTGTTCAATTTACGACGCTCCTATTTCAGATAGTATATTGGGCTAGGCGGCATCTTAAAGCGCGTGGCATGACGAGTAAAATGCACTACTAACGTTCTATGATAGGGCAATCAGAGACCCGAATAGATCATATTATATTGTGGTTAATACAAGAATTCTGCGTAATTCTATCACATTTGTTCAATTTACTTCGCTCATACTTCAAATAGCGTATTGGGATAGGCGGCATCTTAAAGCGCATGGAATGACGAGTAAAATGCACTATTAAACTTCTATGATAGGGCAATCAGACACCCGATTAGATCATTCTATATTATGGTTAATATAAGAATTCTGCGTAGTTCTATCACATTTGTTCTATTTACGTCGCTCCTACTTCGGATAGCGTATTGGGCTAGGCGGCATCTTAAAGCGCATGGAATGACGAGTAAAATGCACTATTAAACTTCTATGCGAGGGCAATCGGAGACCAGATTAGATCATTTTATATTATGGATAGTATAAGAATTCTGCGCAACTCTATCACATTTGTTCGATTTACGTAGCTCCAATTTCAGATAGCGTATTGGGCTAGGCGGCATCTTAAAGCGCATGGAATGACGAGTAAAATGCACTGCTAAACTTCTAGGATAGGGCAATCAGAGTCCCGATTAGGTCATCTTATATTATGATTAATATAAGAATACAGCGTAATTCTATCACATTTGTTCAATTTAAGACGCTCCTATTTCAGATAACGTATTGTGCTAAGCGGCATCTCAAAGCGCATGAAATGACGAGAAAATGCCTTATTAAACTTCTATGATAGGGCAAACAGAGACCCGATTAGATCATTTTCTATTATGGTTAATTTAAGAATTCAACAAAATTCTATCACATTTGTTCAATTTAAGTCGCTCCTCTTTCAGATAGCGTACTGGGCTAGGCGGCATCTTAAAGCGCGTGGAATGTCGAGTAAAATGCACTATTAAACTTCTATGATAGGGCAATCAGAGACCCAATTAGTTCATTTTATATTTTGGTTAATATAAGAATTCAGCGAAATTCTATCACATTTGTTCAATCTACGACGCTCCTATTTCAGATAGCGTATTGGGCTAAGCGGCATCTCAAAGCGCATGAAATGACGAGTGAAATGCACTATTAAACTTCTAGGGCAGGGCAAACAGAGACCCGATTAGATCATTTTATATTAGGGTTAATTTAAGAAGTCAGCAAAATTCTATCACATTTGTTGAATTCACGTCGCTCCTATTTCAGATAGCGTATTAGGCTAAGCGTCATCTCAAAGCGCATGAAATGGCGAGTAAAATGCACTGTTAAACTTGTAGGGTAAGGCAAACAGAGACCCGATTAGATCATTTTACATTAAGGTTAATATAAGAATTCAGGGAAGTTCTATCACATTTGTTCAATTTACGTCGCTCCTATTTCAGATAGCGTATTGGGCTAAGCGGCATCACAAAGCGCATGAAATGACGAGTGAAATGAACTATTAAACTTCTATGGTAGGGCAATCAAAGACCCGATTATGTCATTCTACATTATGGTTAATATAAGAATTCTGCGTAATTCTATCACATTTGTTCAATTTATGTCGCTCCTATTTCAGATAGCGTATTGGGCTAGGCGGCACCATATAGCGCATGAAATGGCGAGTAAAATGCACTATTAAACTTCTATGATAGGGCAATGAGAGACCCGAATAGATCGTATTATATTATGGTTAATATAAGAATTCTGCGTAATTCTATCACGTTTGTTCAATTTACGTAGCTCCAATTTCAGATAGCGTATTGGACTAGGCGGCATCTTAAAGTGCATGACATGTCGAGTAAAATGCACTACTAAACTGCTCGGATAGGGAAATCAGAGACCCGAGTAGGTCATCTAATATTGTGATTAATATAAGAATTCAGCGTAATTCTATTACATTTGTTCAATTTACGACGCTCCTATTTCAGATAGTATATTGGGCTAGGCGGCATCTTAAAGCGCGTGGAATGACGAGTAAAATGCACTACTAACGTTCTATGATAGGGCAATCAGAGACCCGAATAGATCATATTATATTGTGGTTAATACAAGAATTCTGCGTAATTCTATCACATTTGTTCAATTTACGTCGCTCCTATTTCGGATAGCGTATTGGGCTAGGCGGCATCTTAAAGCGCGTGGAATGACGAGTAAAATGTACTACTAACCTTCTATGGTAGGGTAATCAGTGCCCCGATTAGATCACTTTATATTATGGTTAATATAAGAATTCTGCGAAATTCTATCACATTTGTTCAATTTACGTTGCTCCTATTTCAGATAGCGTATTGGGCTTAGCGGCACCTTAAAGCGCATGAAATGACGAGTAAAATGCACTATTAAACTTCTATGATAGGGCAATCAGAGACCCGATTAGATCATTTTATATTATTGTTAATATAAGGATTCTGCGAAATTCTATCACATTTGTTCAATTTACGTCGCACCTATTTCAGATGCCGTATTGGGCTAGGTGGCATCTTAAAGCGCATGAAATGTCGAGTAAAATGCACTTTCAAACTTCTAGGGTAGGGCAGACAGAGACCCGATTAGATCATTTTATATTATGGTTAATTTAAGAATTCAGCGAAATTCTATCACATTTGTTCAATTTACGTCGCTCCAACTTCAGATAGCGTATTGCGCTAGGCTGCACCTTAAAGCGCGTGGAATGACGAGCAAAATGCACTATTAAACTTCTAAGATAGAGAAATCAGAGACCCGATTAGATCATTTTACATTGGGGTTAATATAAGAATTCTGCGTAACTCTATCACATTTATTCAATTTACGCAGCTCCAATTTCAGACGGCGGATTAGGCTAGACGGCACCTTAAAGCGCATGAAATGACGAGTAAAATGCACTATTGAGCTTCTTTGATAGGGCAATCAGAGACCCGACTATATCATTTTATATTATGGTTAATATAAGAATGCAGCAAAATTCTAACACATTAGTTCCATTTACGTCGCTTCAACTTCAGATAGCATATTGGGCTAGGCGGCATCTTAAAGCGCATGGAATGACGAGTAAAATGCACTATTAAACTTCTATGCGAGGGCAATCGGAGACCCGATTAGATCATTTTATATTATGGATAGTATAAGAATTCTGCGCAACTCTATCACATTTGTTCAATTTACGTAGCTCCAATTTCAGATAGCGTATTGGGCTAGGCGGCATCTTAAAGCGCATGGAATGACGAGTAAAATGCACTGCTAAACTTCTAGGATAGGGCAATCAGAGTCCCGATTAGATCATCTTATATTATTGCTAGTTTAAGAATTCATCGTAACTCTATCACATTTGTCCAATTCACGTCGCTCCTACACCAGATATCGTATAGAAGCTAGGTGGCATCTTAAAGCGCATGAAATGGCGAATAAAATGCACTACTAACATTCTCGGATACGGCCATCAGAGACCCAATTAGATCATTTTATATTATTGTTAAAATAAGAATTCAACGTAATTTTATCACATTTGTTCAATTTACGTCGCTCCTACTTCAGATAGCGTATTTGGCTAAGCGGCACCTTGAAGTGCATCAAATGACGAGTAAAATGCACTATTAAACTTCTAGGGTAGGGCAAACAGAGACCCGATTAGAACATTTTATATTATGATTAATTTAAGAATTCAGCGAAACTCTATCACATTTGTTCAATTTACGTAGCTCCAATTTCAGATAGTGGATTCGACTAGGCGGGAACCTAAAGCGCATGAAATGACGAGTAAAATTCCTTATTAAACTTCTATGATAGGGCAATCAGAGACCCGATTAGATCATTCTAAATTATGGTTAATATAAGAATTCTGCGTAATTCTATCACATTTGTTCAATTTACGTCGTTCCTATTTCAGATAGCGTATTGTGCTAAGCGGCATCTCAAAGCTCATGAAATGGCGAGTAAAATACACTATTAAACTTCTAGGGTAAGGCAAACAGAGACCCGATTAGATCATTTTATATTATGGTTAATTTAAGAATTCAGCAAAATTCTATCACATTTGTTCAATTTACGTCGCTCTTATTTCAGATAGCGTATTGGGCTAGGCGGCATCTTAAAGCGCGAGGAATGACGAGTAAAATGCACCATTAAACTTCTATGATAGGGCAATCAGAGACCCGATTAGATCATTTTACATTTTGGTTAATATAAGAATCCACCGAAATTCTATCACATTTGTTCAATTTACGTCGCTCCTATTTCAGATAGCGTATCGGGCAAAGCGGCATCTCGAAGCGCATGAAATGACGAGTGAAATGCACTATTAAACTTCTAGGGTAGGGCGAACAGAGACCCGATTAGATCCTTTTACATTAAGGTTAATATAAGGATTCAGCGAAATTCTATCACATTTGATCAATTTACGTCGCTCCAATTTCAGATAGCGTATTGGGCTAAGCGGCATCTCAAAGCGCATGAAATGTCGAGTAGAATGCACTATTGAACTTCTAGGGTAAGGCAAACAGCGACCCGATTACATCATTTTCTATTATGGTTAATTTAAGAATTCAGCGAAATTCAATCACATTTGTTCAATTTACGTCGCTCCTATTTCAGATAGCGTATTGGGCTAAGCAGCATCTCAAAGCGCATGAAATGGCGAGTAAAATGGACTTTTAAACTTGTAGGGTAGGGCAAACAGAGACCCGATTACATCATTTTATATTTTGTTTAATATAAGGATTCAGCGAAATTCAATCACATTTGTTCAATTTACGCCGCTCCTATTTCAGATAGCGTATTGGGCTAAGCGGCATCTCAAAGCGCATGAAAAGGCGAGTAAAATGGAGTATTAAACTTCTAGGGTAGGGCAAACAGAGAGGCGATTAGATCATTTCATATTATGGTTAATATAAGAATTCAGCGAAATTCTGTCACATTTATTCAATATACGTCGCTCCTACTTCAGATAGCGTATTGGGCTAAGCCGCACCTCAAAGCGCAAGAAATGTCAAGTAAAATGCACTACTAAGCTTCTAGGATAGGGCTATCAGAGGCCCGATTAGGTCATCTTATAATATGATTAATATAAGGATTCAGTGTAATTCTATCACATTTGTTCAAGTTACGTCGCTCCTATTTCAGATAGCGTATTGCGCTAGGCGGCATCTTAAAGTGCGTGGAATGACAAGTAAAATACACTACTAATCCTCTATGATAAGGCAATCGGAGACCCGATTAGAACATCTTATAGTATGGTTAATATAAGAATTCAACGTAATTTACTACATTTGTTCAATTTACGTCGCCCCTATTTCAGATAGCGTATTGGGCCAGGTGGCATCTTAAAGCGCATGAAATGTCGAGTAAAATGCACTATGAAACTTCTAGGGTAGGGCAAACAGAGACCCGAATAGATCATTTCATATTATGGTTAATATAAGAATTCAGCGAAATTCAATCACATTTATTCAATATACGTCGCTCCCACTTCAGAAAGCGTATTGGGCTAAGCCGCATCTTAAAGCGCAAGAAATGTCGAGTAAAATGCATTATTATTCTTCTAGGGTAGGGCAAACAGAGACACGATTAGATCATTTTATATTATGGTTAATATAAGAATTCAGCGAAATTCTTTCACATTTGATCAATTTACGTCGCTCCTATTTCAGATAGCGTATTGGGCTACGCGGCACCTTAAAGCGCATGAAATGACGAGTAAAATGCACTATTAAACTTCTATGATAGGGCAATCAGAGACCCGAATAGATCGTATTATATTATGGTTAATATAAGAATTCTGCGTAATTCTATCACGTTTGTTCAATTTATGTCGCTCCTATTTCAAATAGCGTATTCGGCTAGGCGGCACCTTAAAGCGCATGAAATGACGAGTAAAATGCACAGTTAAATTTCTACGATAGGGCAATCAGAGATCCGAATAGATCATATCATATTATGGTTAATATAAGAATTCTGCGTAATTCTATCACGCTTGTCCAATTTACGTAGCTCCAATTTCAGATAGCGTATTGGGCTGTGCGGCATCTTATAGCGCGTGACATGTCGAGTAAAATGCACTACCAAACTTCTCGGATTGGGCAATCAGAGACCCGATTAGGTCATCTTATATTATGATTAATATAAGAATTCTGAGTAGTTCTATCACGTTTGTTCAATTTACATAGCGCCAATTTCAGATAGCGTATTGGGCTAGGCGGCATCTTAAAGCGCATGGAATGTCGAGTAAAATGCACTACTATACTTCTCGGATAGGGCAATCAGAGACCGGATTAGGTCATCTTATACTATGGTTAATATAAGGATTCAGCGGAATTTTTTCACAGTTGCTCAATTTCCGTCGCTCCTATTTCAGATAGCGTATTGGGCCAAGCGGCACCTTAAAGCGTATGAAAGGACGAGTAACATGCACTGTTAAACTTCTATGGTAGGGCAATCAGAGACCCGAATTCATCGTATTATATTACGGTTATTATAAGAATTCTGCGTAATTCTATCACATTTGTTCAACTTACGATGCTCCTATTTCAGATAGCGTATTGGGCTGTGCGGCAACTTATAACGCATGAAATGTCGAGCAAAATTCACTATTAACCTTCTATGATAGGGCAATCAAAGACCCGATTACATCGTTCTATATTATGGTTAATATAAGAATTCTGCGTAATTCAATCACATTTGTTCAATTTACGTCGCCCCTATTTCAGATAGCGTATTGGGATAGGCGGCTCCTTAAAACGCATGAAATGACGAGTAAAATGCAATATTCAACTTCTATGATAGGGCGATCAGAGATCAGATTAGATCATTTTATATTATTGTTAATATAAGAATGCAGCGTAATTTTATCACATTTGTGCAATTTACGTCGACCCTATTTCAGATAGCGAATTGGGCTATGTCGCATCTTAAAGCGCATGAAATGTCGAGTAAAATGCATTATTATTCTTCTAGGGTAGGGAAAACAGAGACACGATTAGATCATTTTATATTATGGTTCATTTAAGAATTCAGCAAATCTCTATCACACTTGTTCAATTTACGTAGCTCCAATTACAGATAGCGTATTTGGCTAGGCGGCACCTTAAAGCACACGGAAAGACGAGTAACAAGCACTATTAAACTTCTATGATAGGGCCATCAGAGATCCGATTAGATCATTTTATATTATGGTTAATATAAGAATTCAGTGAAATTCTATCACATTTGTTCAGTTTACGTCGCTCCTATTACAGTTAGCGTTTTTGGCTAAGCGGCATCACAAAGCGCATGAGATGGCGAATGAAATGCACTATTAAACTTCTAGGGTATGGCGAACAGAGACCCGATTAGATCATTTTACATTAAGGTTAATATAAGAATTCAGGGAAATTCTATCACATTTGTTCAATTTACGGCGCCCCTATTTCAGATAGCGTATTGGGCTAAGCGGCATCTTAAAGCGCATGAAATGTCGAGTAAAATGCACTACTAACCTTCTAGGATAGGGCAATCAGAGACCCGATTCGGTCAACTTATATTATGATTAATATAAGAATTCAGCGTAATTCTATCACATTTGTTCAATTTATGTCGCTCCTATTTCAAATAGCGTATTCGGCTAGGCGGCACCTTAAAGCGCATGAAATGACGAGTAAAATGCACTGTTAAATTTCTACGATAGGGCAATCAGAGATCCGAATAGATCATATCATATTATGGTTAATATAAGAATTCTGCGTAATTCTATCACGCTTGTCCAATCTACGTAGCTCCAATTTCAGATGGCGTATTGGGCTGTGCGGCATCTTATAGCGCGTGAAATGTCGAGTAAAATGCACTACCAAACTTCTCGGATTGGCCAATCAGAGACCCGATTAGGTCATCTTATATTATGATTAATATAAGAATTCTGAGTAACTCTATCACCTTTGTTCAATTTACATAGCGCCAATTTCAGATAGCGTATTGGGCTAGGCGGCATCTTAAAGCGCACGAGATGTCGCGCAGAATGCATTATTAAACTTCTAGGGTAGGGCAAACATAGACCCGATTAGATCATTTTATATTATGGTTCATTTAAGAATTCAGCGAAATTTTATCACATTTGTTCAATTTACGTCGCACCTATTTCAGAAACCGTATTGGGCTAGGTGGCATCTTTAAGCGCATGAAATGTCGAGTAAAATGCACCACAAAACTTCTAGGGTAGGGCAAACAGCGACCCGATTAGATCATTTTATATTATGGTTAATATAAGCATTCAGCGTAATTCTATCACATTTGTTCAATTTACGTCGCTCCTATTACAGTTAGCGTATTGGGCTGTGCGGCATCTTAAAGCGCGTGACATGTTGAGTAAAATGCACTACTAAACTTCTCGGATAGGGCAATCAGAGACCCGATTAGGTCATCTTATATTATGATTAATATAAGAATTTAGCGTAACTCTATCACATTTATTCAATTTACGTCGCTGCTATTTCAGATAGCGTATTGGGCTAAGCGGCATATTAAAGCGCTTGAAATGACGAGTAAAATGTACTATTAAACTTCTATGATAGGGCAATCAGAGGCCCGATTAGATCATTTTATATTATTGTTAATATAAGAATTCAACGTAATTTTATCACATTTGATCAATTTACGTCGCCCCTATTTCAGATAGCGTATTAGGCTAGGTGGCATCTTAAAGCGCATGAAATGTCAAGTAAAATGCACTGCTAAACTACTCGGATAGGGCAATCAGAGATCCGATTAGGTCATTTTAAATTATGGTTAATATAAGAATTCTGCGTAATTCTATCACATTTGTTCAATTTACGTCGCTCCTTTTTCAGGAAGCGCATTGGGTTAAGCGGCAACTTAAAGCGCGTGGAATGACGAGTAAAATGCACTCCTAGACTTCTATGATAGGGCAATCACAGACCCGATTAGATCATTTTATATTATGGTTAATATAAGAATTCTGCGCAACCATAACACATTTATTCAATTTACACAGCTCCAATTTCAGATAGCGTATTGGGCTAGGCTGCACCTTAAAGCGCATGAAATGACGAGTAAAATGCACTATTAAACTTCTATGATAGGGCAATCAGAGTCCCGATTAGATCATTTTAAATTATGGTTAATATAAGAATTCTGCGTAATTCTATCACATTTGTTCAATATACGTCGCTCCTAATTCAGATAGCGCATTGGGCTAAGCGGCACCTGAAAGCGCATGGAATGACGAGTAAAATGCACTATTAAACTTCTAGGGTAGGGCAAACAGAGACCAGATTAGGTCATCTTATATTATGATTAATATAAGGATGCACCGTAATTCTATCACATTTGTTCAATTTACGTCGCTCCATTTTCAGATAGCGTATTGGGCTAGGCGGCATCATAAAGCGCGTGGAATGACGAGTAAAATGCACTACTAACCTTCTATGATAGGGCAATCAGAGACCCGATCAGATCATCTTATATTTTGATTAATATGAGAATTCAGTGTAATTCTATTACATTTGTTCAATTTACGACGCTCCTTTATCAGATAGCGTATTGGGCTGTGCGGCATCGTAAAACGCATGAAATGTCGAGTAAAATGCAATACTAAACTTCTCGGATAGGGCAATCAGAGACCCGATTAGGTCATCTTGTATTATGGTTAATACAAGAATTGAGCGAAATTTTGTCACATTTGTTCAATTTACGTCACCCCTATTTCAGATAGCGTATTGGGCTAGTTGGTATCCTAAAGAGCATGATATGTCGAGTAAAATGCACTATTAAACTTCTAGGGTATGGCAAACAGAGACCCGATTAGATCATTTTATATTATGGTTAATTTAAGAATTCAGCGTAATTTTATCACATTTGTTCAGTTTATATCGCTTCTATTTCAGATAGCGTATTGGGCTAGGCGGCACCTTAAAGCGTATGAAATGACGAGTAAAATGCACTATTAAACTTCTATAATAGTGCAATCAGAGACCCGAATAGATCGTATCATATTATGGTTAATATAAGAATTCTGCGTAATTCTATCACGTTTGTTTAATTTAAGTAGCTCCAATTTCAGATAGCGTATTGGGCTAGCCGGCATCTTAAAGCGCATGATATATCGAGTAAAATGCTCTACTAATATTCTCGGATAGGGCAATCAGAGACGTGATTAGGTCATCTTATATTATGGTTAATATAAGAATTCAGCGAAATTTTGTCACATCTGTTCAATTTACGTCGCCCCTATTTCAGATAGCGTATTGGGCTAGGAGGCATCTCAAAGCGCATGAGATGACGAATGAAATGCACTATTAAACTTCTAGGGTAGGGCGAACAGCGACCCGATTAGATGATTTTACATTAAGGTTTATATAAGAATTCAGGGAAATTCTATCACATTTGTTCAATTTATGTCGCTCCTATTTCAGATAGCGTATTCAGCTAGGCGGCACCTTAAAGCGCATGACATGTCGAGTAAAATGGACTGTTAAACTTCTATGATAGGGCAATCAGAGACCCGAATTGATCGTTTTATATTATGGTTAATATAAGAATTCTGCATAATTCTATCACATTTGTTCAATTTACGTCGCCCCTATTTCAGATAGCGTATTGGGCTATGTGGCATCTTAAAGCGCATGAAATGTCGAGTAAAATGCACTATTAAACATGTAGGGTAGGGCAAACGGAGAGCCGATTAGATCATTTTATATTTTGATTAATTTAAGAATTCAGCGAAATTCTATCACATTTGTTCAATTTACGTCGCTCCTATTTCAGATAGCGTATTGGGCTAAGCGGCATCTTAAAGCGCATGAAATGTCGAGCAAAATGCAATACTAAACTTCTCGGATAGGGCAATCAGAGACCCGATTAGGTCATCTTGTATTATGGTTAATACAAGAATTGAGCGAAATTTTGTCACATTTGTTCAATTTACGTCACCCCTATTTCAGATAGCGTATTGGGCTAGTTGGTATCCTAAAGAGCATGATATGTCGAGTAAAATGCACTATTAAACTCCTAGGGTATGGCAAACAGAGACCCGATTAGATCATTTTATATTATGGTTAATTTAAGAATTCAGCGTAATTTTATCACATTTGTTCAGTTTATATCGCTTCTATTTCAGATAGCGTATTGGGCTAGGCGGCACCTTAAAGCGTATGAAATGACGAGTAAAATGCACTATTAAACTTCTATAATAGGGCAATCAGAGACCCGAATAGATCGTATCATATTATGGTTAATATAAGAATTCTGCGTAATTCTATCACGTTTGTTTAATTTAAGTAGCTCCAATTTCAGATAGCGTATTGGGCTAGCCGGCATCTTAAAGCGCATGATATATCGAGTAAAATGCTCTACTAATATTCTCGGATAGGGCAATCAGAGACGTGATTAGGTCATCTTATATTATGGTTAATATAAGAATTCAGCGAAATTTTGTCACATCTGTTCAATTTACGTCGCCCCTATTTCAGATAGCGTATTGGGCTAGGAGGCATCTCAAAGCGCATGAGATGACGAATGAAATGCACTATTAAACTTCTAGGGTAGGGCGAACAGCGACCCGATTAGATGATTTTACATTAAGGTTTATATAAGAATTCAGGGAAATTCTATCACATTTGTTCAATTTATGTCGCTCCTATTTCAGATAGCGTATTCAGCTAGGCGGCACCTTAAAGCGCATGACATGTCGAGTAAAATGGACTGTTAAACTTCTATGATAGGGCAATCAGAGACCCGAATTGATCGTTTTATATTATGGTTAATATAAGAATTCTGCATAATTCTATCACATTTGTTCAATTTACGTCGCCCCTATTTCAGATAGCGTATTGGGCTATGTGGCATCTTAAAGCGCATGAAATGTCGAGTAAAATGCACTATTAAACATGTAGGGTAGGGCAAACGGAGAGCCGATTAGATCATTTTATATCTTGATTAATTTAAGAATTCAGCGAAATTCTATCACATTTGTTCAATTTACGTCGCTCCTATTTCAGATAGCGTATTGGGCTAAGCGGCATCTTAAAGCGCATGAAATGTCGAGCAAAATGCAATACTAAACTTCTCGGATAGGGCAATCAGAGACCCGATTAGGTCATCTTGTATTATGGTTAATACAAGAATTGAGCGAAATTTTGTCACATTTGCTCAATTTACGTCGCCACTATTTCAGATAGCGTATTGGGCTAGTTGGTATCCTAAAGAGCATGAAGTGTCGAGTAAAATGCACTATTAAACTTCTAGGGTAGGGCAAACAGAGACCCGATTAGATCATTTTATATTATGGTTAATTTAAGAATTCAGCGTAATTTTATCACATTTGTTCAGTTTATATCGCTTCTATTTCAGATAGCGTATTGGGCTAGGCGGCACCTTAAAGCGCATGAAATGACGAGTAAAATGCACTATTAAACTTCTATAATAGGGCAATCAGAGACTCGAATAGATTGTATCATATTATGGTTAATATAAGAATTCTGCGTAATTCTATCACGTTTGTTTAATTTAAGTAGCTCCAATTTCAGATAGCGTATTGGGCTAGCCGGCATCTTAAAGCGCATGATATATCGAGTAAAATGCTCTACTAATATTCTCGGATAGGGCAATCAGAGACGTGATTAGGTCATCTTATATTATGGTTAATATAAGAATTCAGCGAAATTTTATCACATTTGTTCAATTTACGTCGCCCCTATTTCAGATAGCGTATTGGGCTAGGAGGCATCTCAAAGCGCATGAGATGACGAATGAAATGCACTATTAAACTTCTAGGGTAGGGCGAACAGCGACCCGATTAGATGATTTTACATTAAGGTTTATATAAGAATTCAGGGAAATTCTATCACATTTGTTCAATTTATGTCGCTCCTATTTCAGATAGCGTATTCAGCTAGGCGGCACCTTAAAGCGCATGACATGTCGAGTAAAATGGACTGTTAAACTTCTATGATAGGGCAATCAGAGACCCGAATTGATCGTTTTATATTATGGTTAATATAAGAATTCTGCATAATTCTATCACATTTGTTCAATTTACGTCGCCCCTATTTCAGATAGCGTATTGGGCTATGTGGCATCTTAAAGCGCATGAAATGACGAGTAAAATGCATTACTGAACTTCTTTGATAGGGCCATCCGAGACCCGATTAGACAATTTTATATTATGGTTAATATAAGAATTCAGCGTAACTGAACCACATTTGTTCAATTTACGTCGCTCCTATTTCAGATAGCATAATGAGCTAGGCGGCATCTTAGAGCGCGTGGAATGACGACTAAAACGCACTACTAACATTCTATGATAGGGCAATCTGGGACTCGATTAGATCATTTTATATTATGGTTAATATAAGAATTCAGCGAAATTCTATCACCTTTGTTCAATTTACGTCACTCCGATTTCAGATATCGTATTGGGCTAGGTGGCATCTTAAAGCGCATGAAATGCCGAGTAAAATGCTCTACTAAACTTCCCGGATACGGCAATCAGACACCCGATTAGGTCATCTTATATTATAATCTATATAAGAATTCAGCATAATTCTATCACATTTGTTCAGTTTACGTCGCTCTTATATCATATAGCGTTTTGGCTAGGTGGCATCTTAAAGCGCATGAAATGGCGAGTCAAATGATCTCTTAAGCTTCTCGGATTCGGCCATCAGAGACCCAATTAAATCATTTTGTATTATTGTTAATATAGGAATTCAGCGAAACTCTATCACATTTATTCAATTTACGCAGCTCCAATTTCAGATAGCGGATGGGCTAGGCGGCACCTTAAAGCGCATGAAATGTCGAGTAAAATGCACTACTGAACTTCTATGATAGGGCAATCAGAGACCCGATTAGATCATTTTATATTATGGTTAATTTAAGAAATCAGCGAAATTCTATCACATTTGTTCAATTTACGTCGCTCCTATTTCAGATAGCGTATTGGGATAAGCGGCATCTTAAAGCGCATGAAATGACGTGTAAAAGGCACCATTAAACTTCAAGGGTAGGGCAAACAGAGACCCGATTAGATCATCTTATATTATGATTAATATATGAATTCAGCGAAATTCTATCACATTTGTTCAATTTACGTCGCCCCTATTTCAGATAGCGTATTGGTCTATGCGGCATGTTAATGCGCATGAAATGTCGAGTAAAATTCACTACTAAACTTCTAGGATAGGGCAATCGGAGACCCGATTTGATCATTTTATATTATTCTTAATATAAGAATTCAGCGTCATTTTATCACATTTTTCAATTTACGTCGCCCCTATTTCAGATACCGTATTGGGCTAGATGGCATCGTAAAGCGCATGAAATGTCGAGTATAATGTACTGCTAAACTTCTTGGATAGGGCAATCAGAGACCCGATTAGGTCATCTTATATTATGATTAATATAAGAATTCAGCGTAATTCTATCACATTTGTTCAATTTACGTCGTTCCTATTTCTGATAGCGGATTGGGATAGGCGGGACCTTAAAGCGCATGAAATGACGAGTAAATGCACTACTAATCTTCTAGGATAGGGCAATCAGAGTCCCGATTAGATCATCTTATAATATTGTGAATTTAAGAATTCATCGTAACTCTATCACATTTGTCCAATTCTCGTCGCTCCTACAACAGATATCGTGTTGAGCTAGGCGGCATCTCAAAGCGCATGAAATGGCGAATAAAATGCACTACTAACCTTCTCGGATACGGCCTTCAGAGACCCAATTGGATCATTTTATATTATGGTTAATATAAGAGTTCCGCGAAATTCTATCACATTTGTTCAATTTACGTAGCTCCAATTTCAGATAGTGCATTGGGCTAGGCGGCACCTTAAAGCGCATGAAATGACGAGTAAAATGCACTATTAAACTTCTATGATAGGGCCATCAGAGACCCGAATAGATCATTTTGTATTATGGTTAATATAAGAATTCCGCGAAATTCTATCACATTTGTTCAATTTATGTCGCTCCTATTTCAGATAGCGTATTGGGGTAGGCGGTACCTTAAAGCGCATGAAATGACGAGTAAAATGCACTATTAAACTTCTATGATAGGGCAATCAGAGATCCGAATATATCATATTATATTATGGTTAATATAAGAATTCTGCGTAATTCTATCACATTTGTCAAATTTACGTCGCCCCTATTTCAGATAGCGTATTGGACTAGGCGGCATCGTAAAGCACATGAAATGTCGAGTAAAAGGCACTACTAAACTTCTCGGATACGGCCATCAGAGACCCAATTAGATCATTTTATATTATGGTTAATATAAGAATTCAGCGCAATTTTATCACATTTGTTCAATTTACGTCGCCCCTATTTCAGGTAGCGTATTGGGCTAGATGGCATCTTAAAGCGCATGAAATGTCGAGTAAAATGCACTGTTAAACTTCTAGGGTAAGGCAAACAGAGACCCGATTAGGTCATTTTATATCATGGTTAATATAAGAATTCTGCGTAATTCTATCACGTTTGTTCACTTTACGTAGCTCCAATTTCAGATAGCCTATTGGGCTAGGCGGCATCTTAAAGCGCGTGGACTGACGACTATCATGCACTATTAAACTTCTATGATAGGACAATCGGAGACCCGAATAGACCATATTGTATTATGGTTAATATAAGAATTCTGCGTAATTCTATCACGTTTGTTCAATTTACGTAGCTCCAATTTCAGATAGCGTATTGGGCTGTGCGGCACCTTAAAGCGCGTGACATGTCCTGTAAAATGCACTACTAAACTTCTCGGATACGGCAATCAGGGACCCGATTAGGTCATCTTATATTATGATTACTATAAGAATTCAGCGTAATTCTATCACGTTTGTTCAATTTACGTAGCTCCTACTTCAGATAGCGTATTCGGCTGGGCGGCATCTTAAAGCGCGTGGAATAACGAGTAAAATGCACTACGAACCTTCTACGATACGGCAATCAGAGACACGATTAGATCATTTTAAATTATGGTTAATATAAGAATTCAGCGAAATTCTATCACCTTTGGTCAATTTACGTCGCTCCTATTTCAAACAGCGTATTGGGCTAGGCGGCATCTCAAAGCGCGTGGAATGGCGAGTGAAATGCACTATTAAACTTCTATGATAGAGCAATCAGAGACCCGATTAGATCATTCTATATTATGGTTAATATAAGAATTCTGCGTAATTCTATCACACTTGTTCAACTTACGTCGCTCCCCTTTCAGACAGCGTATTGGGCTAGGCGGCACCTTAAAGCGCATGAAATGACGAGTAAAATGCACTATTAAACTTCTATGAAAGGACAATCAGAGACCCGAATAGATCGTATTATATTATGGTTAATATAAGAATTCTGCGTACTTCTATCACATTTGTTCAATTTACGTCGCTCCGATTTCAGATAGCGTACTGGGCGAGGCGGCATCTTAAAGCGCATGAAATGTCGAGTAAAATGGACTCCTGAACTTCTCGGATAGGGCAATCAGAGATCCGATTAGGGCATTTTAAATTATGGTTAATATAAGAATTCTGCGTAATTCTATCACATTTGTTCAATTTACGACGCTCCTACTTCAGATAGTATATTGGGCTAGGCGGCCTCTTAAAGCGCGTGGAATGATGAGTAAAATGCACTACTAACCTTCTATGATAGGGCAATCAGAGACCCAAATAGATCATACTATATTATGGTTAATATAATAATTCTGCGTAATTCTATCACGTTTGTTCAATTTCCGTCGCTCCTACTTCAGATAGCGTATTGGGCTAAGCGGCATCTTAAAGCGCATGAAATGTCGACTAAAATGCACTGATAAACTTCTATGATAGGGCAATCAGAGACAAGGTTAGAGCATTCTATATTATGATTAATATAAGAACTCTGTGTAATTCTATCACATTTGTTCAATTTACGTCGTTCCTATTTCAGATAGCGTATTGGGCTAAGCAGAATCTTAAAGGGCATGAAATGTCGATTAAAATGCACTACTAAACTTCCAGGATAGGGCAATCAGAGACCTGATGAGATCATCTTATATTATGATTAATATAAGAATTCAGTGTAATTCTATCACATTTGTTCAATTTACGACGCTCCTGTTTCAGATACCGTAATGGACTAAACGGCACCTTAAAGCGCATGAAATGGCGAGGAAAATGCACTATTATACGTCTATGATAGCGTAATCAGAGACTCGATTAGAGCATCTTATATTATGATGTATATAATAATTCAGTGAAATTCTATTATATTTGTTCAACTTACGACGCTCATATCTCAGATAGCGTATTGGGCTGCGCGGCATCTTAAAACCCATGAAATGTCGAGTAAAATGCACTACTAAGCTTCACGGATAGGTCAATTATAGACCCGATTAGATCATTTTATATTATGCTTAATATAAGAATTCAGCGAAATTCTATCACATTTGTTCAATTTACGTCGCACCTATTTCAGATAGCGTACTGGGCTAGGCGGCATCTTAAAGCGCATGGAAAGTCGAGTAAAATGCACTACTAACCTTCTATGATAGGGCAATCGATGGCTCGATTAGATCATTCTATATTATGGTTAATATAAGAATTCTGCGTAATTCTATTACATTTGTTCAATTTATGTCGCTCCTATTTCAGATAGCCTACCGGGCTAAGTGGCACCTTAAAGCGCATGAAATGACGAGTAAAATGCACTATTACACTTCTATGATAGGGCAATCAGAGATCCGATTAGATCATTTTATATTATGGTTAATATAAGAATTCAGCGTAATTCTATCACATTTGTTCAATTTACGTCGCTCCTATTTCAGACAGCGTATTGGTCTAAGCGGCATGTTAATGCGCATGAAATGTCGCTTAAAATGCACTACTAAACTGCTAGGATAGGGCAATCGCAGACCCGATTAGATCATTTTATATTATTCTTAATATAAGAATTCAGCGTCATTTTAGCACATTTTTCAATTTACGTCGCCCCTATTTCAGATACCGTATTGGGCTATGTGGCATCGTAAAGCGCATGAAATGTCGAGTAAGATGCACTACTAAACTTCGCGGATCAGGCAATCGGAGACCCGATTAGGTCATCTTATATTATGATTAATATAAGGATGCAGCGTAATTCTATCACATTTGTTCTATTTACGTCCCTCCTTTTTCAGAAAGCGTATTGTGTTAAGCGGCACCATAAAGCGCATGAAATGACGAGTAAAATGCTCTATTAAACTTCTATGATAGGGCAATCAGAGACCCGATTAGATCATTTTATATTATTGTTAATATAAGAATTCAGCGTAATTTTATCACGTTTGATCAATTTACATCGCCCCTATTTCGGATAGCGTATTAGGCTAGGTGGCACCTTAAAGCGCATGAAATGTCGAGTAAAATGCACTATTAATCTTCTAGGGCAGGGCAAACAGAGACCCGATTAGGTCATCTTATATTATGATTAATATAAGTATGCACCGTAAATCCATCACATTTGTTCAATTTACGTCGCTCCAATTTCAGACAGCGTATTGGGCTAAACGGCACCTTAAAGCGCATGAATTGGTGAGTAAAATGCACTATTAAACTCCTATGATATAAAATGATCTAATCGGGTCTCTGTTTGCCTTACGGTAGAAGTTTAATATTGCATTTTACTCGCCATTTCATGCGCTTTGAGATGCCGCTTAGCCCAATACGCTATCTGAAATACGATCGACGTAAATTGAACAAATGTGATAGAATTTCGCTGGATTCTTAAATTAACCATAGTATAAAATGATCTAATCCGGTCTCTGTTCGCCCTACCCTAGAAGTTTAATAGTGCATTTTACTCGCCATTTCTTGCACTTTGAGAAGCCGCTTAGCCCAATACGCTATCTGAAATATGAGCGACGTAAATTGAACAAATGTGATAGAATTTCCCTGAAATCTTATACTAAACAAAATATAAAATGATCTAATCGGGTCTCTCTTTGCCCTACCCTAGAAGTTTAATAGTGCATTTTACTCGCCATTTCATGCGCTTTGTGATTCCGCTTAGCCAAATACGCTATCTGAAATAGGAGCGACGTAAATTGAACAAATGTGACAGAATTTTCCTGAAATCTTATATTAAGCAAAATATAAAATTATCTAATCGGGTCTCTGATTGCCCTATCATAGAAGTTTAGTAGTGCATTTTACTCGCCATTTCATGCGCTTCATCATGCCACCTAGCCCACTACGCTATCTGAAATAGGGGCGACGTAAATTGAACAAATGTGATAGAATTTCCCTGAATTCTAATATAAAAGAAAATATAAAATCATCTAATCGTTTCTCTCATTGCCCTATCATAGATGTTTAGTAGTGCATTTTACTCGCCCTCCCACGCGCGGTGAGATGCCGCCTAGCCCAGTACGCTATCTGAAATAGGAGCGACATAAGTTGAACAAATGTGATAGAATTACGCTGAATTCTTATATTAACCGTAATATAAAATGATCTAATCGGGTCTCTATTTGCCTTACCCTAGAAGTTTAATAGTGCATTTTACTCTCCATTTCATGCGCTTTGAGCTGCCGCATAGCCCAATACTCTATCTGAAATAGGAGCGACGTAAATTGAACGAATGTGATAGAATTTCGCTGAATTCTTAAATTAACCATAAAATAAAATGATCTAATCGGGTCTCGGTTTGCCCTATCCCATAAGCTTAGTAGTGCATTTTACTTCACAATTCATGGGCTTTAAGATGTCGCTTAGCCCGATACGGTATCTGAAATAGGGGCGACGTAAATTGAACAAATGTGATAAAATAACGCCGCATGCTTATATTAACAATAATATAAAATGATCTAATTGAGTGTCTGATGGCAGTATCCGAGAAGGTTAGTAGTGCGTTTTACTCGTAATTTCATGCGCTTTAAGGTCCGGCCTAGCCCAATCCGATATCTGAAATTGGAGATACGTAAATTGAACAAATGTGATAGAATTACGCTGAATTCTTAAATTAACCATAATATAAAGTGATCAAATCGGCTCTCTGTTTGCCCTACCCTAGAAGTTTAATACGGCATTTTACTCGACATTTCATGCGCTTTAGGATGCCACCTAGCTCAATACGATATCTGAAATAGGAGCGACGTAAATTGAACAAATGTGATAGAATTTCGCTGAATTCTTATATTAACCATAATATATAATGATCTAATCGGGTCTCTGATTGCCCTATCAAAGAAGTTTGGTTGTGCATTTTACTCGTCATTTCGTGCGCTTTAAGGTGCCGCCTAGCCCAATACGCTATCTGAAATAGGAGAGACGTAAATTGAACAAATGTGATAGAATTACGCATAATTATTATATTAACCGTAATATAAAATGATATAATCGGGTCTCTGTTTGCCTTACCCTAGAAGGTTGATAGTGCATTTTACTCGCCATGTCATGCGCTCTGAGATGCCGCTGAGTCCAATACACTATCTGAAATAGGAGCGACGTAAATTGAACAAATCTGATAGAAATTCGCTGAATTCTTATATTAACCGTAATATAAAATGATCTAATCGGGTCTCCCTTTGCCTTACCCTAGAAGTTTAATAGTGTATTTTACTCGTCATTTCATGTGCTTTGAGATGCCGCTTAGCGCAATACGCTATCAGAAATAGGAGCGACGTAAATTGAACAAATGTGATAGAATTTCGCTGAATTCTTATATTAACCATAATATAAAATGATCTACTCCGGTCTCTGTTGGCCCTGCCCTAGAAGTTTAGTAGTGCCTTCCACTCGACATTCCACGCGCTTTAGGATGCCGCCTAGCCCAGTAGGCTATCTGAAATAGGAGCGACGTAAATTGCACAAATGTGATAGAAATACGCTGAATTCTTATATTAACCAAAATATAAAATGATCTAATCGGGTTCCTGATTGCCCTATCATAGAAGTTTAGTAGTGCATTTACACGCCATTCCACGCGCTTTATGATGCCGCCTAGCCCAGTACGCTATCTGAAATAGGAGCGACGTAAATTGAACAAATGTGATAGAATTTCCCTGAATTCTTATATTAAGCTTAATGTAAAATGATCTAATCGGGTCTCTGTTGGCCGTACCCTAGAAGTTTAATAGTGCATTTTACTCGCCATTTCATGCTCTTTGAGATGCCGCTTAGCCCAATGCGCTATCTGAAATAGGAGCGCCGTAAGTTGAACAAATGTGATAGAATTTCGCTGAACTCTTTTATTAACCATAATGTAAAATGATCTAATCGGGTCTCTGTGCGCCCTAGCCTAGAAGTTTAATAGTACATCTTATTCGCCATTTCATGCGCTTTGAGATGCCGCTTAGCCCAATACGCTATCTGGAATAGGAGCGACGTAAATTGAACAAATGTGATAGAATTTCCCTGAAACCTTATATTAAACAAAATATAAAATTATCTAATCGGGTTCCTGATTGCCCTATCATAGCGGTTTAGTAGTGCATTTACAGGGCATTCCACGCGCTTCAGGATGCCGCCTAGCCCAGTACGCTGTCTGAAATAGGAGCGACGTGAGTTAAACAAATGTGATACAATTACGCTGGATTCTTATATTAACCGTAATATAAAATGATCTAATCGGGTCTCTGGTTGCCATATCCTAGAAGTTTAATAGTGCATTTTACTCGCCATTTCATGCGCTTTGAGATGCCGCTTAGCCCAGTACGCTACCTGAAATAGGAGCGACGTAAATTGAACGAATGTGATAGAATTACGCTGAATTATTATATTAACCGTAATATAAAATGATATAATCGGGTCTCTGTTTGCCTTACCCTAGAAGTTTGATAGTGCATTTTACTCGCCATGTCATGCGCTCTGAGATGCCGCTGAGTCCAATACACTATCTGAAATAGGAGCGACGTAAATTGAACAAATGTGATAGAATTTCGCTGAATTCTTATATTAACCATAATATAAAATGATCTAATCGGGTCTCTGTTTGCCCTACCATGGAAGTTTAATAGTGCATTTTACTCGTAATTTAATGTGCTTTGAGATGCCGCTTAGCCCAATACGCTATCTGAAATAGGAGCGACGTAAATTGAACAAATGGGATAGAATTTCTCTGAATTCTTATATTAACCAAAATATAAAATTATCTAATCGGGTCTCTGTTCGCGCTGCCCTAGAAGTTTAATAGTGCATTTTACTCGCCATTCCACGCACTTTAATATGCCGCCTAGCCCAGTACGCTATCTGAAATAGGAGCGACGTAAATTGAACAAATGTGATAGAATTTTGTTGAATTCTTAAATTAACCAAAATATAAAATTATCTAATCGGGTCTCTGATTGCCCTATCATAGAAGTTTAGTAGTGCATTTTTCTCGCCATTCCACGCACTTTAAGATGCCGCCTAGCCCAGTATGCTATCTGAAATAGGAGCGACGTAAGTTGAACAAATGTGATAGAATCACGCTGAATTCTTATATTAACCGTAATATAAAATGATCTAATCGGGTCTCTGTTTGCCCTACCCTAGAAGTTTAATAGTGCATTTTACTCGCCATTTCATGCGCTATGAGATGCCGGTTAGCACAATACGCTATCTGAAATAGGAGCGACGTAAATTGAACAAATGTGATAGAAATTCGCTGAATTCATATATTAACCTTAATGTAAAATGATCTAATCGGGTCTCTGTTCGCCATACCCTACAAGTTTAATAGTGCGTTTCACTCGCCATTTCATGCGCTTTGAGATGCCGCTTAGCCCAATAAGCTATTTGAAATAGGAGCGACGTAAATTGAACAAATGTGATAGATTTTCGCTGAATTCTTATATTAACCAAAACATAAAATGATCTAATCGGGTCTCTGATTGCCCTGTCATAGAAGTTTAATAGTGCATTTTACTCGCCATTCGATGCGCTTTGAGATGACGCTTAGCCCAATACGCTATCTGATATAGGAGCGACGTAAATTGAACAAATGTGATAGAATTTCCCTGAATTCTTATATTAGCTTAGTGTAAAATGATCTAATCGGGTCTCTGTTCGCCCTACCCTAGAAGTTTAATAGTGCGTTGCACTCGTCATTTCATGCGTTTTGAGATGCCGCTTAGCCCAATAAGCTATTTGAAATAGGAGCGACGTAAATTGAACAAATGTGATAGGATTTCGCTGAATTCTTATATTAACCAAAATATAAAATGATCTAATCGGGTCTCCGATTGTCCTATCATAGAAGTTTAGTAGTGCATTTTACTCGCCATTCCACGCGCTTTAAGATGCCGCCTAGCCCAGTACGCTATCTGAAATAGGAGCGACGTACATTGAACAAATGTGATAGAATTTTGCTGAATTCTTAAATTAACCATACTATAAAATGATCTAATTGGGTCTCTGTTTGCCCCACCCAAGAAGTTTAATAGTGCATTTTACTCGCCATTTCATGCGCTTTGAGATGCCGCTTAGCCCAATAAGCTATTTGAAATAGGAGCGACGTAAATTGAACAAATGTGATAGGATTTCGCTGAATTCTTATATTAACCAAAACATAAAATGATCTAATCGGGTCTCTGATTGCCCTGTCATAGAAGTTTAATAGTGCATTTTACTCGCCATTCGATGCGCTTTGAGATGACGCTTAGCCCAATACGCTATCTGATATAGGAGCGACGTAAATTGAACAAATGTGATAGAATTTCCCTGAATTCTTATATTAGCTTAGTGTAAAATGATCTAATCGGGTCTCTGTTCGCCCTACCCTAGAAGTTTAATAGTGCGTTGCACTCGTCATTTCATGCGTTTTGAGATGCCGCTTAGCCCAATAAGCTATTTGAAATAGGAGCGACGTAAATTGAACAAATGTGATAGGATTTCGCTGAATTCTTATATTAACCAAAATATAAAATGATCTAATCGGGTCTCCGATTGTCCTATCATAGAAGTTTAGTAGTGCATTTTACTCGCCATTCCACGCGCTTTAAGATGCCGCCTAGCCCAGTACGCTATCTGAAATAGGAGCGACGTACATTGAACAAATGTGATAGAATTTTGCTGAATTCTTAAATTAACCATACTATAAAATGATCTAATTGGGTCTCTGTTTGCCCCACCC
Organism: Macropis europaea; assembly: GCA_916610135.2. Lineage (NCBI taxonomy): Eukaryota > Metazoa > Arthropoda > Insecta > Hymenoptera > Melittidae > Macropis > Macropis europaea. The sequence continues at coordinate 219,893 of CAKAJE020002012.1, forward strand.
AAGAAGTTTAATAGTGCATTTTACTCGCCATTTCATGCGCTTTGAGATGCCGCTTAGCCCAATAAGCTATTTGAAATAGGAGCGACGTAAATTGAACAAATGTGATAGGATTTCGCTGAATTCTTATATTAACCAAAATATAAAATGATCTAATCGGGTCTCCGATTGTCCTATCATAGAAGTTTAGTAGTGCATTTTACTCGCCATTCCACGCGCTTTAAGATGCCGCCTAGCCCAGTACGCTATCTGAAATAGGAGCGACGTACATTGAACAAATGTGATAGAATTTTGCTGAATTCTTAAATTAACCATACTATAAAATGATCTAATTGGGTCTCTGTTTGCCCCACCCAAGAAGTTTAATAGTGCATTTTACTCGCCATTTCATGCGCTTTGAGATGCCGCTTAGCCCAATACGCTATCTGAAATAGGAGCGACGTAAATTGAACAAATGTGATAGAATTTCGCTGAATTCTTATATAAACCAAAATATAAAATGATCTAATCGGGTCTCCGATTGACCTATCATAGAAGTTTAATACTGCATTTTACTCGCCACTCCACGCGCTTTAAGATGCCGCCTAGCTCAGTACGCTATCTGAAATAGGAGCGACGTAAATTGAACAAATGTGATAGAATTTTGCTGAATTCTTAAATTCACCATAATATAAAATGATCTAATCGGGAGTCTGTTTGCCCTACCCTAGAAGTATAATAGTGCATTATGCTCGCCATTTCATGCGCTTTGAGCTGCCGCTTAGCCCAATACGCTATCTGAAATAGGAGCGACGTAAATTGAACAAATGTGATAGAATTTCCCTGAATTCTTATATTAGCTTAGTGTAAAATGATCTAATCGTGTCTCTGTTCGCACTACCCAAGAAGTTTAATAGTGCATTTTACACGCCATTTTATGCGCTTTGAGATGCCGCTTAGCACAATACGCTATCTGAAATAGGAGCGACGTAAATTGAACAAATGTGATAGAATTTCGCTGAATTCTTATATTAACCAAAATATAAAATGATTTAATCGTGTCTCTGATTGCCCTATCATAGAAGTTTCATAGTGCATTTTACTCGCAATTCCACGCGCTTTACGTTGCCGCTTAGCCCAATAAGCTATCTGAAATAGGAGGGACGTAAATTGAACAAATGTGATAGAATTTCGTTGAATTCTTATATTTACAAAATATAAAATGATCTAATCGGATCTCTGATTGCCCTATCATAGAAGTTGAGTAGTGCATTTTACTCACCCTTCCACGCGCTTTAAGATGCCTCCTAGCCCCGTACGCTATCAGAAATATGACCGACGTAAGATGAACAAATGTGATAGAATTACGCTGAATTCTTATATTAACCGTAATATAAAATGATCTAATCGGGTCTCTGTTAGCCTTACCCTAGAAGTTTAATAGTGCATTTTACTCGCCATTTCATGCGCTTTGAGATGCCGCTTAGCCCAATACGCTATCTGAAATAGGAGCGACGTAAATTCAACAAATGTGATAGAATTTCGCTGAATTCTTAAATTAACCATACGGTAAAATGGTCTAATCGGGTCTCTGTTTGCCCTACCCTAGAAGTTTAATAGTGCATTTTACACGCCATTTCTTGCGCTTTGAGATGCCGCTTAGCCCAATACGCTATCTGAAATAGGAGGGACGTATATTGAACAAATGTGATAGAATTTCGCTGAATGCTTAAATTAACCATAATATAAAATGATCTGATCGGGTCTCTGTTTGCCCTACCCTAGAAGTTTAATAGTGCATTTTAATCGCCATTTCATGCGCTTTGAGATGCCGCTTAGCCCAATACGCTATCTGAAATAGGAGCGACGTAAGTTTGACAAATGTGATAGAATTACGCTGAATTCTTTTGTTAACCATAACGTAAAGTGATCAAATCGGGTCTCTGTTCTCCCGACCCAAGAAGTTTAACAGTGCATTTTCTTATATTCACGTTAATGTAAAATGATCTAATCGCGTCTCTGTTTGCCTTATCCTAGGAGTTTAATAGTGCATTTCACTCGTCATTTCATGCGCTTTGAGATGCCGCTTAGCCCAATAAGCTATCTGAAACAGCAGCGATGTAAGTTGAACAAATGTGATAGAATTACGCTGAATTCTTATATTAACCGTAATTTAAAATGATCTAATCGGGTCTCTGTTTGCCCTATCCTAGAAGTTTATCAGTGCATTTTATTCGCCCTTTCTTGCGCTTTGAGATGCCGCTTAGCCCAATACGCTATCTGAAATATGAGCGACGTAAATTGAACAAATGTGATAGAATTTCGCTGAATTCTTAAATTAACTATAATATAAAATGATCTAATCGGGTCTCTGTTTGCCTTATCCTAGGAGTTTAATAGTGCATTTCACTCGACATTTCATGCGCTTTGAGATGCCGCTTAGCCCAATACGCTATCTGAAATATGAGCGACGTAAATTGAACAAATGTGATAGAATTTCGCTGAATTCTTATATTAACGTTAATGTAAAATGATCTAATCGCGTCTCCGTTTGCCTTATCCTAGGAGTTTAATAGTGCATTTCACTCGTCATTTCATGTGCTTTGAGATGCCGCTTAGCCCAATAAGCAATCTGAAATAGGAGCGACGTAAATTGGACAAATGTGATAGAATTTCGCTGAATTCTTATATTAACCAAAATATAAAATGATCTAATCGGGTCTCTGTTTGCCCTACTCTAGATGTTTAATAGTGCATTTTACTCGCCATTTCATGCGCTTTGAGATGCCGCTTAGCCCAATACGCTATCTGAAATACGAGCGATGTAAATTGCACAAATGTGATAGAATTTCGCTGAATTCTTTAATTAACCATAATGTAAGATGATCTAATCGGGTCTCTGTTCGCCCTAGCCTAGAAGTTTAATAGTGAATTTTATTCGCCATTTCATGCGCTTTGCGGTGCCGCTTAGCCCAATACGCTATCTGAAATAGGATCGACGTAAATTGAACAAATGTGATAGAATTTCCCTGAAATCTTATATAATACAAAATATAAAATGATCGAATCGGGTCTCTGATTGCCCTATCATAGAAGTTTAGTAGTGCATTTTACTCACCCTTCCACGCGCTTTAAGATGCCGCCTAGCCCAGTACGGTATCTGAAATAGGAGCGACGTAAGATCAACAAATGTGATAGAATTTCGCTGATTTCTTAAATTAACCATAATATAAAATGATATAATCGGATCTCTGTTTGCCCTACCCTAGAAGGTTAATAGTGCATTTTACTCGTCATTTCATGCGCTTTATGATGCTTCTTAGCCCAATACGCTATCTGAAATAGGAGCGACGTAAATTGAACAAATGTGATAGAATTTCGCTGAATTCTTATATTAATCTTCATGTAAAATGATCTAATCGGGTCTCTGTTCGCCCGACCCTAGAAGTTTAATAGTGCATTTCACTTGTCATTTCATTCGCCTTGAGAAGCCGCTTAGCCCAATACGCTATCTGAAATAGGAGCGACGTAAATTGAACAAATGTGATAGAATTTTCCTGAATTTTTATATTAACCAAAATATAAAATGATCCAATCGGGTCTCTGATTGCCCTATCATAGAAGTTTAATAGTGCATTTTACTCGCCATTCCACGCGCTTCCAGGTGCCTCGTAGCCCAGTACGCTATCTGAAATAGGAGCGACGTAAATTGAACAAATGTGATAGAATTTCCCTGAATTCGTATATTAACCAAAATATAAAATGATCTAATCGGGTCTCTGATTGCCCTATCATAGAAGTTTAATAGTTCATTTTCCGCGCCATTCCACGCGCTTTAAGATGCCGCCTAGCCCAGTACACTGTCTGAAATAGGAACAACGTAAATTGAACAAATGAGATAGAATTTCTCTGAATTCTTATATTAACCAAAATATAAAATGATCCAATCGGGTCTCTGATTGCCCTATCATAGAAGTTTAGTAGTGCATTTCACTCGCCATTCCACGCGCTTTAAGATGCCGCCTAGCCCAATACGCTATCTGAAATAGGAGCGACGTAAATTGAACAAATGTGATAGAATTTTGCTGAATTCTTAAATTAACCATAATACAAAATGATGTAATCGGGTCTCTGTTCCCCCGACCCAAGAAGTTTAATAGTGCATTTTCTTATATTAACGTTAATGTAAAATGATCTAATCGCGTCTCTGTTTGCCTTATCCTAGGAGTTTAATAGTGCGTTTCACTCGTAATTTCATGAGCTTTGAGATGCCGCTTAGCCCAATAGGCTATGTGAAATAGGAGCGACGTAAATTGAACAAATATGATAGAATTTCGCTGAATTCTTAAATTAACCTTAATATAAAATGATCTAATCGGGTCTCTGTTTGCCCTACCCTAGAAGTTTAAGAGTGCATTTCACTTGTCATTTCATTCGCCTTGAGAAGCCGCTTAGCCCAATAAGCTATCTGAAATAGGAGCCACGTAAATTGAACAAATGAGATAGAATTTCTCTGAATTCTTATATTAACCAAAATATAAAATGATCCAATCGGGTCTCTGATTGCCCTATCATAGAAGTTTAATAGTGCATTTTACTCGCCATTCCACGCGCTTTCAGGTGCCTCGTAGCCGAGTACGCTATCTGAAATAGGAGCGACGTAAATTGAACAAATGTGATAGAATTTCCCTGAATTCTTATATTAACCAAAATATAAAATGATCTAATCGGGTCTCTGATTGCCCTATCATAGAAGTTTAATAGTTCATTTTCCTCGCCATTCCACGCGCTTTAAGATGCCGCCTAGCGCTGTACGCTATCTGCAATAGGATCGACGTAAATTGAATAAATCTGATAGAATTACGCTGAGTTCTTATATTCACGGTAATATAAAATGATCTAATCGGGTCTCTGTTCGCCCTGCCCTAGAAGTTTAATAGTGCATTTCACTCGTCATTTCATGCGCTCTGAGATGCCGATTAGCCCAATACGCTATCTCAAATAGAAGCGACGTGAAGTGAACAAATGTAATAGAATTTCGCTGAATTCTTAAATTAACCATAAAATAAAATGATCTAATCGGGTCTCGGTTTGCCCTACCCTAGAAGTTTAATAGTGCATTTTACTCGCCATGCCACGCGGTTTAAGATTCCGCCTAGCCCAGTAGGCTATCTGAAATAGGAGCGACGTAAATTGAACAAATGTGATAGAATTACGCGGAATTCTTATATTAACCGTAATATAAAATGATCTAATCTGGTCTCTGTTTGCCTTACCCTAGAAGTTTGATAGTGCATTTTACTCGCATTTTCATGCGCTTTGAGATGCCGCTTCGCCCAATACCCTATCTGAAATAGGAGCGACGTAAATTGAACAAATGTGATAGAATTATGCTGGATTCTTATATACACGGTATTATACAATGATCTAATCGGGTCTCTGTTTGCCTTACCCTCGAAGTTCAATAGCGCATTTTACTCGCCATTTCATGCGCTTTGAGATGTCGCTTAGCCGAATATGCTATCTGAAATAGGAGCGACGTAAATTGAGCAGATGTGATAGAATTTCGCTGAATTCTTATATTAACCATAATGTAAAATGATCTAATCGGCTCTCTGTTCGCCCTACCCTAGATGTTTAATGGTGAATTTTACTAACCATTTCATGCGCTTTGAGATGCCGCTTAGCCCAATACGCTATCTGAAATAGGAGCGACGTAAATTGAACAAATGTGATAGAATTACGCTGAATTCTTATATTACCCGTAATATAAAATGATCTAATCGGGTCTCTGATTGCCCAATCATAGAAGGTTAATAGTGCATTTTACTCGCCATGCCACGCGGTTTAAGCTGCCGCCTAACCCAGTTGGCGATCTGAAATAGGAGCGACGTAAATTGAACAAATGTGATAGAATTACGCTGAATTCTTATATTAACCGTAATATAAAATGATCTAATCGGGTCTGTGTTTGCCCTACCCTAGAAGTTTAATAGTGCATTTTAATCGCCATTCCACGCGCTTTTAGATGCCGCCTAGCCCAGTACGCTAACTGAAGTAGGAGCGACGTAAATTGAACAAATGTGATAGAATTTCGCTGAATTCTTAAATTAACCATAATATAAAATGATCTAATCGGGGCTCTGTTTGCCTTACCCTAGAAGTTTGATAGTGCATTTTACTCATCATGCCACGCGGTTTAAGATGCCGCCTAGCCCAGTTGGCTATCTGAAATAGGAGCGACGTAAATTGAACAAATGTGATGGAATTACGCTGAATTCTTATATTAACCGTAATATAAACTGATCTAATCGGGTCTCTGTTTGCCTTACACTAGAAGTTTAATAGTGCATTTTACTCGCCATTTCATGCGCTTTGAGATGCCGCTTCGCCCAATACGCTATCTGAAATAGGAGCGACGTAAATTGAACAAATGTGATAGAATAACGCTGAATTCTTATATTCATGGTAATATAAAATGATCTAACCGGGTCTCTGTTTGCCTTACCCTAGAAGTTCAATAGCGCATTTTACTCGCCATTTCATGCGCTTTGAGATGCCGCTTAGCCCAATATGCTATCTGAAATAGGAGCGACGTAAATTGAACAAATGTGATAGAATTACGCTGCATTCTCATATTCACGGTAATATAAAATGATCTAATCGGGTCTCTGTTTGCCTTACCCTAGATGTTTAATAGTGCATTTTACTCGCCATTTTATGCGCTTAGAGATGCCGCATAGCCCAGTACGCTATCTGACATAGGAGCGACGTAAATTGAACAAATGTGATAGAATTACTCTGAATTCTTATATGAACCGATATATAAAATGATCTAATCGGGTCTCTGTTTGCCTTACCCTAGAAGCTTGATAGTGCATTTTACTCGCCATTTCATGCGCTTTGAGATGCCGCTTAGCCCAATACGCTATCTGAAATCGGAGCGACGTAAATTGAACAAATGTGATAGAATTACGCTGAATTCTTATATTCAAGGTAATATAAAATGATCAAATCGGGTCTCTGTTTGCCTTACCCTAGAAGTTCAATAGCGCATTTTACTCGCTATTTCATGCGCTTTGAGATGCCGCATAGCTCAATACGCTATCTCAAATAGGGGCGACGTAAATTGAACAAATGTGATAGAAATACGCTGCATTCTCATATTCACGGTAATATAAAATGATCTAATCGGGTCTCTGTTCGCCCTGCCCTAGAAGTTTAATAGTGCATTTTACTCGCCATGCCACGCGGTTTAAGATTCCGCCTAGCCCAGTAGGCTATCTGAAATAGGAGCGACGTAAATTTAACAAATGTGATAGAATTACGCGGAATTCTTATATTAACCGTAATATAAAATGATCTAATCTGGTCTCTGTTTGCCTTACCCTAGAAGATTGATAGTGCATTTTACTCGTCTTTTCATGCGCTTTGAGATGCCGCTTAGCCCAATACACTATCTGAAATAGGAGCGACGTAAATTGAACAAATGTGATAGAATTACGCTGCATTCTCATATTCACGGTAATATAAAATGATCTAATCGGGTCTCTGTTTGCCTTACCCTAGATGTTTAATAGTGCATTTTACTCGCCATTTTATGCGCTTTGAGATGCCGCATAGCCCAGTACGCTATCTGACATAGGAGCGACGTAAATTGAACAAATGTGATAGAATTACTCTGAATTCTTATATGAACCGATATATAAAATGATCTAATCGGGTCTCTGTTTGCTTTACCCTAGAAGTATAACAGTGCATTTTACTCGCCATTTCATGCGCTTTGAGATGCCGATTAGCCCAATACGCTATCTGAAATACGAGCGACGTAAATTGAACAAATGTGATAGAATTGCGCTGAATTCTTACATTAACCAAAATATAAAATGATCTAATCGGGTCTCTGATTGCCCTATCATAGAAGGTTAATAGTGCATTTTACTCGCCATGCCACGCGGTTTAAGATTCCGCCTAGCCCAGTAGGCTATCTGAAATAGGAGCGACGTAAATTTAACAAATGTGATAGAATTACGCGGCATTCTTATATTAACCGTAATATAAAATGATCTAATCGGTCTCTGTTTGCCTTACCCTGGAAGTTTGATAGAGCATTTTACTCGCCATTTCATGCGCTTTGAGATGCCGCTTAGCGCAATACGCTATCTGAAATAGGAGCGACGTATTTTGAACAAATGTGATAGAATTACGCTGAATTCTTATATTCACAGTAATATAAAATGATCCAATCGGGTCTCTGTTTGCCTTACCCTAGAAGGTTAATACTGCATTTTACTCGCCATTTCATGCGCTTTGAGATGCCGCTTAGCCCAATACGCTATCTGAAATAGGAGCGACGTAAATTGAACAAATGTGATAGAATTACGCTGAATTCTTGTATTAACCGTAATATAAAATGATCTAATCTGGTCTCTGTTTGCCTTACCCTAGAAGTTTGATAGTGCATTTTACTCGCCATTTCATGCGCTTTGAGATGCCGCTTAGCCCACTACGCTATCTGACATAGGAGCGACGTAAATTGAACAAATGTGATAGAATTACGCTGAATTCTTATATTAACCGTAATATAAAATGATCTAATCTGGTCTCTGTTTGCCTTACCCTAGAAGTTTGATAGTGCATTTTACTCGCCTTTTCATGCGCTTTGAGATGCCGCTTAGCCCAATACACTATCTGAAATAGGAGCGACGTAAATTGAACAAATGTGATAGAATTACGCTGAATTCTTATATTCACGGTATTATACAATGATCTAATCGGGTCTCTGTTTGCCTTACCCTAGAAGTTCAATAGCGGATTTTACTCGCCATTTCATGCGCTTTGAGATGCCGCTTAGCCCAACATGCTATCTGAAATAGGAGCGACGTAACTTGAACAAATGTGATAGAATTACGCTGCATTCTTATATTCACGGTAATATAAAATGATCTAATCGGGTCTCTGTTTGCTTTACCCTGGATGTTTAATAGTGCATTTTACTCGCCATTTTATGCGCTTTGAGATGCCGCATAGCCCAGTACGCTATCTGAAATAGGAGCGACGTAAATTGAACAAATGTGATAGAATTACGCTGAATTCTTATATGAACCGATATATAAAATGATCTAATCGGGTCTCTGTTTGCCTTACCCTAGAAGTTTAACAGTGTATTTTACTCGCCATTTCATGCGCTTTGAGATGCCGATTAGCCCAATACGCTATCTGAAATACGAGCGACGTAAATTGAACAAATGTGATAGAATTTCGCTGAATTCTTACATTAACCAAAATATAAAATGATCTAATCGGGTCTCTGTTTGCCTTACCCTAGAAGTTTGATAGAGCATTTTACTCGCCATTTCATGCGCTTTGAGATGCCGCTTAGCGCAATACGCTATCTGAAATAGGAGCGACGTAAATTGAACAAATGTGATAGAATTACGCTGAATTCTTGTATTAACCGTAATATAAAATGATCTAATCTGGCCTCTGTTTGCCTTACCCTAGAAGTTTGATAGTGCATTTTACTCGCCATTTCATGCGCTTTGATATGCCGCTTAGCCCACTACGCTATCTGAAATAGGAGCGACGTAAATTGAACAAATGTGATAGAATTACGCTGAATTCTTATATTCACGGTAATATAAAATGATCTAATCGGGTCTCTGTTTGCCTTACCCTAGAAGTTTAATAGTGCATTTTACTCGCCATTTCATGCGCTTTGAGATGCCGCTTAGCCCTATACGCTATCTGAAATAGGAGCGACGTAAATTGAACAAATGTGATAGAATATCGCTGAATTCTTATATCAACCATAATGTAAAATGATCGAATCGGGTCACTGTTTGCCCTACCCTAGAAGTTTAATAGTGCATTTCACTCGTCATTTCATGCGCTTTGAGATGCCGCTTAGACCAATACGCTATCTGAAATAGGAGCGACGTAAATAGAACAAATGTGATAGAATTTCGCTGAATTCTTATATTAACCAAAATATAAAATGATCTAATCGCGTCTCTGATTGCCCTAGCATAGAAGGTTAATAGTGCATTTTACTCGCCATGCCACGCGGTTTAAGATGCCGCCTAGCCCAGTTGGCTATCTGAAATAAGAGCGACGTAAATTGAACAAATGTGATAGAATTACGCTGAATTCTTATATTAACCGTAATATAAAATGATCTAATCTGGTCTCTGTTTGCCTTACCCTAGAAGTTTGATACTGCATTTTATTCGCCATTTCATGCGCTTTGAGATGCCGCTTAGCCCAATATTCTATCTGAAATTGGAGCGACGTAAATTGAACAAATGTGATAGAATCTCGCTCAATTCTGAAATTAACCATAATTTAAAATGATCTAATCGGTCTCTGTTTGCCTTACCCTAGAAGTTTGATAGAGCATTTTACTCGCCATTTCATGCGTTTTAAGATGCCGTCTAGCTCAATACGATATCTGGTGTAGGAGCGACGTGAATTGGACAAAATGTGATAGAGTTACGATGAATTCTTAAATTAACAATAATATAAGATGATCTAATCGGGATTCTGATTGCCCTATCCTAGAAGCTTAGTAGTGCATTTTACTCGACATTTCATGCGCATTAAGATGCCGCTTAGAGCAATACGCTATCTAAAATAGGAGCGACGTGAATTGAACAAATGTGAGAGAATTACGCAGAATTCTTATATTAACCATAATATAGAATGATCTAATCTGGTCTCTGATTGACCTATCATAGAATTCTAATAGTGCATTTTACTCGTCAGTCCATGCGCTTTAAGATGCCGCCTATCCCAGTACGCTATCTGAAATAGGAGCGACGTAAATTCAACAAACGCGATAGAATTACGCTGAATTCTTATATTAATCATAATATAAGATGACCTAATCGGGTCTCTGATTGCCCTACCCTAGGAGTTTATTAGTGCATTTTACTCGACATTTCATGCGCTCTAAGATGCCGCTTAGCACAATACGCTACCTGAAATAGGAGCGACGTAAATTGAACAAATGTGATCGAATTACGCAGAATTCTTATATTACCCATAATATAAAATGATCTAATCGGGTCTCTGATTGCCCTATCATAGAAGCTTAATAGTGCATTTTATTCGTCATTTCATGCGATTTAAAGTGCCGCTTAGCCCAATACGCTATCTGAAATAGGAGCGACGTAAATTCAACAAACGCGATAGAATTACGCTGAATTCTTATATTAATCATAATATAAGATGACCTAATCGGGTCTGTGATTGCCCTACCCTAGGAGTTTAGTAGTGCATTTTACTCGACATTTCATGCGCTCTAAGATGCCGCTTAGCACAATACGCTATCTGAAATAGGAGCGACGTAAATTGAACAAATGTGATCGAATTACGCAGAATTCTTATATTACCCATAATATAAAATGATCTAATCGGGTCTCTGATTGCCCTATCATAGAAGTTTAATAGTGCATTTTACTCGTCACTTCAGGCGCTTTAAGGTGCCGCTTAGCCCAATACGCTATCTGAAATAGGAGCGTCGTAAATTGAACAAATGTGATATAATTTCACTGAATTCTTATATTAACCATAATATAAAATGATCTAATCGGGTCTCTGATTGCCCTATCATAGAAGTTTAATAGTGCATTTTCCTCGCCATTTCATGCGCTTTTAGTTGCCGCTTATCCCGATACGCTATCTGAAGTTGGAGCAACGTAAATTGAACAAATGTGATAAAATTACGCTGAATTCTTATAGTAACAATAATATAATATGATCTACTCGCGTCTCTGATTGCCTTATCATAGAAGTTTTATAGTGCATTTTACTGGTCATTTCAGGCGCTATAAGGTGCCGCCTATCGCAATACGCTATCTGAAATTGGAGATACGTAAATTGAGCAAGTGTGATAAAGTTTCGCTTAATTCTTAAATTAACCATCACATAAAATGATCTAATCGGGTCTCTGATCACCCTATCATAGAAGCTGAATAGTTGCTTTTTCTCGTCATTTCATGCGCTTTATGATGCCGCTTAGCCCAATATGCTATCTGAAATAGGAGCGTCGTAAATTGAACAAATGTGATAGAATTTCACTGAATGCTTATATTAACCATAATATAAAATGATCTAATCGGGTCTCTGATTGCCCTATCATAGAAGTTTAATGGTGCATTTTGCTCGCCATTTCATGCGCTTTTATGTGCCGCTTATCCCGATACGCTATCTGAAGTTGGAGCTACGAAAGTTGAACAAGCGTGATAGAAGTACGCAGAATCCTTATATTAACCATAATATAATACGATCTATTCGGGACTCTGATTGCCCTACCATAGAAGTTTAATAGTGCATTTTACTCTTCATTTCATGCGCTTTAAGGTGCCGCCTAGCCCAATACGCTGTCTGAATTAGGAGCGACGTAAGTTGAACAAATGTGATAGAATTACGCAGAATACTTATATTAACCATAATATAGAATCATCTAATCGGGTCTCTGATTGCCCTATCATAGAAGTTTAATAGTGCATTTTACTCGCCATTCCGCGCGCTTTCAGATGCCGCCTAACCCAATACGCTATCTGAAATAGGAGCGACGTAAATTGAACAAATGTGATAGAATTTCGCTGAATTCTTATATTAACCATAATATAAAATGATCTAATCGTATCTCTGATTGCCCTATCGTAGATGGTTCGTAGTGCATTTTACTCGTTATTCCACGCGCTTTAAGATGCCGCCTAGCGCAATACGCTGTCTGAAATCGGAGCGACGTAAATTGAACAAATGTGATAGAATTACGCTGAATTCTTATATTAATCATAATATAAGATGACATAATCGGGTCCCTGATTGCCGTATCCGAGAAGTTTAGTAGTGCATTTTACACGATATTCCACGCGCTTTAAGATGCCGCCTAGCGCAATACGCTGTCTGAAATAGGAGCGTCGTAAATAGAACAAATGTGATAGAATTACTCTGAATTCTTATATTAACCATCATATAATACGATCTATTCGGGTCTCCGATTGCCCTATCATAGAAGTTTAATAGTGCATTTTAGTCGTCATTTCGTGCGCTTTAAGGTGCCGCCTAGCCCAATACGCTACCTGAAATAGGAGCGACGTAAATTGAGCAAATGTGATAGAATTACGCATAATTCTTATATTAACGATAATATAAAATGATCTAATCGGGTCTCTGATTGCCCTATCAAAGAAGTTTAGTAGTGCGTTTGACTCGTCGTTTCATGCGCTTTAAGATGCCTCTTAGCCCAATACGCTATCGGAAACAGGAGCGACGTAAATTGAACAAATGTGATAGAGTTATGCAGAATTCTTATATTAACCATGATTTAACATGATCTAATCGGGTCTTTAGTTGCCCTAACATAGAAGTTTAATAGTGCATTTTACACGTCATTTCATGCGCTTTAAGGTGCCGCCTAGCCCAACACGCTATCTGAAATTGGAGCTGCATAAATTGAATAAATCTGATAGAGTTACGCAGAATTCTTATATTAACCATAACATAAAATGGTCTAATCGGGTCACTGAATGCCCTATCAAAGAAGTTTAGTAGTGCATTTTACTCGTCATTTCATGCGATTTAAGGTGACTCTTAGCCCAATACGCTATCTGAAATAGGAGCGACGTAAATTGAACAAATGTGATAGAATTTCATTGAATTCTTATATTAACGATAATATTAAATGATCTAATCGGGTCTCTGTTTGCCCTATCATAGAAGTTGAATAGTGCATTTTACTCGTCCTTTCATGCGCTTTAAGGTGCTGTCTAGCCCAATACGCTATCTGAAGATGGAGCGACGTAAATTGGCCAAATGTGATAGAATTACCCTGAATTCTCATATTAACATTAATACAAAATGATTTAATTGGGTCTCTGATGGGCGAATCCGAGAAGCTTAACAGAGCATTTTACTCGACATTTCATGTGCTTTAAGATGCCGCTTAGCCCAATACGCTGTCTGAAATTATAGCTACGTAACTTGAACAAACGTGATAGAATTACGCAGAATTCTTATATTAACCATAATATAATACGATCTATTCGGGTCTCTGATTGGCCTATCATAGAAGTTTGATACTGCATTTTACTCGTCATTTCATGCGCTTTAAGGTGTCGCATATCCCAATACGCTACCCGAAATTGGAGCTACGTGAATTGAACAAATGTGATAGAGTTACGACGAATTCTTAAATTAACAATAATACAAGATGATCTAATCGGGATTCTGATTGCCCTTTCCTTGAAGTTAAGTAGTGCGTTTTACTCGACATTTCATGCGCTTTGAGATGCCGCCTAGCCCAATACGCTATCTGAAATAGGAGCGATATAAATTGAACAAATGTGATAAAATTACGTTGAATCCTTATATTAACAATAATATAAAATGATCTAATCGGGTCTCTGATTGCCCTATCATAGAAGTTTAATAGTGCATTTTACACGTCATTCCACGCGCTTTAACATGCCGGCTATCCCCACACGCTATCTGAAATAGCAGCGACGTAAATTGAACAAATGTGATAGAAATACACTGAATTCTTATATTGACCATAATAAACAATGATTTAATGGGGTCTCTGATTACCCTTTCATAAAAGTTTAATAGCGCATTATACTCGACATTGCATGCGCTTTGAGGTGCCGCTTCGCACAATACGCTATCTGTAATAGGAGCGACGTAAATTGAACAAATGTGATAGAATTACGCTGGATCCTTATATTAACCATTATATAAGATGACATAATCGGATCTCTAATTGCCCTATCCCAGAAGCTTAGTAGTGCATTTTACTTGACATTTCATGCGCTTTAAGATGCCGCTTAGCCCATTACGCTATCTGAAGTAGGAGCTACGTAACTTGAGTAAATGTGGTTCAATTACGCTGAATTCTTATATTAACCATAATATAAAATGATCTAATCAGGTCTCTGATTGCCCTGTCATAGAAGTTTAATAGTGCATTTTACTCGTCATGTCATGCGCTTTATGGTGCCGCCTAGCCCAATACGCTATCTGAAATAGGAGCGACGTACATTGAACAAATGTGATAGAATTTCGCTGAATTCTTATATTAACCATAATATAAAATGATCTAATTGGGTCTGTGATGGCCGTATCCGAGAAGGTTAGTAGTGCATTTTATTCGCCATTTCATGCGCTCTAAGATGCCGCATAGCTCAATGCGATATCTGGTGTAGGAGCGTCGTGAATAGGACAAATGTGATAGGGTTACGATGAATTCTTAAATTAACCATAATATAAGATGATCTAATCGGGTATCTGATTGCCCTATCCTAGAAGTTTAATAGTGCATTTTACTCACCATTTCATGCGCTTTAATGTGCCGTTTAGCCCAATACTCTATCTGAAATAGGAGCGTCATAAATTGAACAAATGTGATAGAATTTCGCTGAATTCTTATATTAACCATAATATAGAATAATCTAATCGGGTCTCTGTTTGCCCTACCCTAGAAGTTCTATAGTGCATTTTACTCGTCAGTCCATGCGCATTAAGGTGGCGCCTATCCCAATACGCTATCTGAAATAGGAGCCACGTAAATTGAACAAATGTGATAGAATTACGCAGAATTCTTATATTAACCATAATATAATACGATCTATTCGGGTCTCTGATTGCCCTATCATAGAAGTTTAACAGTGCATTTTACTCGACATTTCATGCGCATTAAGATGCCACCTAACCCAATACGCTATCTGTAATAGGAGCGACGTAAATTGAACAAATGTGATAGAATTTCGCTGAATTCTTATATTAACCAGAATATAAACTGATCTAATCGGGTCTCTGATTGGCCTATCATAGAAGGTTGGTAGTACATTTTACTCGTCATTCCATGAGCTTTAAGATGCCGCCTCGCCAAATACGCTATCTGAAATAGGAGCGTCGTAAATTGAACAAATGTGATAGAAGTACGCAGAATACTTATATTAATCATAATATAAGATGATCTAATCGGGCCTCTGATTGCCCTATCCTAGAAGTTTAGTGGTGCATTTTCCTCGACATTTCATGCGCTTTAAGATGCCGCTTAGCCTAATACGCTATCTGAAATAGGAGCGACGTACATTGAACAAATGTGATAGAATTTCAGTGAATTCTTATATTAACCATAATATAAAATGATCTAATCGGGTCTCGGATTGCCCTATCATATAAGGTTAGTAGTGCATTTTACTCGTCATTCCACGCGCTTTAAGATGCCGCCTAGCCGAATATACTATCCGAAATAGGAGCGACGTAAATTGAACAAATGTGATAGAATTACGCTGAATTTTTATATTAGTCATAATATAAGATGACCAAATCGGGTCTCTGATTGCCCTATCCGAGAAGTTTAGTTGTGCATTTTAATGGCCATTTCATGCGCTTTACGGAGCCGCCTAGCCCAATACGCTATCTGAAATAGGAGCGACATAAATTGAACATATGTGATAGAATTTTGCTGAATTCTTAAATTAACCATAATATAAAATGAGCTACTCGGGTCTCTGTTTACCCTACCCTAGAATTTTAACAGTGCATTTTATTCGACATTTCATGCGCTTTAAGATGCCACCTAGCCCAATACGCTATCTGAAATACGGGCAACGTAAATTGAGCAAATGTGATAAAATTTCGCTGAATTCTTATATTAACCAGAATATAAGATGACCTAATCGGGTCTCTGATTGCCATATCCGAGAAGTTTAATAGTGCATGTTACTCGTCATTTCATGCGCTTTAAGATGCCGCCAAGCCCAATACGCTATCTGAAATTGGAGCTACGTAAATTGGACAAATGTGATAGAATAACCCTGAATTCTCTTATTAACATTAATACAAAATGATTTAATTGGGTCTCTGATGGGCGAATCCGAGAAGCTTAACAGAGCATTTTACTCGACATTTCATGCGCTTTGAGATGCCGCCTAGCCCAAACGCTATATGAAATAGGAGCGACGTAAATTGAACAAATGTGATAGAATTACGCAGTATATTCATCTTAACCATAATTTAAAATGATCTAATCGGGTCCCTGATTGCCCTATCACAGAAGCTTAATAGTGCATTTTACTGGTCATTTCATGCGCTCCAAGGTGCCGCTTAGCCCAATACGCTCTCTGAAATAGGAGCGACGTAAATTGAACAAATGTGATAGAATTTCTCTGAATTCTTATATTAACCATAATATAAGATGACCTAAGCGGGTCTCTGATTGCCCAATCATAGAAGGTTAGTAGTGCATTTTACTCGTCATTCCACGCCCTTTAAGATGCCGCCTAGCCCAATATACTATCTGAAATAGGAGCTACGTAAATTGAACAAATGTGATAGAATTTCACTGAATTCTTATATTAACCATAATATAATATAATCTAATCGGGTCTCTGATTGCCCTATCATTGAAGTTTAATAGTGCATTTTACTCGCCATTTCATGCGCTTTATGGTGCCGCCTAGCCCAATGCGCTATCTGAAATTGGAGCTACGTAAATTGAACAAGTGCGATAGAGTTACGCTGAATTCTTAAATTAACCATAATATAAAATGATCTAACCGGGTCTCTGTTTGCCCTACCCTAGAATTTTAATAGTGCATTGTACTCCACATTTCATGCGCGTTAAGATGCAACCTAGCCCAATACGGTATCTGAAATAGGGGCGACGTAAATTGAACAAATGTGATAAAATAACGCCGAATTCTTATATTAACAATAATATAAAATGATCTAATCGTGTCTCCGATTGCCGTATCATAGAAGTTTAATAGTGCATTGTACTCGTCATTTCATGCGCTTTAAATTGCCGCTTAGCCCAATACGCTATCTGAAATAGGAGCGACGTAACTTGAACAAATGTGATAGAATTACGCAGTATATTTATCTTAACCATAATTTAAAATGATCTAATCGGGTCCCTGATTGCCCTATCACAGAAGCTTAGTAGTGCATTTTACTCGTCATTTCATGCGCTTCAAGGTGCCGCTTAGCCCAATACGCTATCTGAAATAGGGGCGACGTAAACTGAACAAATGTGATAAAATTTCGCTGAATTCTTATATTAACCATAATATAAAATGATCTAATCGGGTCTCTGATTGCCCAATCATAGAAGGTTAGTAGTGCATTTTACTCGTCATTCCACGCCCTTTAAGATGCCGCCTAGCCCAATATACTATCTGAAATAGGAGCTACGTAAATTGAACAAATGTGATAGAATTTCACTGAATGCTTATATTAACCATAATATAAAATGATCTAATCGGCTCTCTGTTTGCCCTACCCTAGAATTTTAATAGTGCATTTTACTCGATCTTTCATGCGCTTTGTGATGCAACCTAGCCCAATACGCTATCTGAATTAGGGGCGACGTAAATTGAACAAATGTGATAAAATTACGCCGTATTCTTATATTAACAATAATATAAAATGATCTAATCGTGTCTCCGATTGCCCTATCATAGAAGTTTAATAGTGCATTTTACTCGTCATTTCATGCCGTTTATGGTGCCGTTTAGCCCAATACGCTATCTGAAATACGGGCGACGTAAATTGAACAAATGTGATAAAATTACGTGGAATTCTTATATTAACCATAATTTAAAGTGATCTAATCGGGTCTCTGATTGCCCTATCATAGACGTTTAACAGTGCATTTTACTCGTCATTTCAGGCGCTTTTAGGTGCCGCCTAGCCCAATACGCTATCTGAAATAGGAGCGACATAAATTGAACGAATGTGATCAAATTACGTGGAATTCTTATATTAACCATAATATAGAATGATCTAATCGGGTCTCTGATTGCCCGATCGTAGAAGGTTAGTAGTGCATTTTACTCGCCATTCCACGCGCTTTAAGATGCCGCCTAGCCCATTACGCTATCTGAAATAGGAGCGACATAAATTGAATAAATGTGATAGAATTTCGCTGAATTCTTATATTAATCATAACATAAGATGATCTAATCTGGTCTCTGATTGCCCTATCCTGGAAGTTTTGTAGTGCATTTTACTCGAAATTTCATGCACTTTAAGATGCCGCTTAGCTCAATACGCTATCTGAAATACGGGCGACGTAAATTGAACAAATGTGATGAAATTACGTGGAATTCTTATATTAACCATAATTTAAAATGATCTAATCGGGTCTCTGATTCCCCTATCATAGAAGTTTAACAGTGCATTTTACTCGTCATTTCATGCACTTTAAGGTGCCGCCTAGCCCAATACGCTATCTGAAATTGGGACTACGTAAATTGTACAAGTGTGATAGAGTTACGCTGAATTCTTAAATTAATCATACTATAAAGTGATATATTCGGGTCTCTGCTTGCCCTACCCAAGATGTTTAAAAGTGCATTTTACTCGATATTTCATGCGCTTGAAGGTGCCGTCTCGCCCAATACGCTATCTGAAATAGGAGCGACGTAAAATGAACAAATGTGATAGAATTACACAGAATTCTTATATTAACCATAATTTAAAATGATCTAATCGGGTCTCTGATTGCCCTATCATAGAAGTTTAGTAGTGCATTTTGCTCGTCATTTCATTTGCTTTAAGGTGCCGCTTACCCCAATACGGTATCTGAAATAGGTGCGACGTAAATTGAACAAATGTGATAGTATTACGCACAATTCTTATATTAACCATAATTTAAAATGACCTAATCGGGTCTCTGATTGCCCTATCATAGAAGTTGAATAGTGCATTTTACTCGTCCTTTCATGCGCTTTTAGGTGCCGCCTAGCCCAACACGCTATCTGAAATTGGAGCTACGTAAATTGAACAAGGGTGATAGAGTTTCGCTGAATTCTTAAATTAACCATAATTTGAAATGATCTAATCGGGTCTCTGTTTGCCCTACCCTAGAATTTTAATAGTGCATTTTACTCATCATTCCATGCGCTGTAAGATGCCACCGAGTCCAATACGCTATCTGAAATAGGGGCGACGTAAATTGAACAAATGTGATAGAATTACGCAGAATTCTTATATTAACCATAATTTAAAATGATCTAATGGGGTCTCTGTTTGCCCTACCCTAGAAGTTTAATAGTGCATTTTACTCGCCATTTCATGCGCTTTGAGATGCCGCTTAGCCCAATACGCTATCTGAAATAGGAGCGACGGAAATTGAACAAATGTGATAGAATTTCGCTGAATTCTTATATTAACCATAATGTAAAATGATCTAATCGGGTCTCTGTTCGCCCTACCCTAGAAGATTAATAGTGCATTTCACTCGCCATTTCAAGCGTTTTGAGATGCCGCCTAGCCCAGTACGCTATCTGAAATAGGAGCGTCGTAAATTGAACAAATGTGATAGAATTACGCAGAATTCTTCTATTAAACATAATATAAAAAGATCTAATCTGGTCTCCGTTTGCCCTACCCAAGAAGTTTAATAGTGCATTTTACTCGTCATTTCATGCGCTTTATGATGCAACCTAGCCCAATACGCTATCTGAAATAGGGGCGACGTAAATTGAACAAATGTGATCAAATTACGCTGAATTCTTATAATAAGAATAATATAAAATGATCCAATCGGGCCTCTGATTAACCTATCATAGATGTTTAATAGTACATTTTACTCGTCATTTCATGCGCTTTCAGGTGCCGCTTAGCTTAATACGTTATCTAAAATAGGAGCGACGTAAATTGAACAACTGTGATAGAATTTCGCTGAATTCTTATATTAACCATAATATAAAATGATCTAATCGGGTCTCTGATTGCCCTATCCTAGAAGTTTAGTAGTGCATTTTACTCGACATTTCATGCGCTTTATAATGCTGCATAGCCCAATACGCTATCTGAAATACGAGCGACGTAAATTCAACAAAAGTGATAGAATTTCGCTGAATTCTTATATTAAACATAATATAAAATGGTCTAATCGGGTCTCTGATTGCCCTATCAAAGACGTGTAGTAGTGCATTTTACTCGTCATTTCATGCGCTTTAAGGTGCCGCCTAGCCCAATACGCTGTCTGAAGTAGGAGCGACGTAAATTGAACAAATGTGAAAGAATTACGCTAAATTCTTATATTAATCATAATATAAGATGACCAAATCGTGTCTCTGATTGCCCTATCCTAGAAGCTTAGTAATGCATTTTACTTTACATTTCATGCGCTTTAAGATGTCGCTTAGCCCAATACGCTATCTGAAGTACGAGCGCCGTAAATTGAACAAATGTGACAGAATTACGCTAAATTCTTGTATTAACCATAATATAAAATGCTATAATCGGGTCTCTGATAGCCCTATCATAGAAGGTTAGTAGTGTATTTTACTCGTCATTCCATACTCTTTAAGATGCCGCCTATCCCAATACGGTTTCTGAAATAGGAGCGACGTAAATTGAACAAATGTGATAGAATTACGCTGCATCCTTATATTAATCATAATATAAGATGACCTAACCGGGTCGCTGATTGCCCTATCCGAGAAGTTTAATAGTGCATTTTACTCGACATTTCATGCGCTTGAAGATGCCACCTTGCCCAATACGCTATCGGAAATAGGGGCGACGTAAATTGAACAAATGTGATAGAATTACGCTGAATTCTTATATTAACAATAATATAAAATGATCTAATCGGGTCTCTGATTGCCCTATCATAGAATGTTAGTAGTGCATTTTACTCGTAATTCCACGCGCTTTAAGGAGCCGCTTAGCCCAATACGCTATCTGAAATAGGAGCGACGTAAATTGAACAAATGTGATAGAATTTCGCTGAATTCTTAAATTAACCATAATATAAGATGACCTAATCGGGTCTCTGATTGCCCTATCCGAGAAGTTTTGTAGTGCATTTTAATCGACAATTCATGCGCTTTAAGATGCCACCTAGCCCAGTACGCTATCTGAGATAGGGGCGACGTAAATTGAACAAATGTGATAGAATTTCGCTGAATTCTTGTACTAACGTCATGTAAAATGATATAATGGGGTCTCTGATTGCCCTATCATAGAAAGTTAGTAGTGCCTCTTACTCGCCATTCTACGCGCTTTAAGATGCCGCATAACCCAATACGCTGTCTGAAATAGGAGCGACGTAAATTGAACAAATGTGTCAGAATTACGCTAAATTCTTGTATTAACTATAATATAAAATGATTTAATGGAGGCTCTGTTTACCCTATCATAGAAGCTTAGTAGTGCATTTTAATCGACATTTCATGCCCTTTAGGATTCAGCTTAGCCCAATACGCTATCTGAAATAGGAGCGACGAAAATTGAACAAACGTGATAGAATTTTGTTGAATTCATAAATTAACCGTAATATAAAATGTTCTAATCGGGTCTCTGTTTGCCCTACCCTCGAAGTTTAATAGTGCATTTTACTCGACATTTCATGCGCTTTAAGATGCCACCGAGCCCAATACGCTATCTGAAATAGGGGCGACGTAAATTGAACAAATGTGATAGAATTACGCAGAATTCTTATATTAACCATAATTTAAACTGATCTAATGGGGTCTCTGTTTGCCCTACCCTGGAAGTTTAATAGTGCATTTTACTCGCCATTTCATGCGCTTTGAGATGCCGCGTAGCCCAATAAGCTATCTGAAATAGGAGCGACGGAAATTGAACAAATGTGATAGAATTTCGCTGAATTCTTATATTAACCATAATATAAAATGATCTAATCGGGTCTCTGATTGCCCTATCCTAGAAGTTTAGTAGTGCATTTAACTCGACATTTCATGCGCTTTATAATGCTGCATAGCCCAATTCGCTATCTGAAATAGGAGCGACGTAAATTGAACAAATGTGATAAAATTACGTTGAATTCTTGTATTAACAATAATATAAAATTATCTAATCGGGTCTCTGATTGCCCTATCATAGAAGTTTAATAGTGCATTTTACTCGTCATTTCATGCGCTTTAAGGTGCCGCCTAGCCCAATTCGCTGTCTGAAGTAGGAGCGACGTAAATTGAACAAATGTGAAAGAATTACGCTAAATTCTTATATTAATCATAATATAAGATGACCAAATCGTGTCTCTGATTGCCCTATCCTAGAAGCTTAGTAATGCATTTTACTTTACATTTCATGCGCTTTAAGATGTCGCTTAGCCCAATACGCTATCTGAAGTAGGAGCGACGTAAATTGAACAAATGTGATACAATTTTGCTGAATTCTTATATTAACAATAATATAAAATGATCTAATCGGGTCTCTGATTGTCCTATCATAGAAGGTTAGTAGTGCATTTTACTCGTCATTCCACGCGCTTTAAGATGCCGTCTCGCCCAATACGCTATCTGAAATGGGAGCGACGTAAAATGAACAAATGTGATAGAATTACACAGGATTCTTATATTAACCATAATTTAAAATGATCTAATCGGGTCTCTGATTGCCCTATCCTAAAAGATTGGTAGTGCGTCTTACTCGACATTTCATGCGCATGAAGATGCCCCTTAGCCCAATACGCTATCTGAAATAGGAGCGACGAAAATTGAACAAATGTGATAAAATTACGTGGAATTCTTATAATAACAATAATATAAAATGATCTAATCGGGTCTCTGATTGCCCTATCCTAGAAGTTTAATAGTGCATTTTACTCGTCATTTCATGCGCTTTAAGATGCCGCTTAGCCCAATATGCTATCTGAAATAGGAGCGCAGTAAATTGAACAAATGTGATAAAATTACGTTGAATTCTTATATTAACCATAATATGCAATGATGTAATCGGTTCTCTGATTGCCCTATCATAGATGTTTAATAGTGCATTTTACTCGTCATTTCATGCGCTTTAAGGTGCAGCCTAGCCCAGTACGCTATCTGAAATAGGAGCGAAGTAAACTGCACAAATGTGATAGAATTACGCAGTATATTTATCTTAACCATAATTTAAAATGATCTAATCGGGTCCCTGATTGCCCTATCACAGAAGCTTAGTAGTGCATTTTACTCGTCATTTCATGCGCTTCAAGGTGCCGCTTAGCCCAATACGCTATCTGAAATAGGGGCGACGTAAACTGAACAAATGTGATAAAATTTCGCTGAATTCTTATATTAACCATAATATAAAATGATCTAATCGGGTCTCTGATTGCCCAATCACAGAAGGTTAGTAGTGCATTTTACTCGTCATTCCACGCCCTTTAAGATGCCGCCTAGCCCAATATACTATCTGAAATAGGAGCTACGTAAATTGAACAAATGTGATAGAATTTCACTGAATTCTTATATTAACCATAATATAAAATGATCTAATCGGCTCTCTGTTTGCCCTACCCTAGAATTTTAATAGTGCATTTTACTCGATCTTTCATGCGCTTTGTGATGCAACCTAGCCCAATACGCTATCTGAATTAGGGGCGACGTAAATTGAACAAATGTGATAAAATTACGCCGTATTCTTATATTAACAATAATATAAAATGATCTAATCGTGTCTCCGATTGCCCTATCATAGAAGTTTAATAGTGCATTTTACTCGTCATTTCATGCCGTTTATGGTGCCGTTTAGCCCAATACGCTATCTGAAATACGGGCGACGTAAATTGAACAAATGTGATAAAATTACGTGGAATTCTTATATTAACCATAATTTAAAATGATCTAATCGGGTCTCTGATTCCCCTATCATAGAAGTTTAACAGTGCATTTTACTCGTCATTTCATGCACTTTAAGGTGCCGCCTAGCCCAATACGCTATCTGAAATAGGGGCGACGTAAATTGAACAAATGTGATAGAATTACGCAGAATTCTTATATTAACCATAATTTAAAATGATCTAATGGGGTCTCTGTTTGCCCTACCCTAGAAGTTTAATAGTGCATTCTACTCGCCATTTCATGCGCTTTGAGATGCCGCTTAGACCAATACGCTATCTGAAATAGGAGCGACGGAAATTGAACAAATGTGATAGAATTTCGCTGAATTCTTATATTAACCATAATGTAAAATGATCTAATCGGGTCTCTGTTCGCCCTACCCTAGAAGATTAATAGTGCATTTCACTCGCCATTTCAAGCGTTTTGAGATGCCGCCTAGCCCAGTACGCTATCTGAAATAGGAGCGTCGTAAATTGAACAAATGTGATAGAATTACGCAGAATTCTTCTATTAAACATAATATAAAAAGATCTAATCTGGTCTCCGTTTGCCCTACCCAAGAAGTTTAATAGTGCATTTTACTCGTCATTTCATGCGCTTTATGATGCAACCTAGCCCAATACGCTATCTGAAATAGGGGCGACGTAAATTGAACAAATGTGATCAAATTACGCTGAATTCTTATAATAAGAATAATATAAAATGATCTAATCGGGCCTCTGATTAACCTATCATAGATGTTTAATAGTACATTTTACTCGTCATTTCATGCGCTTTCAGGTGCCGCTTAGCTTAATACGTTATCTAAAATAGGAGCGACGTAAATTGAACAAATGTGATAGAATTTCGCTGAATTCTTATATTAACCATAATATAAAATGATCTAATCGGGTCTCTGATTGCCCTATCCTAGAAGTTTAGTAGTGCATTTTACTCGACATTTCATGCGCTTTATAATGCTGCATAGCCCAATACGCTATCTGAAATACGAGCGACGTAAATTCAACAAAAGTGATAGAATTTCGCTGAATTCTTATATTAAACATAATATAAAATGGTCTAATCGGGTCTCTGATTGCCCTATCAAAGACGTGTAGTAGTGCATTTTACTCGTCATTTCATGCGCTTTAAGGTGCCGCCTAGCCCAATACGCTGTCTGAAGTAGGAGCGACGTAAATTGAACAAATGTGAAAGAATTACGCTAAATTCTTATATTAATCATAATATAAGATGACCAAATCGTGTCTCTGATTGCCCTATCCTAGAAGCTTAGTAATGCATTTTACTTTACATTTCATGCGCTTTAAGATGTCGCTTAGCCCAATACGCTATCTGAAGTACGAGCGCCGTAAATTGAACAAATGTGACAGAATTACGCTAAATTCTTGTATTAACCATAATATAAAATGCTATAATCGGGTCTCTGATAGCCCTATCATAGAAGGTTAGTAGTGTATTTTACTCGTCATTCCATACTCTTTAAGATGCCGCCTATCCCAATACGGTTTCTGAAATAGGAGCGACGTAAATTGAACAAATGTGATAGAATTACGCTGCATCCTTATATTAATCATAATATAAGATGACCTAACCGGGTCGCTGATTGTCCTATCCGAGAAGTTTAATAGTGCATTTTACTCGACATTTCATGCGCTTGAAGATGCCACCTTGCCCAATACGCTATCGGAAATAGGGGCGACGTAAATTGAACAAATGTGATAGAATTACGCTGAATTCTTATATTAACAATAATATAAAATGATCTAATCGGGTCTCTGATTGCCCTATCATAGAATGTTAGTAGTGCATTTTACTCGTAATTCCACGCGCTTTAAGGAGCCGCTTAGCCCAATACGCTATCTGAAATAGGAGCGACGTAAATTGAACAAATGTGATAGAATTTCGCTGAATTCTTAAATTAACCATAATATAAGATGACCTAATCGGGTCTCTGATTGCCCTATCCGAGAAGTTTTGTAGTGCATTTTAATCGACAATTCATGCGCTTTAAGATGCCACCTAGCCCAGTACGCTATCTGAGATAGGGGCGACGTAAATTGAACAAATGTGATAGAATTTCGCTGAATCCTTGTACTAACATCATGTAAAATGATATAATGGGGTCTCTGATTGCCCTATCATAGAAAGTTAGTAGTGCCTCTTACTCGCCATTCTACGCGCTTTAAGATGCCGCATAACCCAATACGCTGTCTGAAATAGGAGCGACGTAAATTGAACAAATGTGTCAGAATTACGCTAAATTCTTGTATTAACTATAATATAAAATGATTTAATGGAGGCTCTGTTTACCCTATCATAGAAGCTTAGTAGTGCATTTTAATCGACATTTCATGCCCTTTAGGATTCAGCTTAGCCCAATACGCTATCTGAAATAGGAGCGACGAAAATTGAACAAACGTGATAGAATTTTGTTGAATTCATTAATTAACCGTAATATAAAATGTTCTAATCGGGTCTCGGTTTGCCCTACCCTAGAAGTTTAATAGTGCATTCTACTCGCCATTTCATGCGCTTTGAGGTGCCGCTTATCCCAATGCGCTATCTGAAATAGGAGCGACGGAAATTGAACAAATGTGATTGAATTTTGCTGAATTCTTAAATTAACTATAATATAAAATGATCTAATCGGGTCTCTGATTGCCCTACCCTAGAAGTTTCATAGTACATTTTACTCAACATTTCATGCGCCTTGAGATGCCGCCTCGCCCAATACGCTATCTGAAACAGGAGCGTCGTAAATTGAACAAATGTGATAGAGTTTCGCTGATTTCTTAAATTAACCATAATTTAAAATGATCTAATCGGGTCTCTGTTTGCCCTACCCTCGAAGTTTAATAGTGCATTTTACTCGACATTTCATGCGCTTTAAGATGCCACCGAGCCCAATACGCTATCTGAAATAGGGGCGACGTAAATTGAACAAATGTGATAGAATTACGCAGAATTCTTATATTAACCATAATTTAAACTGATCTAATGGGGTCTCTGTTTGCCCTACCCTGGAAGTTTAATAGTGCATTTTACTCGCCATTTCATGCGCTTTGAGATGCCGCGTAGCCCAATAAGCTATCTGAAATAGGAGCGACGGAAATTGAACAAATGTGATAGAATTTCGCTGAATTCTTATATTAACCATAATATAAAATGATCTAATCGGGTCTCTGATTGCCCTATCCTAGAAGTTTAGTAGTGCATTTAACTCGACATTTCATGCGCTTTATAATGCTGCATAGCCCAATTCGCTATCTGAAATAGGAGCGACGTAAATTGAACAAATGTGATAAAATTACGTTGAATTCTTGTATTAACAATAATATCAAATTATCTAATCGGGTCTCTGATTGCCCTATCATAGAAGTTTAATAGTGCATTTTACTCGTCATTTCATGCGCTTTAAGGTGCCACCTAGCCCAATTCGCTGTCTGAAGTAGGAGCGACGTAAATTGAACAAATGTGAAAGAATTACGCTAAATTCTTATATTAATCATAATATAAGATGACCAAATCGTGTCACTGATTGCCCTATCCTAGAAGCTTAGTAATGCATTTTACTTTACATTTCATGCGCTTTAAGATGTCGCTTAGCCCAATACGCTATCTGAAGTAGGAGCGACGTAAATTGAACAAATGTGATACAATTTTGCTGAATTCTTATATTAACAATAATATAAAATGATCTAATCGGGTCTCTGATTGCCCTATCATAGAAGGTTAGTAGTGCATTTTACTCGTCATTCCACGCGCTTTAAGATGCCGTCTCGCCCAATACGCTATCTGAAATGGGAGCGACGTAAAATGAACAAATGTGATAGAATTACACAGGATTCTTATATTAACCATAATTTAAAATGATCTAATCGGGTCTCTGATTGCCCTATCCTAAAAGATTGGTAGTGCGTCTTACTCGACATTTCATGCGCATGAAGATGCCCCTTAGCCCAATACGCTATCTGAAATAGGAGCGACGAGAATTGAACAAATGTGATAAAATTACGTGGAATTCTTATAATAACAATAATATAAAATGATCTAATCGGGTCTCTGATTGCCCTATCCTAGAAGTTTAATAGTGCATTTTACTCGTCATTTCATGCGCTTTAAGATGCCGCTTAGCCCAATATGCTATCTGAAATAGGAGCGCAGTAAATTGAACAAATGTGATAAAATTACGTTGAATTCTTATATTAACCATAATATACAATGATGTAATCGGTTCTCTGATTGCCCTATCATAGATGTTTAATAGTGCATTTTACTCGTCATTTCATGCGCTTTAAGGTGCAGCCTAGCCCAGTACGCTATCTGAAATAGGAGCGAAGTAAATTGCACAAATGTGATAGAATTACGCAGAATTCTTATATTAACATTAATATAATATGATCCATTCGGGTCTCTGATTGTCCTATCATAGAAGGTTAGTAGTGCCTTTTACTCGTCATTCCACGCTCCTTCAGATGCCGCTTAGCCCAATATGCTATCAGAAATTGAAGCTACGTAAATTGAACAAGTGTGATAGAGTTTTGCAGAATTCTTAAATTAACCATAATATAAAATGATCTAATCGGGTCTCTGCTTTCCCTACCCTAGAAGTTTAAGAGCGCATTTTACTCGACATTTCATGCGCTTTAAGATGCCATCTCGCCCAATACGCTATCTGAAATAGGAGCGATGTAAATTGAACAAATGTGATAGAATTACGCAGAATTCTTATATTAAACAAAATATAAAATGATCTAATCGGGTCTCTGTTTGCCCTACCCTAGAGTTTTAATAGCGCATTTTACTCGTCATTTCGCGCGCTTTATGGTGCCGCTTAGCCCAATACGCTATCTGAAGTAGGAGCGACGTAAATTGAACAAATGTGATAAAATTACGTGGAATTCTTATATTAACCATAAATTAAAATGATCTAATCGGGTCTCTGATTGCCCTATCATAGAAGTTGAATAGTGCATTTTACTCGTCATTTCATGCGCTTTAAGATGCCGCTTAGCTCAATACGCTATCTGAAATACGGGCGACGTAAATTGAACAAATGTGATAAAATTACACTGAATTCTTATATTAATCATAATATAATATGATCTAATCGGGTCTCTGATTGCCCAATCCTAGAAGATTAGTAGTGCATTGTACTCGACCTTTCATGCGCTTTAAGATGCCGCTTAGCCCAATACGCTATCTGAAATAGGAGCGACGAAAATTGAACAAATGTGATAAAATTACGTTGGATTCTTATATTAACAATAATATAAAATGATCTAATCAGGTCTGTGATTGCCCTATCATAGAAGGTTAGTAGTGCATTTTACTCGTCATTCCACGCGCTTTAAGATACCACCTCGCCCATTACGCAATCTGAAATAGGAGCGACGTAAATTGAACAAATGTGATAGAATTACGCAGAATTCTTGTATTAACAATAATTTAACATGATCTAATCGGGTCTCTGGTTGCCGTATCATAGAAGTTGAACAGTGAATTTTACTCGTCGTTTCATGCGCTTGAAGGTGCCGCCTGGCCCAATACGCTATACGAAATTGGAGTTACGTAAATTGAACAAGTGTGATAGAGCTTCGATGAATTCTTAAATTAACCATAGTACAAAATGATCTAATCGGGTCTCTGTTTGCCCTACCCTAGAATTTTAATAGTGCAATTTACTCGACATTTCATGCGCTTTAACATGCAACCTAGCACAATACGGTATCTGATATAGGGGCGACATAAATTGAACAAATGTGATAAAATTACGCCGAATTCTTATATTAACAATAATATAAATGATCTAATCGTGTCTCCGATTGCCCTATCATGGAATTTTAATAGAGCATTTTAGTCGTCATTTCATGCGCTTTAAATTGCCACTTAGCCCAATACGCTATCTGTAATAGGAGCGACGTAAATTGAACAAATGAGATAAAATTACGTTGAATTCTTATATTAACAATAATATAAAATGATCTAATCGGGTCTCTGATTGCCCTATCATAGAAGCTTAGTAGTGCATTTTACTGGACATTTCATGCGCTTTAAGATGCCGCTTAGCCCAATACGCTATCTGAACTAGGAGCGACGTAAATTGAACCAACGTGGTAGAATTACGCAGAATTCTTATATTAACCATGATATAATATGATCTATTCGGGTGACTGATTGCCCTATCATAGAAGGTTAGTATTGCATTTTACCCCACATTCCACGCGCTTTAAGATGCCGCCTAGCCTAATATACTATCTGAAATAGGAGCGTCGTAAATTGAACTAATGTGATAGAATTACGCAGAATTCTTATATTAACCATAATTTAAAATGACCTAATCGGGTCTCTGATTGCCCTATCCTAAAAGATTGGTAGTGCGTCTTACTCGACATTTCATGCGCATGAAGATGCCCCTTAGCCCAATACGCTATCTGAAATAGGAGCGACGAAAATTGAACAAATGTGATAAAATTACGTGGAATTCTTAAATTAACCATAATATAAAATAATCTAATCGGGTCTCTGTTTGCCCTACCCTAGAAGATTAATAGTGCATTTTACTCGCCATTTCATGCGCTTTGAGATGCCGCTTATCCCAATGCGCTATCTGAAATAGGAGCGACGGAAATTGAACAAATGTGATTGAATTTTGCTGAATTCTTAAATTAACCATAATATAAAATGATCTAATCGGGTCTCTGATTGCCCTACCCTAGAAGTTTAATAGTACATTTTACTCAACATTTCATGCGCTTTGAGATGCCGCCTCGCCCAATACGCTATCTGAAATAGGGGCGACGTAAATTGAACAAATGTGATAGAATTACGCAGAATCCTTATATTAACCATAATTTCAAATGATCTAATCGGGTCTCTGTTTGCCCTACCCTAGAAGTTGAATAGTGCATTTTACTCGTCATTTCATGCGCATTAAGATGCCGCTTAGCTCAATACGCTATCTGAAATACGGGCGACGTAAATTGAACAAATGTGATAAAATTACACTGAATTCTTATATTAATCATAATATAATATGATCTAATCGGGTCTCTGATTGCCCAATCCCAGAAGATTAGTAGTGCATTTTACTCGACCTTTCATGCGCTTTAAGATGCCGCTTAGCCCAATACGCTATCTGAAATAGGAGCGACGAAAATTGAACAAATGTGATAGAATTACGCACAATTCTTATATTAACCATAATATAGAATGATCTAATCGGGTCTTTGATTGCCCTAGCATAGAAGGTTAGTAGTGCATTTTACTCGTAATGCTTCGCGCTTTAAGGTGCCGCCAAGCCCAATACGCTATCTGAAATAGGAGCGACATAAATTGAACAAACGTGACAGAATTACGCAGGATTCTTATATTAACCATAATATAATACGATATATTCGGTTCTCTGATTGACCTATCATAGAAGTTTAATAGTGCATTCTACTCGCCATTTCATGCGCTCTAAGGTGCCGCTTAGCCCAATACGCTATCTGAAATAGGAGCGACGTAAATTGAACAAATGTGATAGAATTTCGCTGAATCCTTTAATTAACCATAATATAAAATGATCTAATCGGGTCTCTGTTTGCCCTACCCTAGAAGTTTAATAGTGCATTTTACTCGAAATTACATGCTCTTTAAGATGAAACCTGGTCCAATACGCTATCTGAAATAGGGGTGACGTAAATTGAACAAATGTGATACAATTACGTTGAATTCTTATATTAACAATAATATAAAATGATTTAACCGGGCCTCTGTTTGCCCTATCCTAGAAGTTTAGTAGTGCATTTTACTCGACATTTCGTGCGCTTTAAGGTGCCGCTTAGTCCAATACGCTATCTGAAACAGGCGCGACGTAAATTGAACAAATGTGATAGAATTACGCTGCATCCTTATATTAACCATAATATAAAATGATCTAATAGGGTCTCTGATTACCCTATCATAGAAGTTTAGCTGTGCATTTTAATCGGCGTTTCATGCCCTTTAAGATTCTGCTTAGCCCAATACGCTATCTGAAATAGGAGCGACGTAAATTGAACAAATGTGATAGAATTACGCAGAATTCTTATATTAACCATAATTTAAGATGATCTAATCGGGTATCTGATAGCCCTGTCACAGAAGTTCAGCAGTGCATTTTACTCGACGTTTCATGTGCTTTAAGGTGCCGTCTAGCCCAATCCGCTACCTGAAATTGGAGCTGCGTAAATTGAATAAATGTGATAGAGTTACGCAGAATTCGTATATTAACCATAATACAAAATGATCTCATCGGGTCTCTGATTGCCCTATCAAAGAAGTTTAGTACTGCATTTTACTCGTCATGCCATGCGCTTTAAGGTGCCGCTTAGCCCAATGCGCTATCTGAAATGGGAGCGACGTAAATTGAACAAATGTGATAGAATTACGCAGAATTCTTATATTAACCATAATTTAAAATGACCTAATCGTATCTCTGATTGCCCTATCCGAGAAGTTTAGTAGTGCATTTTACTCGTCATTTCATGCGCTTTAAGATGCCGAATCGCCCAATACGCTATCTGAAATAGGAGCGACGTAAATTGAACAAATGTGATAGAATTACGCAAGAATTCTTATATTAACCATAATTTAAAATGATATAATCGTGACTCTGATTGCGCTATCATAGAAGTTTAATAGTGCATTTTGCACGACATTTCATGCGCTTTAATATTACGCTTAGCCCAATACGCTATCTGAAATAGGAGCAACGTAAATTGAATAAATGTGATAGAGTTACGCAGAATTCTTATATTAACCATAATATAAAATGATCGAATCGGGTCTCTGTTTGCCCTACCCTAGAAGTTTAATAGTGCATTTTACTCGACATTGCATGCGCTTTAAGATGCCACCTAGTCAAAACGCTATATGAAATTGCAGCTACGTAAATTGAACAGACGTGATAGAATTACGCAGAATTCTTATATTAACCATAATATAATACGATGTATTCGGGTCCCTGATTGCCCTATCATAGAAGTTTAATAGTGCATTTTACTCGTCATTTCATGCGCTTTAAGGTGCCGCCTAGCCCAATACGCTACCTGAAATAGGAGCGACATAAATTGATCAAATGTGATAAAATTACGTAGAATTCTTATATTAACAATAATACAAAATGATCTAATCGGGTCTCTGATTGCCCTATCATAGAAGTTTAATAGTGCATTTTACTCGACATTTCATGCGCTTTAAGGTGCCGCCTAGCCCAATACGCTCTCTGAAATTGGAGCTACGTAAATTGAACAAGTGTGATACCGTTTCGCTGAAATCTTAAATTAACCATTATATAAAATGATCTAATCGGGTCTCTGATTACCCTATCATAGAAGCTTAATAGTGCATTTTACTCGTCATTTCATGCGCTTTAAGGTGCCGCCTAGCCCAATACGCTATCTGAAATAGGAGCGACATAAATTGAACAAATGTGATAAAATTACGTGGAATTCTTATATTAACAATAATATAAAATGATCTAATCGGGTCTCTGATTGCCCTGTCCGAGAAGTTTAGTAGTGCATTTTGCTCGACATTTCATGCGCTTTAAGGTGCCGCCTCGTCCAATACGCTATCTGAAATTGGAGCTACATAAATTGAACTAACGTGATAGAATTACGCAGAATTCTTGTATTAACCATAATATAATACGATCTATTCGGGTCTCTGTTGCCCTATCATAGAAGTTTAATAGTGCATTTTACTCGTCATTTCATGCGCTTTAAGGTGCTGCGTAGCCCAACGCTATCTGAAATAGGGGCGACATAAATTGAACAAATGTGATAGAATTACGCAGAATTCTTATATTAACCATAGTATAGAATGATCTAATCGGCTCTTTGATTGCCCTATCACAGATGGTTAGTAGTGCATTTTACTCGTCATTCCACGGGCATTAAGATGCCGCCTCGCCCAATACGCTATCTGAAATAGGAGCGACGTAAATTGAACAAATGTGATAGAATTACGCTGCATCCTTATATTAATCAGAACATAAGATGACCTTATCGGGTCTCTGATTGCCCCATCATAGAAGTTTAATAGTGCATTTTACTGGACATTTCATGCGCTTTAAGGTGCCACCTAGCCCAATACGATAACAAATGTGATAGAATTACGCAGAATTCTTATATTAACCATAATATAATACGATCTATTCGGGTCTCTGATTACCCTAGCATAGAAGCTTAATAGTGCATTTTACTCGTCAGTTCATGCGCTTTAAGGTGCCGCTTAGCCCAGTACGCTATATGAAATAGGAGCGACGTAAATTGAACAAATGTGATACAATTACGCAGAATTCTTATATTAAACATAATATAAAATGATCTAATCGGGTCTCTATTCGACCTACCCTAGATGTTTAATAGTGCATTTTACTCGGCACTTCATGCGCTTTGAGATGCCGCTTAGCCCAATACGCTACCTGAAATAGGAGCGACGTAAATTGAACAAATGTGATAGAATTACGCAAGAATTCTTATATTAACCATAATTTAAAATGATCTAATCGGCTCTCTGATTGCGCTATCATTGAAGTTTAAAAGTGCATTTTACTCGACTTTCCCCGCGCTTTAAGATGCCGCCTAGCCCAATACGCTATCTGAAATACGAGCGACGTAAATCGAACAAATGTGATAGAATTTCGCTGAATTCTTATATTAAGCATAATATAAAATGATCTAATCGGGTCTCTGATTGACCTATCCGTGAAGTTTAGTAGTGCATTTTACTCGACAGTCCATCGGTTTTAAGATGCCGCGCAGCCCAATACGCTATCTGAAATTTGAGCGTCGTAAGTTGAACAAATGTAATAGAATTTCACTGAATTATTATATTAATCATAATATAAGATGCTCTAAACGGGTCTCCGATTACCCTATCACAGAAGTATAATAGTGCATTTTCCTCGCCATTTCATGCGCTTTAATGTGCCGTTTAGTCCATTACGGTCTCTGAAATAGGAGCGACGTAAATTGAACAAATGTGATAGAATTACGCAAGAATTCTTATATTAACCATAATTTAAAATGATCTAATCGGCTCTCTGATTGCGCTATCATAGAAGTTTAATAGTGCATTTTACTCGACTTTCCACGCGCTTTAAGATGCCGCCTAGCCCAATACGCTATCAGAAATAGGAGCGACGTAAATTGAACAAACGTGATAGAATTACGGTGAATTCTTATATTAATCATAATATAAGATGACCTAATCGGGTCCCTGATTGCCGTATCCGAGAAGTTTAGTAGTGCATTTTGCACAACATTTCACGCGCTTTAAGATGCCGCACAGCCCAATACGCTATCTGAAATTGGAGCTACGTAAATTGAACAAACGTGATAGGATTACGCAAAATTCTTATATTAACCATAATATAATATGGTCTATTCGGGTCTCCGATTGCCCTATCATAGAAGTTTAATAGAGCATTTTACTCGTCAGTCCACGCGCTTTAAGATGCCGCCTAGCCCAATACGCTATCCGAAATTGGAGCTACGTAAAGTGAACAAACGTGATAGAATTTCGCTGAATTCTTAAACTAACCATGATATAAAATGATCTAATCGGGTCTCTGTTTGCCCTACCCTAGAAGTTTAATAGTGCATTGTACTCGACATTTCAAGCGCTTTAAGATGCCACCTAGCCCGATACGCTATCTGAAATAGGGGCGACGTAAATTGAACAAGTGTGATAAAATTTCGCTGAATTCTTATATTAACCATAATATAAGATGACCTCATCGGGTCCCTGATTGCCCTATCCGAGAAGTATAGTAGTGCATTTTACTCGACATTTCATGCGCTTTAAGATGCCGCCTAGTCCAATGCGCTATCTGAAATTGGAGATACGTAAATTGAACAAACGTGATAGAATTACGCAGAATTCTTGTATTAACCCTAATATAATACGATCTATTCTTGTCTATGATTGGCTTATCATAGAAGTTTAATACTGCATTTTACTCGTCATTTCATGCCCTTTAAAGAGCCGCCTAGCCGAATACGCTATCTGAAATAGGAGCGACATAAATTGAACAAATGTGATAGAATTACGCAGAATTATTATATTAACCATAATATATTATGATCTATTCGGGTCTCCGATTGCCGAATCATAGAAGTTTAATAGTGCATGTTACTCGTCATTTCACGCGCTTTAAGCTGCTGCTTGGCCCAATACGCTATCTGAAATAGGAGCGACGTAAATTGAACAAATGTGATAGAATTTCTCTGAATTCTTAAATTAACCATAAAATAAAATGATCTAATCGGGTCTCTGTTTGCCCTACCCTAGGAGTTTAAGAGTGCATTTTACTCGACATTTCATGCGCTTTAAGATGCCACCTAGCCCAATACGCTATCTGAAATGGGGGCGACGTAAATTGTGCAAACGTGACAGAATTACGCAGAATTCTTATATTAGCCATAATATAATACGATCTATTCGGGTCTGTGATTGCCCAATCATAGAAGTTTAATAGTGCATTTTACTCGTCATTTCATGCGCTTTAAGGTGCCGTTTAGTCCATTACGGTATCTGAAATAGGAGCGTCGTAAATTGAACAAATGTGATAGAATTACACTGAATTCTTATATTAATCATAATATAAGATGATCTAACCGGGTCTCTGATTGCCCTATCCTAGAAGTTTAATAGTGCATTTTACTCGACATATCATGCGGTTTAGGTGCCGCCTAGCCCAATTCGCTATCTGAAATAGGAGCGACGTAAATTGAACAAATCTGATAGAATTTCGCTGAATTCTTATATTAACCATAACATAAAATGATCTAATTTGGTGTTTGATGGCCGTATCCGAGAAGGTTAGTAGTGCATTTTATTCGCCATTTCATGCGCTTTAAGATGCCGCTTAGCTCAATACGATAGCTGGTGTATGAGCGACGTGAATTGGACAAATGTGATAGAATTGCGCAGACTTCTTATATTAACCATAATACAATATGATCTATTCGGGTCTCTGATTGCCCTACCCGAGAAGTTTAGTAGTTCATTTTACTCGACATATCATGCGGTTTAAGATGCCGCTTAGCCCAATACGCTATCTGAAATAGGAGCGACGTAAATTGAACAAATGTGATAGAATTTCGCTGAATTCTTACATTAACCATAATATAATATGATCTAATCGGGTCTCTGTTTGCCCTACCCTAGGAGTTTAATAGTGCATTTTACTCGACATTTCATGCGCTTCAAGATGCCATCTAGCCCAATACGCTATCTGAAATGGGGGCGACGTAAATTGTGCAAATGTGATAAAATTTCGCTGAACTCTTATATTAACCATAGTATAAGATGACCTAATCGGGTCTCTGTTAGCCCTATCCGAGAAGTTTGGTAGTGCATTTTACTCGACATTTCATGCGCTTTAAGATGCCGCCAAGCCCAATACGCTATCTGAAATTGGAGATACGTAAATTGAACAAACGTGACAGAATTGCGCAGAATTCTTATATTAACCATAATATAATACGATCTATTCGGGTCTCTGATTGGCCTATCATAGAAGCTTAATACTGCATGTTACTCGTCAGTTCAGGCGCTTTATGGTGCCGCTTGGCCCAATACGCTATCTAAAAGAGGAGCTACGTAAATTGAACAAATGTGATAGAATTTCGATGAATTCTAAAATTAAGCATAATATAATACGATCTATTCGGTTCTCTGATTGCCCTATCATAGAAGTTGAATAGTGCATTTTCCTCGTCATTTCATGCGCTTTAAGATGCCACCTAGCCCAATACGCTATCTGAAATAGGGGCGACGTAAATTGAACAAATGTGATAAAATTACGCTGAATTCTTATATTAACAATAATATAAAATGATCTAATCGCGGCTCTGATTTCCCTATCATAGAAGTTTGATAGTGCGTTTTACTCGTCATTCCATGCGCTTTAAGGTACCGCCTAGCCCAATACGCTGACTGAAATTGGAGCTACGTAGATTGAACAAGTGTGATAGAGTTTCGCTGAATTCTTAAATTAACCATAATATAAAATGGTCTAATCGGGTCTCTGTTTATCCTACCCTAGCAGTTTAATAGTGCATTTTACTCTACATTTAATGCGCTTTAAGATGCCACCCAGTCCAATACGCTATCTGTAATAGGGACGACGTAAATTGAACAAATCGGATAAAATTACGTTGAATTCTCATATTAACAATAATATGAAATGATAT
Organism: Macropis europaea; assembly: GCA_916610135.2. Taxonomy (NCBI): domain Eukaryota; kingdom Metazoa; phylum Arthropoda; class Insecta; order Hymenoptera; family Melittidae; genus Macropis; species Macropis europaea. The sequence goes on from CAKAJE020002012.1 coordinate 258,705, forward strand.
AATCGGGTCTCTGATTGCCCTATCATAGAAGTTTAATACTGCATTTTACTCGTCATTTCATGCGCTTTAAGGTGCCGCCTAGCCCAATACGCTAACTGAAATTGGAGCTACGTAGATTGAACAAGTGTGATAGAGTTTCGCTGAATTCTTAAATTAACAATAATATAAAATGATCTAATCGGGTCCCTGTTTGCCCTACCCTAGAAGTTTAATAGTGCATTTTACTCGACATTTCATGCGCTTTAAGATGCCGACTAGCCCAATACGCTATCTGAAATTGGAGCTACGTAAATTAAACAAACGTGATAGAATTACGCAGAATTCTTATATTAACCATAATATAATATGATCTATTCGGGTCTCTGATTGCCCTATCATCGAAGTTTAATAGTGCATTTTACTCGCCATTTCATGCGCCTTAAGTTGCTGCTTAGCCCAATACGATATCTGAAATATGAGTCACGTATATTGAACAAAGGTGATAGAATTTCGCTGAATTCTTATATTAACCATAATATAAAATGATGTAATCGGGTCTCTGATTGCCCTATCATAGTAGTTTAATAGTGCATTTTACTCGTCATTTCATGCGCTTTAAGGTGCCGGTTAGCACAATACGCTATCTGAAGTAGGAGCGACGTAAATTGAACAAATGTGGTAGAATTTCGTTGAATCCTTATATTAACCATAATATAAAATGATCTAGTCGGGTCCCTGTTTGCCCTACCCTAGAAGTTTAATAGTGCATTTTACTCGTTATTTCATGCGCTGTATGGTGCCGCCTAGCCCAATACGCAATCTGAAATAGGAGCGATATAAATTGAACAAATGTGATAAAATTACGTTGAATTCTTATATTAACAATAATATAAAATGATCTAATCGGGTCTATGATTGCCCTATCATAGAAGTTGAATAGTGCATTTTCCTCGTCATTTCATGCGCTTTAAGATGCCACCTAGCCCAATAGGCTATCTGAAATAGGGGTGAAGTAAATTGAACAAATGTGATAAAATTTCGCTGAATTCTTATATTAACCATAATATAAGATGACCTAATCGGGTCAATGATTGCCCTATCCGAGAAGTTTAGGGGTGCGTTTTACTCGTCACTTCGTGCGCTTTCAGGAGCCGCCTAGCCCAATACGCTATCTGAAATAGGAGCGACATAAATTGAACAAATGTGATAGAATTACGCAGAATTCTTATATTAACCATAATATAATACGATCTACTGGGATCTCTGATGGCCCTATCATAGACGTTTAATACTGCATTTTACTCGTCATTTCATGCGCTTTAAGGTGCCGCCTAGCCCAATACGCTATCTGAAATAGGAGCGATATAAATTGAACAAATGTGATAAAATTACGTTGAATTCTTATATGAACAATATCATAAAATGATCAAATCGGGTCTCTGATTGCCCTACCCTAGAAGTTTAATAGTGCATTTTACTCGACATTTCATGCGCTTTAAGATGCTACCTAACCCAATACGCAATCTGAAATCGGGGCGACGTAAATTGAACAAATGTGATAAAATTTCGCTGAATTCTTAAATTAACCATAATATAAAATGACCTAATCGGGTCAATGATTGCCCTACCCGAGAAGTTTAGTAGTGCATTTTACTCGTCATTTCATGCGCTTTAAGGTGCCGCCTAGCACAATGTGATATCTGAAATAGGAGCGACATAAATTGAACAAATGTGATAGAATTACGCAGAATTCTTATATTAACCATAATATAATACGTTCTATTCGGGTCTCTGATTGCCCTATCATAGAAGTTTAATAGTGCATTGTACTCGTCAGTTCATGCGCTTTAAGGTGCCGCTTAGCCCAATACGCTATCTGAAATAGGAGCGACGTAAATTCAACAAACGTGATAGAATAACGCAGAATCCTTATGTTAACAATAATATAATGCGATCTATTCGGGTCTCCGATTGCCCTATCATAGAAGTTTAATAGTGCATTTTACTCGTCATTTCATGCGCTTTATGGTGCCGCCTAGCACAATACGCTATCTGCAATAGGAGCGACATAAATTGAACATATGTGATAGAATTACGCAGAATTCTTATATTAACCATAATATAATACGATCTATTCGGGTCTCTGATTGCCCTATCATAGATGTTTAATAGTGCATTGTACTCGTCAGTTCATGCGCTTTAAGGTGCCGCTTAGCCCAATACGCTATCTGAAATAGGAGCGACGTAAATTGAACAAACGTGATAGAATTTCGCTGAATTCTTATTTTAACCATAATATAAGATGACCTAATCGGGTCTCTGATTGCCCTATCCGAGAAGTTTAGTAGTGCATTTTACTCAACATTTCATGCGCTTTAAGATGCCGCCTAGTCCAATGCGCTATCTGAAATTGGAGCTACGTAAATTGAACAAACGTGACAGAATTACGCAGCATTCTTATACTAACCATAATATAATATGATCTATTCGGGTCTCTGATTGCCCTATCATCGAAGTTTAATAGTGCATTTTACTCGCCATTTCATGCGCCTTAAGTTGCTGCTTAGCCCAATACGATATCTGAAATAGGAGCGACGTAAATTGAACAAATGTGATAAAATTTCACTGAGTTCTTATATTAACCATAATTTAAAATGATCTAATCGGGTCCCTGTTTGCCCTACCCTAGAAGTTTAATAGTGCATTTTACTCGACATTTCATGCGCTTTAAGATGCCGACTAGCCCAATACGTTATCTGAAATTGCAGCTACGTAAATTGAACAAACGTGATAGAATTACGCAGAATTCTTATATTAACCATAATATAAGATGACCTAATCGGGTCTCTGTTAGCCCTATCATAGAATTCTAATAGTGCATTTTACTCGTCAGTCCATGCGCTTTAAGATGCCGCATATCCCAATGCGCTATCTGAAATAGGAGCGTCGTTAATTGAACAAACGCGATAGAATTACGCTGCATTCTTATATTAATCGTAATATAAGATGACCTAATCGGGTCTCTGATTGCCCTACCCTAGGAGTTTAGTAGTGCATTTTACTCGACATTTCATGCGCTCTAAGATGCCGCTTAGCACAATACGCTATCTGAAATAGGAGCGACGTAAATTGAACAAATGTGATCGAATTACGCAGAATTCTTATATTACCCATAATATAAAATGATCTAATCGGGTCTCTGATTGCCCTATCATCGAAGTTTAATAGTGCATTTTACTCGCCATGTCATGCGCTTTAAGTCGCTGCTTAGCCCAATACGCTATCTGAAATAGGGGCAACGTAAATTGAACAAATGTGATAAAATTACGCTGAATGCTTATATTAACAATAATGTAAAATGATCTGAACGGGTCTCTGATTGCCCTATCCGAGAACTTTAGTAGTACATTTTACTCGACATTTCATGCGCTTTAAGATGCCGCCTAGCCCAATACGCTATCTGAAATTGGAGCTACGTAAATTGAACGAACGTGATAGAATTACGCAGAATTCTTATATTAACCATAATATAATACGATCTATTGGGGTCTCTGATTGCCCTATCATAGAAGTTTAATAGTGCATTTTACTCGTCATTTCATGCGCTTTAAGGTGCCTCCTAGCCCAATACGCTATTTGAAATAGGAGCGATATAAATTGAACAAATGTGATAAAACTACGTTGCATTATTATATGAACAATATCATAAAATGATCTAATCGGGTCTCTGATTGCCCTACCCTAGAAGTTTAATAGTGCATTTTACTCGACATTTCATGCGCTTTAAGATGCCACCTAGCACAATACGCAATCTGAAATCGGGGCGACGTAAATTGAACAAATGTGATAAAATTTCGCTGAATTCTTAAATTAACCATAATATAAAATGATCTAATCGGGTCTATGATTGCCCTATCACAGAAGTTGAATAGTGCATTTTCCTCGTCATTTCATGCGCTTTAAGATGCCACCTAACCCAATACGCTATCTGAAATAGGGGCGACGTAAATTGAACAAATGTGATAAAATTTCGCTGAATTCTTATATTAACCATAATTTAAAATGATCTAATCGGGTCTCTGATCGCCCTATCATAGAAGTTTAATAGTGAATTTTACTCGGAATTTCATGCGCTTTAAGATACCAGACAGCCCAATACGCTATCTGAAATTGGAGCTACGTAAATTAAACAAACGTGATAGAATTACGCAGAATTCTTATATTAACCATAATATAATTCGATCTATTCGTGTCTCTGATTGCCCTATCATAGAAATATAATAGTGCATTTTACTCGCCATTCAACGCGCTTTAAGGTGCCGCTTGGACCAAAACGCTATCTGAAATCGGAGCGACGTAAATTGAACAAATGTGATAGAATTACGCAGAATACTTATATTAACCATAATATAAGATGATCTAATCGGGTCTCTGATTGCCCTATCCTAGAAGTTTAGTAGTGCATTTTACTCGACATTTCATGCGCTTTAAGATGCCGCCTAGACCAATGTGCTATCTGAAGTTGGAGCTACGTAAATTGAACAAACGTGATAGAATTACGCAGAATTCTTATATTAACCAAAATATAATACGATTTATTCGGTTCTCTAATTGCCCTATCATAGAAGTTTAATAGTGCATTTTACTCGCCATTTCATGCGCTTTAAGGTGCCGCCTAGCCCAATACGCTATCTGAAATAGGAGCGATATAAATTGAACAAATGTGATAAAATTACGTTGAATTCTTATATTAACAATATTATAAAATGATCTAATCGGGTGTCTGATTGCCCTATCATAGAAGTTTAATAGTGCATTTTACTCGACATTTCATGCGCTTTAAGATGCCGCCTAGTCCAATGCGCTATATGAAGTTGGAGCTACGTAAATTGAACGAACGTGATAGAATTATGCAGAATTCTTATATTAACGATAATATAATACGATCTTTCGGTTCTCTGATTGCCCTATCATAGAAGTTTAATAGTGCGTTTTACTCGTCATTTCATGCGCTTTAAGGTGCCGCCTAGCCCAATACGCTATCTGAAATAGGAGCGATATAAATTGAACAAATGTGATAAAATTACGTTGAATACTTATATTAACAATATAATAAAATGATCTAATCAGGTCTCTGATTGCCCTATCATAGAAGTTTAATAGTGCATTGTACTCGTCACTTCGTGCGCTTTAAGGTGCCGCCTAGCCCAATACGCTATCTGAAATAGGAGCGACATAAATTGAACAAATGTGATAGAATTACGCAGAATTCTTATATTAACCATAATATAATACGATCTAGTCGGGTCTCTGATTGCCCTATCATAGAAGATTAACAGGGAATTTTACTCGTCATTTCATGCGCATTCAGGTGCCGCTTAGCCCAGTACGCTTTCTGAAATAGGAGCGACGTAAATTGAACAAATGTGATAGAATTTCGCTGAATACTTAAATTAACCATAATATAAAATGATCTAATCGGGTCTCTGTTTACCCTACCCTAGAAGTTTAATAGTGCATTTTACTCGACATTTCATGCGCTTTAAGATGCCGCCAGCCCAATACGCTATCTGAAATTGGAGCTACGTAAATTGAACAAACGTGATATAATTACGCAGAATTCTTATATTAACCATAATATAATAGGACCAATTCGGGTCTCAGATTGCCCTATCACAGAAGTTTAATAGTGCATTTTACTCCACATTTCAGGCGCTTTAATGTGCCGCTTTGCCGATTACGCTATCTAAAATAGGAGCGACGTAAATTGAACAAGTGTGATAGAATTTCGCTGTATTCTTATATTAACCATAATATAAGATGACCTAATCGGGTCTCTGTTAGCCCTATCCGAGAAGTTTGGTAGTGCATCTTGCTCGTCGTTTCATGCGCTTTAAGGTGCCCGCTAGCCCAATACGCTATCTGAAATTGGAGCTACGTAAATTGAACCAACGTGATAGAATTACGCAGAATTCTTATATTAACCATAATATAATACGATCTACTCGGGTCTCTGATTGGCCTATCATAGAAGTTTAATACTGCATTTTACTCGTCATTTCATGCGCTTTAAGGTGCCCCTTAGCACAATAGGCCTTGTGAAACAGGAGCCACGTAAATTGAACAAATGTGATAGAATTTCGCTGAATTCTTAAATTAACCATAATATAAAATGATCTAATCGGGTCTCTGTTTGCCCTACCCTAGAAGTTTAAGAGTGCACCTTACTCGACACATAATGCGCTTTAAGGATGCCACCGTGCCCAATACGCTATCTGAAATAGGGGCGACGTAAATTGAGTAAATGTGATAAAATTTCGCAGAATTCCTATATTAACCATAGTATAAGATGACCAATTCGGGTCTCTGATTGCCCTATCCGAGAAGTTTAGTAGTGCATTTTACTCGACATTTCATGCGCTTTAAGATGCCGCCTAGTCCAATGCGCTGTCTAAAATTGGAGCTACGTAAATTGAACAAACGTGATAGAATTACGCAGAATTCTTATATTAACCATAATATAATACGATCTATTCGGTCCTCTGATTGCCCTATCATAGAAGTTTAATAGTGAATTTTACTAGCCATTTCATGCGCTTTAAGGTTCCGCCTAGCCCAGTACGCTATCTGAAATAGGGGCGACGTAAATTGAGCAAATGTGATAAAATTTCGCTGAATTCTTATATTAACCATAGTATAAGATGACCTAATCTGGTCTCTGTTAGCCCTAACCGAGAAGTTTGGTAGTGCATTTTACTCGACATTTCATGCGCTTTAAGATGCCGCCTAGCCCAATACGCTATCTGAAATTGGAGCTACGTAAATTGAACAAACGTGATACAATTACGCAGAATTCTTATATTAACCATAATATAATACGATCTATTCGGGTCTCTGATTGGCCTATCATAGAAGTTCAATACTGCATTTTACTCGTCATTTCATGCGCTTTAAGGTGCCGCCCATCCCAATACGCTATCTGAAATAGGAGCGACATAAATTCAACAAATGTGATAGAATTACGCAGAATTCTTATATTAACCATAATATAATTCGATCTATTCGGGTCTCTTATTGCCCTATCATAGAAGTTTAAGAGTGCATGTTACTCGCCATTTCATGCGCTTTAAGGTGCCGCTTGGCCCAATACGCTATCTGAAATAGGAGCGACGTAAATTGAACAAATGTGATAGAATTTCGCTGAATTCTTAAATTAACCATAATATAAAATGATCTAATCGGGTCTCTGTTTACCCTACCCTAGAAGTTTAATAGTACATTTTACTCGACATTCCATGCGCTTTAAGATGCCACCTAGCCCAATACGCTATCTGAAATAGGGCCGACGTAAATTGAACAAATGTGATAGAATTACGTTGAATTCTTATATTAACAATAATATAAAATGATCTAATCGGGTCTCTGATTGCCCTATCATAGAAGTTTAATAGTGCATTCTACTCGCCATTTCATGCGCTTCAAGGTGCCGTTTACCCCAATACGCTATCTGAAATAGGAGCGTCGTAAATTGAACAAACGTGATAGAATTACACTGAATTCTTATATTAACAATAATATAAGATGATCTAATCGGGCCTCTGATGGCCCTATCATAGAAGGTTAGCAGTGCATTTTACTCGTCATTTCATGCGCTTTAAGATTCCGCTTAGCCCAATACGCTATCTGAAATATAAGCGTCGTAAATTGAACAAATGTAATAGAATTTCGCGGAATTCTTATATTAGCCATAATATAAAATGATCTAACCGGGTCCCTGATTGGCCTATCATAGAAGGTTAGTAGTGCATTGTACTCGTCATTCCACGCGCTTAAAGATGCCGCCTAGCCCAATATGCTATCTGAAATAGGAGCAATGTAAATTGAACAAATGTGATAGTGTTACGCCGAATTCTTATATCCATCATAATATAAGATGACCTAATCGGGTCTTTGATTGCCCTATCCGAGAAGTTAAGTAGTGCATTTTACTCGTCATTTGATGCGCTTTAAGGTGCCGCCTAGCCCAATACGCTATCTGAAATAGGAGCGATATAAATTGAACAAATGTGATAAAATTACGTTGAATTCTTATATTAACAATATTATAAAATGATCTAATCGGGTCTCTGATTGCCCTATCATAGAAGTTTAATAGTGCATTTTACTCGTCATTTCATGCGCTTTATGGTGCCGCCTAGCCCAATACGCTATCTGAAATAAGAGCGACATAAATTGAACAAATGTGATAGAATTACGCAGAATTCGTATATTAACCATAATATAATACGATCTAGTCGGGTCTCCGATTGCCCTATCATAGAAGTTTAATAGTGCATTATACTCGTCATTTCATGCGCTTTAAGGCGCCGCCTAGCCCAATACGCTATCTGAAATTGGAGCGACATAAATTGAACAAATGTGATAAAATTACGTTGAATTCTTATATTAACAATAATATAAAATGATCTATTCGGGTCTCTGATTGCCCTATCATAGAAGTTTAATAGTGCATTTTACTCGTAATTTCATGCGCTTTAATGTGCCGCTTAGCCCAATACGCTATCTGAAACAGGAGCGACGTAAATTGAACAAATGTGACAGAATTTCGCTGTATTCTTAAATTAACCATAATATAAAATGATCTAATCGGGTCTCTGTTTGCCCTACCCTAGAAGTTTAATAGTGCATTTTACTCGAAATTTCATGCGCATTAAGATGCCGCCTAGTCCAATGCGCTATATGAAGTTGGAGCTACGTAAATTGAATGAACGTGATAGAATTACGCAGAATTCTTATATTAACCATAATATAATACGATCTTTCGGTTCTCTGATTACCCGATCATAGAAGTTTAATAGTGCATTTTACTCGTCATTTTATGCGCTTTAAGGTGCCGCCTAGCCCAATACCCTATCTGAAATAGGAGCGATATAAATTGAACAAATGTGATAAAATTACGTTGAATTCTTATATGAACAATATCATAAAATGATCTAATCGGGTCTCTGATTGCCCTACCCTACAAGTGTAATAGTGCATTTTATTCGCCATTTCATGCGCTTTGAGATGCCGCTTAGCGCAATACGCTATCTGAAATAGGAGCGACGTAAATTGAACAAATGTGATAGAATTTCGATGAATTCTTAAATTAACAATAATATAAAATGATCTAATGGGGTCTCTGATTACCCTATCATAGAAGTTTGATAGTGCATTTTACTCGACACTTCATGCGCTTTAAGATGCCACCTAGCCCAATACGCTATCTGAAATAGGGGCGACGTAAATTGAAGAAATGTGATAGAATTACGTAGAATTCTTATATTCACCATAATATAATACGATCAATTCGGGTCTCTGATTGCCCTATCACAGAAGTTTAATAGTGCATTTTACTCGTCAATTCATGCGCTATAAGGTGCCGCCTAGCCCAATACGCTATCTGAAATATGGGCGACGTAAATTGAACAAAAGTGATAAAATTTCGCTGAATTCTTATATTAACCATAATATAAAATGATCTAATCGGGTCCCTGATTGCCCTATCATAGAAGGTTAGTAGTGCATTTTACTCGGCATTCCACGCGCTTTAAGATGCCGCTTTGCCAATGCGCTATCTGAAGTAGGAGCGACGTAAATTGAACAAATGTGATAGAATTACGCAGAATTCTTATATTAACCATAATATAAAATGATCTAATGGTGTCTCTGATTACCCTATCATAGAAGTTTAGTAGTGTATTTTACTCGGCATTCCACGCGCTTTAAGATGCCGCCTAGCGAAATACGCTATCTGAAATAGGAGCGACGTACATTGAACAAATGTGATAGAATAACGCTGAATTCTTATATTAATCATAATATAAGATGATCTAATCTGGTCTCTGATTGCCCTATCATAGAAGTTTAATAGTGCATTTTACACGCCATTTTGTGCGCTATAAGGTGCCGCCTAGCCAGATACGCTATCTGAAATAGGAGCGACGTAAATTGCACAAATGGGACAGAATTACGCATGATTATTATATTAACCATAATATAAAATGATCTAATCGGATCTCTGATTGCCCTATCATAGAAGTTTAATAGTGCATTTTACTCGTCATTTCATGCGCTTTAAGGTGCCGCTTAGCCCAATACGCTATTTGAAACAGGAGCGACGTAAATTGAACAAATGTGATAGAATTTCGCTGAAATCTTATATTAACCATAATATAAAATGATATAATCGGGTCTCTGATTGCCCTATCTTAGAAGTTCAATAGTGCATTTTACTCGACATTTCATGCGCTTTAAGATGCCACCTAGCACAGTATGCTATCTGAAATAGGGGCGACGTAAATTGAACACATGTGATAAAATTACACTGAATTCTTATATTAACAATAATATAAAATGATCTAATCGTGTCTCTGATTGCCCTATCAAAGAAGTTTAGTATTGCATTTTACTCGTCATTTCATGCGTATTGGGCTCAGCGGCATCTCAAAGCGCATGGAATGGCGAGTAAAATGCACTATTAAACTTCTAGGGTACCGCAAACAGAGACCCGATTAGATCATTTTATATTACGGTTAATATAAGAATCCAGCGTAATTCTATCACATTCGTTCAACTTACGTCGCTCCTATTTCAGATAGCGTATTGGGCTAAGCGGCATCTCAAAGCGCATGAAATGGCGAGTAAAATGCACTATCAAACTTCTAGGGTAAGGCAAACAGAGACCCGATTAGATCATTTTATATTAAGGTTAATATAAGAATTCAGCGTAATTCTATCACATTTGTTCAATTTACGTCGCTCCTATTTCGGATAGCGTACTGGGCTAGGTGGCATGTTAAAGCGCGTGGAATGGCGAGTAAAATGCACTATCAAACTTCTAGGGTAAGGCAAACAGAGACCGGATTACATCATTTTATATTACGGTAAATATAAGAATTCAGCGTAATTCTATCACATTTGTTCAATTTACGTCGCTCCTATTTCAGATAGCGTACTGGGCTAGGCGGCATGTTAAAGCGCATGGAATGGCGAGTAAAATGCACTATCAAACTTCTAGGGTAAGGCAAACAGAGACCGGATTACATCATTTTATATTACGGTTAATATAAGAATTCAGCGTAATTCTATCACATTTGTTCAATTTACGTCGCTCCTATTTCAGATAGCGTACTGGGCTAGGCGGCATCTTAAAGCGCGCGGAATGTCGAGTAAAATGCACTATTAAACTTCTATGATAGCGCAATCAGAGACCCGATTAGATCATGTAATATTTTGTTTAATATAAGGGTTCAGCGAAATTCTATCACATTTGTTCAATGTACGTCGCTCCTATTTCAGACAGCGCATTGGGCTAAGCGGCATCTCAAAGAGCATGAAATGGCGAGTAAAATGCACTATCAAACTTCTAGGGTGAGGCAAACAGAGACCCGATTAGATCATTTTACATTATGCTTAATATAAGAATTCAGCGAAATTCTATCACATTTGTTCAATTTACGTCGCTCCTATTTCAGATAGCGTATTGGGCTAAGCGGCATCTCAAAGCGCATGAAATGGCGAGTAAAATACACTATTAAACTTCTAGGGCAGGGCGATCAGAGACCCGATGAGATCATTTTACATTATGGTTAATATAAGAATTAAGCGTAATTCGATCACATTTGTTCAATTTACGTCGCTCCTATTTCAGATAGCGTATTGGGCTAAGCGGCAGCTCAAAGCGCATGAAATGGCGAGTAAAATGCACTATCAAACTTCTAGGGTAAGGCAAACAGAGACCCGATTAGATCATTTTATATTACGGTTAATATAAGAATGCAGCGTAATTCTATCACATTTGTTCAATTTACGTCGCTCCTACTTCAGATAGCGTATTTGGCTAAGCGGCATCTCAAAGCGCATGAAATGGTGAGTAAAATGCTCTATTATACTTCTAGCGTAGGGCTAACAGAGACCCGATTAGATCATTTTATATTATGGTTAATTTAAGAATTCAGCGAAATTCTATCACATTTGTACATTTTACGTCGCTCCTATTTCAGATATCGTATTGGGCTAAGCGGCATCTCAAAGCGCATGAAATGGCGAGTAAAATGCTCTTTCAAACTTCTAGGGTAAGGCAAACAGAGACCCGATTAGATCATTTTATATTACGGTTAATATAAGAATTCAGCGTAATTCTATCACATTTGTTCAATTTACGTCGCTCCTATTTCAGATTGCGTATTGGGCTAAGCGGCATCTCAAAGCGCATGAAATGGCGAGTAAAATACACTATTAAACTTCTAGGGCTGGGCGATCAGAGACCCGATGAGATCATTTTACATTATGGTTAATATAAGAATTCAGCGTAATTCTATCACATTTGTTCAATTTACGTCGCTCCTATTTCAGATATCGTATTGGGCTATGAGGCATCTCAAAGCGCATGAAATGGCGAGTAAAATGCTCTATCAAACTTCTAGGGTAAGGCAAAGAGAGACCCGATTAGATCATTTTATATTACGGTTAATATGAGAATTCAGCGTAATTCTATCACATTTGTTCAATTTACGTCGCTCCTATTTCAGATAGCGTCCTGGGCTAGGCGGCATCTTAAAGCGCGCGGAATGGCGAGTAAAATGCACTATTAAACTTCTATGATAGCGCAATCAGAGACCCGATTAGATCATGTTATATTTTGTTTAATATAAGTATCCAGCGTAATTCTATCACATTCGTTCAATTTACGTCGCTCCTATTTCAGATAGGGTACTGGGCTAGGCTGCATCTTAAAGCGCGTGGAATGGCGAGTAAAATGCACTGTTAAACTTCTATGATAGGGCAATCAGAGACCCGATTAGATCATTTTATATTTTGCTTAATATAAGAATTCAGCGAAATTCTATCACATTTGTTCAATTTACGTCGCTCCTATTGGATATAGCGTAATGGGCTCAGCGGCATCTCAAAGCGCATGAAATGACGAGTGAAATGCACTATTACACTTCTAGGGTAGGGCAAACAGAGACCCGATTAGATCATTTTACGTTATGGTTAATATAAGAATTCGGCGAAATTCTATCACATTTGTGCAATTTACGTCGCTCCTATTTCAGATAGCGTATTGGGCTAAGCGGCATCTCAAGGCGAATGAAATGGCGAGTAAAATGCACTATTCAACTTCTAGGGTAGGGCAAACAGAGACCCGATTAGATCACTTCATATTACGGTTAATATAAAAATTCAGCGTAATTCCATCACATTTGTTCAATTTACGTCGCTCTTATTTCAGATAGCGTATTGGGCTAAGCGGCATCTCAAAGCGCATGAAATGACGAGTGAAATGCACTATTAAACTTCTAGGGTAGGGCGAAGAGAGACCCGATTAGATCATTTCACATTATGGTTAATATAAGAATTCAGCGAAATTCTGTAACATTTGTTCAATTTACGTCGCTCCTATTTCAGATAGCGTATTGGGCTAAGCGGCACCTCAAAGCGCATGAAAGGGCGAGTAAAATGCACTATTAAACTTCTAGTGTAGGTCGATCAGAGACCAGATTAGATCATTTTATATTTTGGTTAATATAAGAATACAGCGAAACTCTATCACATATGTTCAATTTCCGTCGCTCCTATTTCAGATAGCGTACTGTGCTACGCGGCATCTTAAAGCGCGTGGAATGGCGAGTAAAATGCACTATTAAACTTCTATGATAGGGCAATCAGAGAACCGTTTAGATCGTTTTATATTTTGGTTAGTGTAAGAATTCAGCGAAATTCTATCACATTTGTCCAATTTACGTCGCTCCTATTTCAGATAGCGTATTGGGCTATGCGGCATCTCAAAGCGCATGAATTGTCGAGTGAAATGCACTATTATACTTCTAGGATAGGGCGAACAGGGACCCGATTAGATCAATTTACATTATGGTTAATATAAGAATTCAGCGAAATTCTATCACATTTGTTCAATTTGCGTCGCTCCTATTACAGATAGCGTATTGGGCTAAGCGGGATCTCAAAGCGCATGAAATGGCGTGTAAAATGCACTCCTAAACTTCTAGGGTAGGGCAAACAGAGACCCGATTAGATCATTTTATATTGTGGTTAATTTAAGAATTCAGCGAAATTCTATCACATTTGTTCAATTTACGTCGCTCCTATTTTAGATAGCGTATTGTGCTACGCGGCATCTAAAAGCGCATGAAATGGCGAGTAAAACGCACTATTAAACTTCTAGGGTAGGGCAAACAGAAACACGATTAGATCATTTTATGTTATCGTTAATTTAAGAATTCAGCGAAATTCTATCACATTCGTTCAATATACTTCGCTCCTATTTCCGATAGCGTATTGGGCTACGCGGCATCTCAAAGCGCATGAAATGGCGAGTAAAATGCACTATCAAACTGCTAGGGTAAGGCAAACAGAGACCCGATTAGATCATTTTACATTATGGTTAATATAAGATTTCAGCGGAATTCTATCACATTTGTTCAATTTGCGTCGCTCCTGTTTCAGATAGCGTACTGGACTATGCGGCATCTTAAAGCGCGTGGAATGCCGAGTAAAATGGACTATTAAACTTCTATGATAGGGCAATCAGATGCCCGATTAGATCATTTTATATTTTGGTTAATATAAGAATTCAGCGAAATTCTATCACATTTGTTCAATTTCCGCCGCTCATATTTCAGATAGCGTATTGTACAAAGCGGCATCTCAAAGCGCATGAAATGACGAGTGAAATGCACTATTAAACTTCTAGGGTAGGGCGAAGAGAGACCCGATTAGATCATTTCACATTATGGTTAATATAAGAATTCAGCGAAATTCTGTAACATTTGTTCAATTTACGTCGCTCCTATTTCAGATAGCGTATTGGGCTAAGCGGCATCTTAAAGCGCGTGGAATGCCGAGTAAAATGCTCTATCAAACTTCTAGGGCAAGGCAAACAGAGACCCGATTAGATCATTTTATATTACGGTTAATATAAGAATTCAGCGTAATTCTATCACATTTGTTCAATTTACGTCGCTCCCATTTCAGATAGCATATTGGGCTAAGCGGCAGCTCAAAGCGCATGAAATGGTGAGTAAAATGCACTATTAAACTTCTAGCGTAGGGCAAACACAGACCCGATTAGATCATTTTAAATTATGGTTAATTTAAGAATTCAGCGAAATTCTATCACATTTGTACATTTTACGTCGCTCCTATTTCAGATAGCGTACTGGGCTAAGAGGCATCTCAAAGCGCATGAAATGGCGAGTAAAATGCTATATCAAACTTCTAGGGTAAGGCAAAGAGAGCCACGATTAGATCATTTTATATTACGGTTAATATAAGAATTCGGCGTAATTCTATCACATTTGTTCAATTTACGTCGCTCCTATTTCAGATAGCGCCCTGGGCTAGGCGGCATCTTAAAGCGCGCGGAATGGCGAGCAAAATGCACTATTAAACTTCTATGATAGCGCAATCAGAGACCCGATTAGATCATGTTATATTTTGTTTAATATAAGAATTCAGCGAAATTCTATCACATTTGTTCAATTTACGTCGCTCCTATTTCAGATAGCGTATTGGGCTAAGCGGCATCTCAAAGCGCATGAAATGGTGAGTAAAATGCACTATCATACTTCTAGGGTAAGGCAAACAGAGGCCCGATTAGATCATTTTATATTATGGTTAATTTAAGAATTCAGCGAAATTCTATCACGTTTGTTCAATTTACGTCGCTCCAATTTCAGATAGTGTATTGGCCTAAGCGGCATCTCAAAGCGCATGAAATGGCGAGTAAAATGCTCTATTAAACTTCTAGGGTAAGGCAAACAGAGAGCCGACTATATCATTTTATATTACGGTTAATATAAGAATTCAGCGAAATTCTATGACATTTGTTCAATTTACGTCGCTCCTATTTCAGATAGCGTATTGGGCTAAGCGGCATCTCAAAGCGCATGAAATGACGAGTGAAATGCACTATTAAACTTCTAGGGCAGGGCGAAGAGAGACCCGATTAGATCATTTCACATTATGGTTAATATAAGAATTCAGCGAAATTCTATAACATTTGTTCAATTTCCGTCGCTCCTATTTCAGATAGCGTACTGTGCTAGGCGGCATCATAAAGCGCGTGGAATGGCGAGTAAAATGCACTATTAAACTTCTATGATAGGGCAATCAGAGAACCGTTTAGATCGTTTTATATTTTGGTTAGTGTAAGAATTCAGCGAAATTCTATCACATTTGTCCAATTTACGTCGCTCCTATTTCAGATAGCGTATTGGGCTAAGCGGCATCTCAAAGCGCATGAAATGTCGAGAGAAATGCACTATTAAACTTCTAGGGTAATGCAAAGGGAGACCCGATTAGGTCATCTTATATTACGGTTAATATAAGATTTCAGCGTAATTCTATCGCATTTGTTCAATGTACGTCGCTCCTATTTCAGATAGCGAATTGGGCTAAGCGGCAACTCAAAGCGCACGAAATGCCCAGTGAAATGCACTATAAAACTTCTAGGGTAGGGCGAACAGAGACCCGATTACATCATTTTATATTTTGTTTAATTTAAGAATTCAGAAAAATTCTATCACATAGGTTCAATTTACGTCGCTCCTATTTCAGATAGCGTATTGGGCTAAGCGGCATCTCAAAGCGCATGAAACGGCGAGTAAAATGCACTATTAAACTTCAGGGTAGGGCAAACAGGGACCCGATTAGATCATTTTATATTATGGTTAATTTAAGAATTCAGCAAAATTCTATCACATTTGTTCAATTTACGTCGCTCCTATCTTAGATAGCGAATTGGGCTAAGCGGCATCTCAAAGCGCATGAAATGTCGAGTGAAATGCACAATTAAACTTCTATGATAGGGCAATCAGAGACCCGATTACATCATTTTATATTTTGTTTAATTTAAGAATTGAGCGAAATTCTATCACATTTGTTCAATTTACGTCGCTCCTATTTCAGATAACGTATTGGGCTAACCGGCATCGCAAAGCGCATGAAATGGCGAGTAAAATGCACTATTAAACTTCTAGGGTAGGGCAAACAGAGACCCGGTTAGATCATTTTATATTACGGTTAATTTAAGAATTAAGCAAAATTCTATCACATTTGTTCAATTTACGTCGCTCCTATTTTAGAAAGCGTATTGGGCTAAGCGGCATCTCAAAGCGCATGAAATGCCGAGTGAAATGCACTATTAAACTTCTAGGGTAAGGCAAAGAGAGACTCGATTAGCTTATTTTATATTACGGTTAATATAAGAATTCAGCGTAATTCTATCACATTTGTTCAACTTACGCCGCTCCTATTTCAGATAGTGTACTGGGCTAGGCGGCATCTTAAAGCGCGTGGAATGGCGAGTAAAATGCACTATTAACCTTCTATGATAGGGGAATCAGAGACCCGATTAGATCATTTTATATTTGGGTTAATATAAGAATTCAGCGTGAGGTGAATGTGTGCGTTATGGATAACTCCGATTTGCGTTACACGCTCAATTTATTTACAATGTATATAACAGAATAAGAACAGGTATTGTCTGCGTCGCACGGTCGTACACGTGGTGAGTCGCAAGAGGTTCTGCCTCGTGTTCTCGTATAGTGACCGCGGCGCGCGGTCAGAAAACAACAGAAAAAACTCGTCGCACAATCGGCAACCGTCGTCCGTTGCCGGTCTACGACGCGCCTGTGTTCGTACACTTTTAAAGAAAGATAGACCGTAAGCATTTAAAGAAAGGAAACTAAGCGAGGGTAATATCTCGATCTTTCACGGCAGGGATGTGGTAGCAGTGCCGTAGCTGCTACATCACCCCCCTGCCAGTGATTTACCTAATCACGAAAATCCAGCTTGAAATCTGTCGAGAAATCGTACTCGCCTACCTGCGCGGGTGGTAAATTGTGGTGTTACAATATCGCGAGATACATTTGGTTCTGTGTCGGAATTATTACAATTTTTATGTGTTAAATGATTACTTACAATATACGCGGGTTTTAACCTCTCGATTGAAATTGTGACATGTTTTCCTTGACGGTCTATTAGAAAAGTTTTATGTCCGCGGCTAATGACTCGATATGGTCCATCATAAGGTTGTTGTAGAATGCCTTTCGATGCGTCGTGTCGTACGAAAACATGCTCGGAACTGGCAAGGTCTTTGTACACGAAGGTCCGCCGTGACCCATGGTGAGAACCTGCGACTGGGCTCAGATCCTGGAAATGTTGTCGCAGTTCCTTTACAAATGAAGTTGCGTCAGTGTCAGCTTCACCTGGACGCGGAGACAGGAATTCTCCAGGAAGTCGCAATGGTTCGCCGTACACCAACTCTGCCGTCGTTGCTTTTAAATCTTCCCTCCAGGCTGAACGAATACCCAGCAACGTGGTGGGAAGAATCTCTGTCCAACGTTGATTTTCATGGCAACGTATGGCTGCCTTTAACTGACGGTGGAACCTTTCCACCATCCTATTAGCCGCCGGGTGATATGCCGTAGTTCTTAGATGTCTGCTACCTGTTAACAAACTTAATTGTTTAAAAAGATTGGACTCAAATTGTCTTCCTTGGTCCGTGGTGATCCTTAGTGGCGTTCCAAACCGAACAATCCACCCCTCGTAAAAGGCTCGAGCTACTGTGGCTGCTTCCTGGTCGCGGAGAGGTATCGCCTCAGGCCAGCGCGTAAAGCGATCCACGCAGGTAAGGCAATATCTGTATCCTTCGGAGACAGGTAGGATGACAATGTCCAAATGAACATGTTCGAACCTCGCCGATGGTCGCGAAAAAGAACCGAGGGGTGCTGATACGTGCCTGGTGATCTTGGAGCGTTGACATTGGATACAGTTCCGGGCCCATCTTCTGCAGTCTGTTTTGATCGATGGCCAAACGTACCTTTGCGTGATCAGTTTGACAGTGGCGTTGATTCCTGGATGCGGTATTTTGTGTAGTGCGTTGAATGCAGTTTGAGGAAACGATTTTGTGAGGAAAGGGCGAACGGTGTCTGTAGATATGTCACAGTAAATTTGTTGTGTACTTCCAGGAATGGATATGCGTTTTAAATTCAAACCGGTGTTGCCTTGTAAGTACGTCAGTAATTCCTCGTCTTCTTCTTGCGATTTGGCCAGCATTTCAAAATCCAAAGTCTCTTCGATTTCGTCCACTCTTGACAACGCATCGGCGACAACGTTATCTCGACCTGCTACGTGGCGGATGTCCGTTGAGAATTCACTAATGAAGCTGAGATATCGAAATTGTCTTGGGGTGAATTTTTCTGGTTTCTGTTGGAAAGCGTAAATGATTGGTTTATGGTCTGTGAAGATAGTGAAAGTTCTTCCATCGATCATATGACGGAAATATTTGACTGCGAGGTAGATAGCGAGTAATTCTCTGTCGTATGTAGCGTATTTCTGTTCCGTTGAGCTGAGTTTTTTTGAAAAGAAACCCAGTGGTTCCCAATTATCACCGATGCGTTGTTGAAGCGCGGCGCCAACAGCAGAATTCGAGGCGTCGCATATGATGGCCAATGGTGCGTCGATTTCAGGGTGTGTTAGTAGAGTAGCCTCTACTAACGCCTTTTTAGAGTCTTCAAATGCTGCGGTGGCGTCTGGTGTCCAATTTACAGGTGCGCTGCCTTTTATATTGTCCGCCAGCATGTCGTTCAGAGGTGCATGTACCTGTGCGGCTTTAGGTATGAAACGTCTATAAAAATTTACCATACCTAAAAACTGCCGTAATTGTTTCGCTGTGGTCGGCCGTGGATACTTTAAAATGGCCTCAACCGTTTCGGTGGATGGTCGGGTGCCTGATTCCGACACCAGGTAGCCTAAAAATTTTAACTCCGTCCTTCCGAAGATACATTTTGCCGTATTTATCACGATACCGTATTGTTTTAGCCGTTCAAAAACTATCTTGAGGTGTTGAAGGTGTTCCTCTTCGGATGTTGAAGCCACCAGTATGTCGTCAATGTATGCGAAACAAAAGTTCAAACCTCGCAACGCTTCATCGATAAAGCGCTGAAAGGTCTGAGCCGCGTTGCGCAACCCAAACGACATGAACGGAAATTCGAATAATCCGAAAGGAGTGGTAATAGCTGTCTTCGGAATATCTTCGGGTGCAACGGGGATTTGGTTGTAAGCTCGAACGAGATCAATGGTAGAAAAAATTTTCTTACCCCGCAAAGTTTGTGCAAAATCTTCAATATGCCTGTCGGGATATCGGTCCGGCAAGGTCCTGGCGTTGAGAGCACGATAATCGCCACATGGTCTCCATTCGTCACTTCCTTTTTTGGGTACCATGTGCAAAGGTGACGACCAGCTACTCTCCGACGGTCGTGTTGTTCCTAATCGCGACATGGTTTCAAATTCCTTTTTGGCTGCCTGTAGCCTACCTGGTGCAAGACGCCGTGGTTTGCAGGTAACAGGTGGACCTGGTGCAGTACGAATGTGGTGCATCGTGCTGTGTTTTGGTTCGGAAGGTGTTCCTTCCGGTTTCGTAATTTCGGGAAATCGCTGGAGTAGAACATGATAAGCGGATTCCCCGAAGACTGTTCTGATGCTCGGGACGGCTTCGCGGGCAGGCATTCCTCGTGTCGAGAGAGACGTCACTTGATCTAAGAGACGGCGATTGCGAACGTCTACCATTAGTCCGAAGTGAGCGAGGAAATCGACCCCGATTATGGGCCTGGAGACGTCGGCGATTACGAATCTCCATGTGAAAACCCAACGTAACCCTAAATTGAGAGTTAAAGTCGTAGTCCCGTACGTTGCGATGGTGGTGCCATTTGCTGCGGAAAGCTCGTAGGATGATTTTTCGCGCCGTCCTCGGATCATTGCTCGTGGAAAGACACAGAGGTCGGCGCCTGTGTCGACCAAAAATTGCGTCTTCGTGTCGTGATCGATGACGAAGAGACGGCGTAAAGTCGGGCTGGGGTCGCTAGCCGTCGTTAACGATTGCCCGGAATGTTTCCCGCCTGGAAGGTGCACGGCTTAATGCAGTCCCTTGCGTCGGTACCGAAACTCCAGTGGTACCAGCAAATTCCACCCTTGCCATGTGTGCGCTTCCTCGATCGAGATCCGGAACGGCTCCGAGGACGTGAACGGGATCGAGGCTCCCTATCTCTCCGCGAGGTACGATCGCTCGTCATTTCTTGACGAAGCGCCGCTATTTCTTCTCGTAGCGACAGAGCGAGCTGCGACATTTTCAATTGCAATAAAGCCTCGAGGGACCTAAATGCGTCGATTTCCTGCGGCGCCGGGGGTGACGCTTCGGCAATTTGATGGCGATGAGGCCTGGTATCGGTGATAGCGTCCGCCAGCTCGGCCACTTTGTCCAGTTCCGTGTCCTTCTGCGTGGCTAATTCTATCAAATTTGTTCAATTTACATCGCTCCTATTTCAGATAGCGTTTTGGGCTTACCGGCATCGCAAAGCGCATGAAATGGCGAGTAAAATGCACAATTAAACTTCTAGGGTAGGGCAAACAGAGATCCGATTAGATCATTTTATATTATGGTTAATTTAAGAATTCAGCAAAATTCTATCACATAGGTTCAATTTACGTCGCTCCTATTTCAGATCGCGTATTGGGCTATGCGGCATCTCAAAGCGCATGAAACGGCGAGTAAAATGCACTATTAATCTTCTAGGGTAGGGCAAACAGAGACCCGATTAGATCATTTTATATTATGGTTAATTTAAGAATTCAGCGAAATTCTATCACATATGTTCAATTTACGTCGCTCCTATTTCGGATAGCCTACTGGGCTAGGCGGCATCTTAAAGCGCGTGGAATGGCGAGTAAAATGCACTATTAACCTTCTATGATAGGGCAATCAGAGACCCGATTAGATCAGTTTATATTTTGGTTAATATAAGAATTTAGCGTAATTGTTTCACAATTGTTCAATTTACGTCGCTCCTATTTCAGATAGCGTATTGGGCAAAGCGGCATCTCAAAGCGCATTAAATGGCAAGTAAAATGCACTATTAAACTTCTAGGGAAGGGCGAACAGAGACCCGATTAGATCAATTTACATTAAGGTTAATATAAGAATTCAGCGAATTTCTATCACATTTGTTCAATTTACGTCGCTCCTATTTCAGATAGCGTACTGGGCTAGGCGGCATCTTAAAGCGCGTGGCATGTCGAGTAAAATGCACTGTTAAGCTTCAATGATAGGGCAATCAGAGACCCGATTAGATCATTTTATATTTTGTTTAATAGATGAATTCAGGGAAATTCTATCACATTTGTTCAATTTACGTCGCTCATATTTTAGATAGCGTATTGGGGTAAGCGGCATCCCAAAGCGCAAGAAATGGCGAGTAAGATGCACTATTAAACTTCTAGGGTAGGGCAAACAGAGACCCGATTAGATCATTTTATATTATGGTTAATTTAAGAATTCGGCGAAATTCTATCACATTTGTTCAATTTACGTCACTCCTGTTTCAGATAGCGTATTGGGCTAAGCGGCATCGCAAAGCGCATGAAATGGCGAGTAAAATGCACCATTAAACTTCTAGGGTGCGGCAAACAGAGACCCGATTAGATCATTTTATATTACGGTTAATTTAAGAATTAAGCATAATTCTATCACATTTGTTCAATTTACGTCGCTCCTATTTTAGATAGCGTATTGGGCTAAGCGGCATCTCAAAGCGCACGAAATGTCGAGTGAAATGCACTATAAATCTTCTAGGGTAGGGCGAACAGAGACCCGATTAGATTAATTTACAATATGGTTAATATAAGGATTCAGCGAAATTCTATCACATTTGGTCAATTTACGTCGCTCCTATTTCAGATAGCGTATTGTACAAAGCGGCATCTCAAAGCACATGAAAAGGCGCGTAAAATGCACTATTAAGCTTCTAGGGTAGAGCGACCAGAGACCCGATTAGATCATTTCACATTATGGATAATTTAAGAATTCAGCAAGATTCTATCACATTTGTTCAATTTACGTCGCTCCTATTTCAGATAGCGTACTGGGCCAGGCGGCACCTTAAAGCGCGTGGATTGGCGAGTCAAATGCTGTATTAAACTTCTGTGATAGGGCAATCAGAGACCCGATTAGATCATTTCATATTACGGTTAATATAAGAATTCAGTGTAATTCTATCACATTCGTTCAATTTACGTCGCTCCTATTTCAAATAGCCTACTGGGCTAGGCGGCATCCTAAAGCGCGTGGAATGGCGAGTAAAATGCACTATTAACCTTCTATGATAGGGCAATCAGAGACCCGATTAGATCATTTTGTATTTGGGTTAATATAAGAATTCAGCGAAATTCTATCACATTTGTTCAATTTACGTCGCTCCTGTTTGGGATGGCTTATTTGGCTAAGCGGCATCTCAAAGCACTTGAAATGACGAGTGAAATGCACTATTAATCTTCTAGGGTACGGCGAACAGAGACCCGATTAGATCATTTTACGTTAATGTTAATATAAGGATTCATCGAAAGTCTCTCACATTTGTTCAATTTACGTTGCTGATATTTCAGATACGGTATTGGGCTAAGCGGCATCCCAAAGCGCAAGAAATGGCGAGTAAAATGCACTATTAAACTTCAGGCTAGGGCAAACAGAGACCCGATTAGATCATTTTATATTATGGTTAATTTAAGAATTCAGCGAGATTCTATCACATATGTTCAATTTACGTCGCTCCTATTTCAGATAGCCTACTGGGCTAGGCGGCATCCTAAAGCGCGTGGAATGGCGAGTAAAATGCACTATTAACCTTCTATGATAGGGCAATCAGAGACCCGATTAGATGATTTTATATTTTGTTTAATATAAGAATGCAGCGTAATTCTATCACATTTGTTCAATTTACGTCGCTCCTATTTCAGATAGCGTAATGGGCTAAGCGGCATCTCAAGGCGCATGAAATGGCGAGTAAAATGCGCTATTAAACTTCTAGGGTAGGGCAAACAGAGACCCGATTAGATCATTTTATATTATGGTTAATTTAAGAATTCAGCGAAATTCTATCACATTTGTTCAATTTACGTCGCCCCTATTTCAGATAGCCTACTGGGCTAGGCGGCATCTTAAAGCGCGTGGAATGGCGAGTAAAATGCACTATTAACCTTCTATGATAGGGCAATCAGAGACCCGATTAGATGATTTTATATTTTGTTTAATATAAGAATTCAGGAAATTCTATCACATTTATTCAATTTACGTCGCTCCTATTTCAGATAGCGAATTGGGCTAAGCGGCATCTCAAAGCTAATGAAATGGAGAGTAAAATGCACCATTAAACTTCTAGGGTAAGGCAAACAGCGGCCCGATTAGATCATTTTATATTGTGGTTAATTTAAGAATTAAGCAAAATTCTATCACATTTGTTGAATTTACGTCGCTCCTATTTCAGACAGCGTATTGGGCTAAGCGGCATGTCAAAGCGCATGAAATGTCGAGTGAAATGCACTATTAAACTTCTAGGGTAAGGCAAAGAGAGACCCGATTAGATCATTTTATATTACGGTTAATATAAGATTTCAACGTAATTCTATCACATTTGTTCAATGTACGTCGCTCCTATTTCAGATAGCGAATTGGGCTAAGCGGCATCTCAAAGCGCACGAAATGTCGAGTGAAATGCACTATAAAACTTCTAGGGTAGGGCGAACAGAGACCCGATTAGATTAATTTACAGTATGGTTAATATAAGGATTCAGCGAAATTCTATCACATTTGTTCAATTTACGTCGCTCCTATTTCAGATAGCGTATTGTACAAAGCGGCATCTCAAAGCACATGAAAAGGCGCGTAAAATGCACTATTAAGCTTCTAGGGTAGAGCGAACAGAGACCCGATTAGATCATTTCATATTATGGATAATTTAAGAATTCAGCAAGATTCTATCACATTTGTTCAATTTACGTCGCTCCTATTTCAGATAGCGTACTGGGCTAGGCGGCACCTTAAAGCGCGTGGATTGGCGAGTCAAATGCTGTATTAAACTTCTGTGATAGGGCAATCAGAGACCCGATTAGATCATTTCATATTACGGTTAATATAAGAATTCAGCGTAATTCTATCACATTCGTTCAATTTACGTCGCTCCTATTTCAGATAGCCTACTGGGCTAGGCGGCATCTTAAAGCGCGTGGAATGGCGAGTAAAATGCACTATTAACCTTCAATGATAGGGCAATCAGAGACCCGATTAGATCATTTTGTATTTGGGTTAATATAAGAATTCAGCGAAATTCTATCACATTTGTTCAATTTACGTCGCTCCTGTTTGGAATGGCTTATTTGGCTAAGCGGCATCTCAAAGCACTTGAAATGACGAGTGAAATGCACTATTAATCTTCTACGGTACGGCGAACAGAGACCCGATTAGATCATTTTACGTTAATGTTAATATATGGATTCATCGAAATTCTCTCACATTTGTTCAATTTACGTTGCTGATATTTCAGATACGGTATTGGGCTAAGCGGCATCCCAAAGCGCAAGAAATGGCGAGTAAAATGCACTATTAAACTTCAGGCTAGGGCAAACAGAGACCCGATTAGATCATTTTATATTATGGTTAATTTAAGAATTCGGCGAAATTCTATCACATTTGTTCAATTTACGTCGCTCCTGTTTCAGATAGCGTATTGGGCTGAGCGGCATCGCAAAGCGCATGTAATGGCGAGCAAAATGCACTATTAAACTTCAGGGTAGGGCAAACAGAGACCCGATTAGATCATTTTATATTATGGTTAATTTAAGAATTCAGCGAAATTCTATCACATATGTTCAATTTACGTCGCTCCTATTTCAGATAGCCTACTGGGCTAGGCGGCATCCTAAAGCGCGTGGAATGGCGAGTAAAATGCACTATTAACCTTCTATTATAGGGCAATCAGAGACCCGATTAGATGATTTTATATTTTGTTTAATATAAGAATGCAGCGTAATTCTATCACATTTGTTCAATTTACGTCGCTCCTATTTCAGATAGCGTATTGGGCAAAGCGGCGTCTCAAAGCGCATTAAATGGCGAGTAAAATGCACTATTAAACTTCTAGGGTAGGGCAAACAGAGACCCGATTAGATCAATTTACATTAAGGTTAATATAAGATTTCAGCGAAATTCTATCACATTTGTTCAACTTACGCCGCTTCTATTTCAGATAGCATACTGGGCTAGGCGGCATCTTAAACCGCGTGGAATGGCGAGTAAAATGCACTATTAAACTACTATGGTAGGGCAATCAGAGACCCGATTAGATCATTTTATATTTTGTTTAATTTAAGAATTCAGGGAAATTCTATCACATTTGTTCAATTTACGTCGCTCCTGTTTCAGATTGCGTATTGGGCTAACCGGAATCACAAACCGCATGAAATGGCGAGTATAATGCACAATTAAACTTCTAGGATAGGGCAAACAGAGATCCGATTAGATCATTTTATATTATGGTTAATTTAAGAATTCAGCGAAATTCTATCACATTCGTTCTATTTACGTCGCTCCTATTTCAGATAGCGTATTGGGCTAAGCGGCATCTCAAAACGCATGAAATGGCGAGTAAAATGCACCTTTAAACTTCTAGGGTAAGGCAAACAGAGACCCGATTAGTTCATTTTATATTATGGTTAATTTAAGAATTCAGCGAAATTCTATCACATATGTTCAACTTACGCCGCTCCTATTTCAGATAGCGTACTGCGCTAGGCGGAATCTTAAACCGCGTGGAATGGCGAGTAAAATGCACTATTAAACTTCTAGGGTATGGCAAACAGAGACCCGATTAGATCATTTTATATTATGGTTAATTTAAGAATTAAGCGAAATTCTATCACATATGTTCAATTTACGTCGCTCCTATTTCAGATAGCGTACTGGGCTAGGCGGCATCTTAAAGCGCGTGGAATGGCGAGTAAAATGCACTATTAACCTTGTATGATAGGGCAATCAGTGACCCGATTAGATGATTTTATATTTTGTTTAATATAAGAATTCAGCGAAATTCTATCACATT
Source organism: Macropis europaea (assembly GCA_916610135.2). Classification (NCBI taxonomy): domain Eukaryota; kingdom Metazoa; phylum Arthropoda; class Insecta; order Hymenoptera; family Melittidae; genus Macropis; species Macropis europaea. The sequence goes on from CAKAJE020002012.1 coordinate 285,674, forward strand.
TGTTCAATTTACGTCGCTCCTATTTCAAATAGCGTATTGGGCTAAGCGGCACCTCAAAGCGCATGAAATGGCGAGTGAAATGCACTATTAAACTTCTAGGGTAAGGCAAAGAGAGACCCGATTAGCTCATTTTATATTACGGTTAATATAAGAATTCAGCGTAATTCTATCACATTTGTTCAACTTACGCCGCTCCTATTTCACATAGCGTACTGGGCTAGGCGGCATCTTAAACCGCGTGGAATGGCGAGTAAAATGAACTATTAAACTTCTATGATAGGGCAATCAGAGACCCGATTAGATCATTTTATATTTTGTTTAATTTAAGAATTCAGGGAAATTCTATCACATTTGTTCAATTTACGTCGCTCCTATTTCAGATAGCGTATTGGGCTAACCGGCATCGCAAAGCGCATGAAATGGCGAGTAAAATGCACAATTAAGCTTCTAGGGTAGGGCAAACAGAGATCCGATTAGATCATTTTATATTATGGTTAATTTAAGAATTCAGCAAAATTCTATCACATAGGTTCAATTTACGTCGCTCCTATATCAGATCGCGTATCGGGCTAAGCGGCATCTCAAAGCGCATGAAACGGCGAGCAAAATGCACTATTAAACTTCTATGGTTGGGCAAACAGGGACCCGATTAGATAATTTTATATTATGGTTAATTTAAGAATTCAGCGAAATTCTATCACATATGTTCAATTTACGTCGCTCCTATTTCAGATAGCCTACTGGGCTAGGCGGCATCTTAAAGCGCGTGGAATGGCGAGTAAAATGCACTATTAACCTTCTATGATAGGGCAATCAGAGACCCGATTAGATCATTTTATATTTTGGTTAATATAAGAATTCAGCGAAATTCTATCACATTTGTTCAATTTACGTCGCTCCTATTTCAGATAGCGTATTGGGCAAAGCGGCATCTCAAAGCGCATTAAATGGCGAGTAAAATGCACTATTAAACTTCTAAGCTAGGGCGAACAGAGACCGGATTAGATCATTTTACATTATGGTTAATAAAATTATTCAGTGAAATTCTATCACATTTGTTCAATTTACATCGCTCCTATTTCAGATAGCGTATTGGGCTATGCGGCATCTCAACGCGCATGAAATGGCGAGTAAAATGCACTATTAAACTTCTAGGGTAGGGCAAACAGAGACCCGATTAGATCATTCTATATTATGGTTAATTTAAGAATCCAGCGAAATTCTATCACATTTGTTCAATTTACGTCGCTCCTATTTCAGATAGCTTATTGGGATATGCGGCATCTCAAAGCGCATGAAATGACGAGTGAAATGCACTATTAAACTTCTAGGCTAGGGCGAACAGAAACCCGATTAGATCATTTTACATTATGGTTAATAAAAGAATTCAGCGAAATTCTATCACATTTGTTCAATTTACGTCGCTCCTATTTCAGATAGCGTATTGGGATAAGCGGCATCTCAATGCGCATGAAATGGCGAGTAAAATGCACTATTAAACTTCTAGGATAAGGCAAACTGAGACCCGATTAGATCATTTTATATTACGGTTAATATAAGAATTCAGCGTGATTCTATCACATTTGTTCAACTTACGTCGCTCCTACTTCAGATAGCGTACTGGGCTAGGCGGCATCTTAAAGCGTGTGGAATGGCGAGTGAAATGCACTACTAAACTTCTATGATAGGGCAAACAGAGACCCGATTATATCATTTTATATTATGGTTAATATAAGAACTCATCAAAATTCTATCACATTTGTTCAACTTACATCGCTCCTATTTCAGATAGCGTATTGGGCTATGCGGCTTCTCAAAGCGCATGAAATGGCGTGTAAAATGCACTATTAAACTTCTAGGATAAGGCAAACAGAGACCCGATTAGATCATTTTATATTTTGGTTAATATAAGAATTCAGCGAAATTCTATCACATTTGTTCAATTTACGTCGCTCCTATTTCAGATAGCGTATTGGGCTAAGCGGCATCTCAAGGCGCATGAAATGGCGAGTAAAATGCACTATTAAACTTCTAGGGTAGGGCAAACAGAGACCCGATTAGATCATTTTATATTATGGTTAATTTAAGAATCCAGCGAAATTCTATCACATTTGTTCAATTTACGTCGCTCCTATTTCAGATAGCTTATTGGGATATGCGGCATCTCAAAGCGCATGAAATGACGAGTGAAATGCACTATTAATCTTCTAGGGTAGGGCGAACAGAGACCCGATTAGATCATTTCACATTATGGTTAATTTAAGAATTCAGCAAAATTCTATCACATTTGTTCAATTTACGTCGCTCCTATTTCAGATAGCGTATTCGGCTAAGCGGCATCTCAAAGCGCATGAAATGGCGAATGAAATGCACTATTAAACTCCTAGGCTAGGGCGAACAGAGATCCGATTAGATCATTTTACGTTATGGTTAATAAAAGAATTCTGCGAAATTCTATCACATTTGTTCAATTTACATCGCTCCTATTTCAGATAGCGTATTGGGATAAGCGGCAACTCAAAGCGCATGAAATGACGAGTAAAATGCACTATTAAACTTCTAGGGTAGGACAAACAGAGACCCGGTTAGATCATTTTATATTATGGTTAATTTAAGAATTCAGCGAAATTCTATCACACTTGTTCAATTTACATCGCTCCTATTTCAGAGAGCGTATTGGGCTATGCGGCATCTCAATGCGCATGAAATGGCGAGTAAAATGCACTATTAAACTTCTAGGATAAGGCAAATTGAGACCCGATTAGATCATTTTATATTACGGTCAATATAAGAATTCAGCGTAATTCTATCACATTTGTGCAACTTACGTCGCTCCTACTTCAGATAGCCTACTCGGCTAGCCGGCATCTTAAAGCGCGTGGAATGGCGAGTAAAATGCACTATTAACCTTCTATGACAGGGCTATCAGTGACCCGATTAGATCATTTTATATTTTGTTTAATATAAGAATTCAGGGAAATTCTATCACATTTGTTCAATTTACATCGCTCCTATTTCAGATATCGTGTTGGGCTAAACGGCACCTCAAAGCGCATGAAATGATGAGTACAATGCACTATTAAACTTCTAGGGTAGGGCAAACAGAGACCCGATTAGATCATTTTATATTATGGTTAATTTAAGAATTCAGCCAAATTCTATCACATTTGTTCAATTTACGTCGCTCCAATTTCAGATAGCGTATTGGGCTAAGCGGCATCTCAAAGCGCATGAAATCGCGAATAAAGTGCACTATTAAACTTCTAGGCTATGGCGAACAGAGACCCGATTAGATCATTATACGTTAAGGTTAATATAAGAATTCAGGGAAATTCTATCACATTTGTTCAATTTACGTCGCTCCTATTTCAGATAGCGTATTGGGCTAAGCGGCATCTCAAAGCGCATGAAATGGCGAGTGAAATGCACTATTAAACTTCTAGGGTAGGGCGAACAGAGACCCGATTAGATCATTTTACATTATGGTTAATAAAAGAATTCACCGAAATTCTATCACATTTGTTCAATTTACATCGCTCTTATTTCGGATAGCGTATTGGGCGAACCGGCATCTCAAAGCGCATGAAATCGCGAATAAAATGCACTATTATACTTCTAGGGTAGGGCAAACAGAAACCCGATTAGATCATATTATATTTTGGTTAATATAAGGATTCAGCGAAATTCTATCACATTTGTTCAATTTACGTCGCCCCTATTTCAGATAGCGTATTGGGCTAAGCGGCATCTCAGAACGAATAAAATGGCGAGTAAAATGCACTATTAAACTTCTAGGGTAGGGCGAACAGAGACCCGATTAGATCATTTTACATTAAGGTTAATATGAGCATTCAGCGAAATTCTCTCACATTTGTTCAATTTACGTCGCTCCTATTTCGGATAGCGTATTGGGCTAACCAGCATCTCAAAGCGCAAGAAATGGCGAGTAAAGTGCACTATTAAACTTCTAGGGTAGGGCAAACAGAGACCCGATTAGATCATTTTATATTACGGATAATATGAGAATTCAGCGTAATTCTATCACATTTGTTCAACATACGTCGCTCCTATTTCAGTTAGCGTACTGAGATAGGTGGCACCTTAAAGCGCGTGGAAGGGCGAGTAAAATGCACTATTAACCTTCTATGATAGGGCAATTAGAGACCCGATTAGATCATTTTCTATTTGGGTTAATATAAGAATTCAGCGAAATTCTATCACATTTGTTCAATTTACGTCGCTCCTGTTTGGGATGGCTTATTTGGCTAAGCGGCATCTCAAAGCACTTGAAATGACGAGTGAAATGCACTATTAATCTTCCAGGGTACGGCGAACAGAGACCCGATTAGATCATTTTACGTTAATGTTAATATAAGGATTCATCGAAATTCTCTCACATTTGTTCAATTTACGTTGCTGATATTTCAGATACGGTATTGGGCTAAGCGGCATCCCAAAGCGCAAGAAATGGCGAGTAAAATGCACTATTAAACTTCAGGCTAGGGCAAACAGAGACCCGATTAGATCATTTTATATTATGGTTAATTTAAGAATTCGGCGAAATTCTATCACATTTGTTCAATTTACGTCGCTCCTGTTTCAGATAGCGTATTGGGCTGAGCGGCATCGCAAAGCGCATGTAATGGCGAGCAAAATGCACTATTAAACTTCAGGGTAGGGCAAACAGAGACCCGATTAGATCATTTTATATTATGGTTAATTTAAGAATTCAGCGAGATTCTATCACATACGTTCAATTTACGTCGCTCCTATTTCAGATAGCCTACCGGGCTAGGCGGCATCCTAAAGCGCGTGGAATGGCGAGTAAAATGCACTATTAACCTTCTATGATAGGGCAATCAGAGACCCGATTAGATGATTTTATATTTTGTTTAATATAAGAATGCAGCGTAATTCTATCACATTTGTTCAATTTACGTCGCTCCTATTTCAGATAGCGTAATGGGCTAAGCGGCATCTCAAGGCGCATGAAATGGCGAGTAAAATGCACTATTAAACTTCTAGGGTAGGGCAAACAGAGACCCGATTAGATCATTTTATATTAAGGTTAATTTAAGAATTCAGCGAAATTCTATCACATCTGTTCAATTTACGTCGCCCCTATTTCAGATAGCCTACTGGGCTAGGCGGCATCTTAAAGCGCGTGGAATGGCGAGTAAAATGCACTATTAACCTTCTATGATAGGGCAATCAGAGACCCGATTAGATGATTTTATATTTTGTTTAATATAAGAATTCAGGAAATTCTATCACATTTATTCAATTTACGTCGCTCCTATTTCAGATAGCGAATTGGGCTAAGCGGCATCTCAAAGCTAATGAAATGGAGAGTAAAATGCACCATTAAACTTCTAGGGTAAGGCAAACAGCGGCCCGATTAGATCATTTTATATTGTGGTTAATTTAAGAATTAAGCAAAATTCTATCACATTTGTTGAATTTACGTCGCTCCTATTTCAGACAGCGTATTGGGCTAAGCGGCATGTCAAAGCGCATGAAATGTCGAATGAAATGCACTATTAAACTTCTAGGGTAAGGCAAAGAGAGACCCGATTAGATCATTTTATATTACGGTTAATATAAGATTTCAACGTAATTCTATCACATTTGTTCAATGTACGTCGCTCCTATTTCAGATAGCGAATTGGGCTAAGCGGCATCTCAAAGCGCACGAAATGTCGAGTGAAATGCACTATGAAACTTCTAGTGTAGGGCGAACAGAGACCCGATTAGATTAATTTACAATATGGTTAATATAAGGATTCAGCGAAATTCTATCACATTTGTTCAATTTACGTCGCTCCTATTTCAGATAGCGTATTGTACAAAGCGGCATCTCAAAGCACATGAAAAGGCGCGTAAAATGCACTATTAAGTTTCTAGGGTAGAGCGACCAGAGACCCGATTAGATCATTTCATATTATGGATAATTTAAGAATTCAGCAAGATTCTATCACATTTGTTCAATTTACGTCGCTCCTATTTCAGATAGCGTACTGGGCTAGGCGGCACCTTAAAGCGCGTGGATTGGCGAGTCAAATGCTGTATTAAACTTCTGTGATAGGGCAATCAGAGACCCGATTAGATCATTTCATATTACGGTTAATATAAAAATTCAGCGTAATTCTATCACATTCGTTCAATTTACGTCGCTCCTATTTCAGATAGCCTACTGGGCTAGGCGGCATCCTAAAGCGCGTGGAATGGCGAGTAAAATGCACTATTAACCTTCTATGATAGGGCAATCAGAGACCCGATTAGATCATTTTGTATTTGGGTTAATATAAGAATTCAGCGAAATTCTATCACATTTTTTCAATTTACGTCGCTTCTGTTTGGGATGGCTTATTTGGCTAAGCGGCATCTCAAAGCACTTGAAATGACGAGTGAAATGCACTATTAATCTTCTAGGGTACGGCGAACAGAGACCCGATTAGATCATTTTACGTTAATGTTAATATAAGGATTCATCGAAATTCTCTCACATTTGTTCAATTTACGTTGCTGATATTTCAGATACGGTATTGGGCTAAGCGGCATCCCAAAGCGCAAGAAATGGCGAGTAAAATGCCCTATTAAACTTCAGGCTAGGGCAAACAGAGACCCGATTAGATCATTTTATATTATGGTTAATTTAAGAATTTGGCGAAATTCTATCACATTTGTTCAATTTACGTCGCTCCTGTTTCAGATAGCGTATTGGGCTGAGCGGCATCGCAAAGCGCATGTAATGGCGAGCAAAATGCACTATTAAACTTCAGGGTAGGGCAAACAGAGACCCGATTAGATCATTTTATATTATGGTTAATTTAAGAATTCAGCGAAATTCTATCACATATGTTCAATTTACGTCGCTCCTATTTCAGATAGCCTTCTGGGCTAGGCGGCATCCTAAAGCGCGTGGAATGGCGAGTAAAATGCACTATTAACCTTCTATGATAGGGCAATCAGAGACCCGAATAGATGATTTTATATTTTGTTTAATATAAGAATGCAGCGTAATTCTATCACATTTGTTCAATTTACGTCGCTCCTATTTCAGATAGCGTATTGGGCAAAGCGGAATCTTAAACCGCGTGGAATGGCGAGTAAAATGCACTATTAAACTTCTAGGGTAGGGCAAACAGAGACCCGATTAGATCATTTTATATTATGGTTAATTTAAGAATTCGGCGAAATGCTATCACATTTGTTCAATTTACGTCGCTCCTATTTCAGATAGCGTATTGGGCTAAGCGGCATCTCAAAGCGCATGAAATGTCGAGTGAAATGCACTATTAACTTCTATGATAGGGCAATCAGAGACCCGATTAGATCATTTTATATTTTGGTTAATATAAGATTTCAGCGAAATTCTATCACATTTGTTCAATTTACGTCGCTCCTATTTCAGATAGCGTATTGGGCTGAGCGGCATCGCAAAGCGCATGTAATGGCGAGTAAAATGCACCATTAAACTTCTAGGGTAGGGCGAACAGAGACCCGATTAGATCATTTTACATTAAGGTTAATATAAGAATTCAACGAAATTCTCTCACATTTGTTCAATTTACGTCGCTGATATTTCAGATAGCGTATTGGGATAAACGGCATCTCAAAGCGCATGAAATGACGAGTAAAATGCACTACTAAACTTCTAGGGTACGGCAAACAGAGACCCGATTAGATCATTTTGTATTATGGTTAATTTAAGAATTCAGCGAAATTCTATCACATTTGTTCAATTTACGTCGCTCCTATTTCAGATAGCCTACTGGGCTAGGCGGCATCTTAAAGCGCGCGGAATGGCGAGTAAAATGCACTATTAACCTTCTATGATAGGGCAATCAGAGACCCGATTAGATGATTTTATATTTTGTTTAATATAAGAATTCAGGAAATTCTATCACATTTATTCAATTTACGTCGCTCCTATTTCAGATAGCGAATTGGGCTACGCGGCATCTCAAAGCTAATGAAATGGAGAGTAAAATGCACCATTAAACTTCTAGGGTAAGGCAAACAGCGGCCCGATTAGATCATTTTATATTGTGGTTAATTTAAGAATTAAGCAAAATTCTATCACATTTGTTCAATGTACGTCGCTCCTATTTCAGATAGCGAATTGGGCTAAGCGGCATCTCAAAGCGCACGAAATGTCGAGTGAAATGCACTATAAAACTTCTAGGGTAGGGCGAACAGAGACCCGATTAGATTAATTTACAATATGGTTAATATAAGGATTCAGCGAAATTCTATCACATTTGTTCAATTTACGTCGCTCCTATTTCAGATAGCGTATTGTACAAAGCGGCATCTCAAAGCACATGAAAAGGCGCGTAAAATGCACTATTAAGCTTCTAGGGTAGAGCGAACAGAGACCCGATTAGATCATTTCATATTATGGATAATTTAAGAATTCAGCAAGATTCTATCACATTTGCTCAATTTACGTCGCTCCTATTTCAGATAGCGTACTCGGCTAGGCGGCACCTTAAAGCGCGTGGATTGGCGAGTCAAATGCTGTATTAAACTTCTGTGATAGGGCAATCAGAGACCCGATTAGATCATTTCATATTACGGTTAATATAAGAATTCAGCGTAATTCTATCACATTCGTTCAATTTACGTCGCTCCTATTTCAGATAGCCTACTGGGCTAGGCGGCATCTTAAAGCGCGTGGAATGGCGAGTAAAATGCACTATTAACCTTCAATGATAGGGCAATCAGAGACCCGATTAGATCATTTTGTATTTGGGTTAATATAAGAATTCAGCGAAATTCTGTCACATTTGTTCAATTTACGTCGCTCCTGTTTGGAATGGCTTATTTGGCTAAGCGGCATCTCAAAGCACTTGAAATGACGAGTGAAATGCACTATTAATCTTCTACGGTACGGCGAACAGAGACCCGATTAGATCATTTTACGTTAATGTTAATATAAGGATTCATCGAAATTCTCTCACATTTGTTCAATTTACGTTGCTGATATTTCAGATACGGTATTGGGCTAAGCGGCATCCCAAAGCGCAAGAAATGGCGAGTAAAATGCACTATTAAACTTCAGGCTAGGGCAAACAGAGACCCGATTAGATCATTTTATATTATGGTTAATTTAAGAATTCGGCGAAATTCTATCACATTTGTTCAATTTACGTCGCTCCTGTTTCAGATAGCGTATTGGGCTGAGCGGCATCGCAAAGCGCATGTAATGGCGAGCAAAATGCACTATTAAACTTCAGGGTAGGGCAAACAGAGACCCGATTAGATCATTTTATATTATGGTTAATTTAAGAATTCAGCGAAATTCTATCACATATGTTCAATTTACGTCGCTCCTATTTCAGATAGCCTACTGGGCTAGGCGGCATCCTAAAGCGCGTGGAATGGCGAGTAAAATGCACTATTAACCTTCTATGATAGGGCAATCAGAGACCCGATTAGATGATTATATATTTTGTTTAATATAAGAATGCAGCGTAATTCTATCACATTTGTTCAACTTACGCCGCTCCTGTTTCACATAGCGTACTCGGCTAGGCGGCATCTTAAACCGCGTGGAATGGCGAGTAAAATGAACTATTAAACTTCTATGATAGGGCAATCAGAGACCCGATTAGATCATTTTATATTTTGTTTAATTTAAGAATTCAGGGAAATTCTATCACATTTGTTCAATTTACGTCGCTCCTATTTCAGATAGCGTATTGGGCTAACCGGCATCGCAAAGCGCATGAAATGGCGAGTAAAATGCACAATTAAACTTCTAGGGTAGGGCAAACAGAGATCCGATTAGATCATTTTATATTATGGTTAATTTAAGAATTCAGCAAAATTCTATCACATAGGTTCAATTTACGTCGCTCCTATATCAGATCGCGTATTGGGCTAAGCGGCATCTCAAAGCGCATGAAACGGCGAGCAAAATGCACTATTAAACTTCTATGGTTGGGCAAACAGGGACCCGATTAGATCATTTTATATTATGGTTAATTTAAGAATTCAGCGAAATTCTATCACATATGTTCAATTTACGTCGCTCCTATTTCAGATAGCCTACTGGGCTAGGCGGCATCTTAAAGCGCGTGGAATGGCGAGTAAAATGCACTATTAACCTTCTATGATAGGGCAATCAGAGACCCGATTTGATCATTTTATATTTTGGTTAATATAAGAATTCAGCGAAATTCTATCACATTTGTTCAATTTACGTCGCTCCTATTTCAGATAGCGTATTGGGCAAAGCGGCATCTCAAAGCGCATTAAATGGCGAGTAAAATGCACTATTAAACTTCTAGGGTAGGGCGAACAGAGACCCGATTAGATCAATTTACATTAAGGTTAATATAAGAATTCAGCGAAATTCTATCACATTTGTTCAATTTACGTCGCTCATATTTCAGATAGCGTATTGGGCGAAGCGGCATCCCAAAGCGCAAGAAATGGCGAGTAAAGTGCACTATTAAACTTCTAGGGTAGGGCAAACAGAGACCCGATTAGATCATTTTATATTATGGTTAGTTTAAGAATTCGGCGAAATGCTATCACATTTGTCTAATTTACGTCGCTCCTATTTCAGGTAGTGTATTGGGCTAAGCGGCATCTCAAAGCGCATGAAATGGAGCGTAGAATTCACTATTAAACTTCAGGGTAGGGCAAACAGAGACCCGATTAAATCATTTTATATTATGGTTAATTTAAGAATTCAGCGAAGTTCTACCACATTTGTTCAATTTACGTCGCTCCTATTTCAGATAGCGTACTGGGCTATGCGACATCTCAAAGCGCATGAAATGGCGAGTAGAATGCACTATTAAACTTCAGGGTAGGGCAAACAGAGACCCGATTAGATCATTTTATATTTTGGTTAATATAAGAATTCAGCGAAATTCTATCACATTTGTTCAATTTACGTGGCTCCTATTTCAGATAGCGTATTGGGCTAAGCGGCATCTGAAAGCGCATGAAATGGCTTGTAAAATGCACTATTAAACTTCTAGGGTAGGGCGAACGGAGACCCGATTAGATCATTTTACATTAAGGTTAATATAAGAATTCAGGGAAATTCTATCACATTTGTTCAACTTACGACGCTGATATTTCAGATAGCGCATTGGGCTAAGCGGCTTCTCAAAGCGCATGAAATGACGAGTGAAATGCACTATTAAACTTCAGGGTAGGGCAAACAGAGACCCGATTAGATCATTTTATATTATGGTTAATTTAAGAATTCAGCGAAATTCTATCACATATGTTCAATTTACGTCGCTCCTATTTCAGATAGCCTACTGGGCTAGGCGGCATCCTAAAGCGCGTGGAATGGCGAGTAAAATGCACTATTAACCTTCTATGATAGGGCAATCAGAGACCCGATTAGATGATTTTATATTTTGTTTAATATAAGAATGCAGCGTAATTCTATCACATTTGTTCAACTTACGCCGCTCCTGTTTCACATAGCGTACTCGGCTAGGCGGCATCTTACAGCGTGGAATGGCGAGTAAAATGAACTATTAAACTTCTATGATAGGGCAATCAGAGACCCGATTAGATCATTTTATATTTTGTTTAATTTAAGAATTCAGGGAAATTCTATCACATTTGTTCAATTTACGTCGCTCCTATTTCAGATAGCGTATTGGGCTAACCGGCATCGCAAAGCGCATGAAATGGCGAGTAAAATGCACAATTAAGCTTCTAGGGTAGGGCAAACAGAGATCCGATTAGATCATTTTATATTATGGTTAATTTAAGAATTCAGCAAAATTCTATCACATAGGTTCAATTTACGTCGCTCCTATATCAGATCGCGTATTGGGCTAAGCGGCATCTCAAAGCGCATGAAACGGCGAGCAAAATGCACTATTAAACTTCTATGGTTGGGCAAACAGGGACCCGATTAGATCATTTTATATTATGGTTAATTTAAGAATTCAGCGAAATTCTATCACATATGTTCAATTTACGTCGCTCCTATTTCAGATAGCCTACTGGGCTAGGCGGCATCTTAAAGCGCGTGGAATGGCGAGTAAAATGCACTATTAACCTTCTATGATAGGGCAATCAGAGACCCGATTTGATCATTTTATATTTTGGTTAATATAAGAATTCAGCGAAATTCTATCACATTTGTTCAATTTACGTCGCTCCTATTTCAGATAGCGTATTGGGCAAAGCGGCATCTCAAAGCGCATTAAATGGCGAGTAAAATGCACTATTAAACTTCTAGGGTAGGGCGAACAGAGACCCGATTAGATCAATTTACATTAAGGTTAATATAAGAATTCAGCGAAATTTTATCACATTTGTTCAATTTACGTCGCTCATATTTCAGATAGCGTATTGGGCGAAGCGGCATCCCAAAGCGCAAGAAATGGCGAGTAAAGTGCACTATTAAACTTCTAGGGTAGGGCAAACAGAGACCCGATTAGATCATTTTATATTATGGTTAGTTTAAGAATTCGGCGAAATGCTATCACATTTGTCTAATTTACGTCGCTCCTATTTCAGGTAGTGTATTGGGCTAAGCGGCATCTCAAAGCGCATGAAATGGCGCGTAGAATTCACTATTAAACTTCAGGGTAGGGCAAACAGAGACCCGATTAAATCATTTTATATTATGGTTAATTTAAGAATTCAGCGAAGTTCTACCACATTTGTTCAATTTACGTCGCTCCTATTTCAGATAGCGTACTGGGCTAGGCGACATCTCAAAGCGCATGAAATGGCGAGTAGAATGCACTATTAAACTTCAGGGTAGGGCAAACAGAGACCCGATTAGATCATTTTATATTTTGGTTAATATAAGAATTCAGCGAAATTCTATCACATTTGTTCAATTTACGTGGCTCCTATTTCAGATAGCGTATTGGGCTAAGCGGCATCTGAAAGCGCATGAAATGGCTTGTAAAATGCACTATTAAACTTCTAGGGTAGGGCGAACGGAGACCCGATTAGATCATTTTACATTAAGGTTAATATAAGAATTCAGGGAAATTCTATCACATTTGTTCAACTTACGACGCTGATATTTCAGATAGCGCATTGGGCTAAGCGGCTTCTCAAAGCGCATGAAATGACGAGTGAAATGCACTATTAAACTTCTAGGGTAGGGCGAACCGAGACCGGATTAGATCATTTTATATTACGGTTAATATAAGAATTCGGCGTAATTCTATCACATTTGTTCAACTTACGTCGCTCCTATTTCAGATAGCCTACTGGGCTAGGCGGCATCTTAAAGCGCGTGGAATGGCGAGTAAAATGCACTGTTAACGTTCTATGATAGGGCAATCAGAGACCCGATTAGATCATTTTATATTTTGGTTAACATAATAATTCAGCGAAATTCTATCACATTTGTTCAACTTACGTCGCTCCTATTTCGGATAGCGTACTGGGCTGGGCGGCATCTTAAAGCGCGCGGACGGGCGAGTAAAATGCACTACTAATCTTCTATGATAGGGCAATCAGAGACCCGATTAGATCATTTTATATTTTGTTTAATATAAGATTTCAGGGAAATTCTATCACATTTGTTCAATTTACGTCGCTCCTATTTCAGGTAGCGTATTAGGCTAAGCGGCATCTCAAAGCGCATGAAATGGCGAATAAAATGCACTATTAAACTTCTAAGCTAGGTCGAACAGAGACCGGATTAGATCATTTTACATTATGGTTAATAAAATTATTCAGCGAAATTCTATCACATTTGTTCAATTTACGTCGCTCCTATTTCAGATAGCGTATTGGGATAAGCGGCATGTCAATGCGCATGAAATGGCGAGTAAAATGCACTATTAAACTTCTAGGATAAGGCAAACTGAGACCCGATTAGATCATTTTATATTACGGTTAATATAAGAATTCAGCGTGATTCTATCACATTTGTTCAACTTACGTCGCTCCTACTTCAGATAGCGTACTGGGCTAGGCGGCATCTTAAAGCGTGTGGAATGGCGAGTGAAATGCACTACTAAACTTCTATGATAGGGCAAACAGAGACCCGATTATATCATTTTATATTATGGTTAATATAAGAACTCATCAAAATTCTATCACATTTGTTCAACTTACATCGCTCCTATTTCAGATAGCGTATTGGGCTATGCGGCTTCTCAAAGCGCATGAAATGGCGTGTAAAATGCACTACTAAACTTCTATGATAGGGCAAACAGAGACCCGATTATATCATTTTATATTATGGTTAATATAAGAACTCATCAAAATTCTATCACATTTGTTCAACTTACATCGCTCCTATTTCAGATAGCGTATTGGGCTATGCGGCTTCTCAAAGCGCATGAAATGGCGTGTAAAATGCACTATTAAACTTCTAGGATAAGGCAAACAGAGACCCGATTAGATCATTTTATATTTTGGTTAATATAAGAATTCAGCGAAATTCTATCACATTTGTTCAATTTACGTCGCTCCTATTTCAGATAGCGTATTGGGCTAAGCGGCATCTCAAGGCGCATGAAATAGCGAGTAAAATGCACTATTAAACTTCTAGGGTAGGGCAAACAGAGACCCGATTAGATCATTTTATATTATGGTTAATTTAAGAATCCAGCGAAATTCTATCACATTTGTTCAATTTACGTCGCTCCTATTTCAGATAGCTTATTGGGATATGCGGCATCTCAAAGCGCATGAAATGACGAGTGAAATGCACTATTAATCTTCTAGGGTAGGGCGAACAGAGACCCGATTAGATCATTTTACATTAAGGTTAATATAAGAATTCAGCGAAATTCTCTCACATTTGTTCAATTTACGTCGCTGATATGTCAGATAGCGTATAGGGATAAACGGAATCTCAAAGCGCATGAAATGACGAGTAAAATGCACTACTAAACTTCTAGGGTAGGGCAAACAGAGAACCGATTAGATCATTTTGTATTATGGTTAATTTAAGAATTCAGCGAAATTCTATCACATTTGTTCAATTTACGTCCCTCCTGTTTCTGATGGCTTATTTGGCTAAGCGGCATCTCAAAGCGCTTGAAATGATGAGTGAAATGCACTATTAATCGTCTAGGGTAGGGCGAACAGTGACCCGATTAGATCATTTTATATTATGGTTAATTTAAGAATTCAGCAAAATTCTATCACATTTGTTCAATTTACGTCGCTCCTATTTCAGATAGCGTATTCGGCTAAGCGGCATCTCAAAGCGCATGAAATGGCGAATGAAATGCACTATTAAACTTCTAGGCTAGGGCGAACAGAGATCCGATTAGATCATTTTACGTTATGGTTAATAAAAGAATTCAGCGAAATTCTATCACATTTGTTCAATTTACATCGCTCCTATTTCAGATAGCGTATTGGGATAAGCGGCAACTCAAAGCGCATGAAATGACGAGTAAAATGCACTATTAAACTTCTAGGGTAGGACAAACAGAGACCCGGTTAGATCATTTTATATTATGGTTAATTTAAGAATTCAGCGAAATTCTATCACACTTGTTCAATTTACATCGCTCCTATTTCAGAGAGCGTATTGGGCTATGCGGCATCTCAATGCGCATGAAATGGCGAGTAAAATGCACTATTAAACTTCTAGGATAAGGCAAATTGAGACCCGATTAGATCATTTTATATTACGGTCAATATAAGAATTCAGCGTAATTCTATCACATTTGTGCAACTTACGTCGCTCCTACTTCAGATAGCCTACTCGGCTATCCGGCATCTTAAAGCGCGTGGAATGGCGAGTAAAATGCACTATTAACCTTCTATGACAGGGCTATCAGTGACCCGATTAGATCATTTTATATTTTGTTTAATATAAGAATTCAGGGAAATTCTATCACATTTGTTCAATTTACATCGCTCCTATTTCAGATATCGTGTTGGGCTAAACGGCACCTCAAAGCGCATGAAATGATGAGTACAATGCACTATTAAACTTCTAGGGTAGGACAAACAGGGACCCGATTAGATCATTTTATATTACGGTTAATATAAGAATTCAGCGTAATTCTGTCACATTTGTTCAATTTACGTCGCTCCTATTTCAGATAGCGTATTGGGCTAAGCGCCATCTCAAAGCGCATGAAATGACGATTGAAATGCACTATTAAACTTCTAGGGTAACGCAAACAGAGACGCGATTAGATCATTTTATATTACGGTTAATATAAGAATTCAGCGTAATTCTATCACATTTGTTCAATTTACGTCTCTCCTATTTCAGATAGCCTACTGGGCTAGGCGGCATCTTAAACCGCGTGGAATGGCGAGCAAAATGCACTATTAACCTTCTACGATAGGGCAATCAGAGACCCGATTAGGTCATTTTATATTTTGGTTAACATAAGAATTCAGCGAAATTCTATCACATTTGTTCAACTTACGTCGCTCCTATTTCTGATAGCGTACTGGGCTAGGCGGCATCTTAAAGCGCGTGGAAGGGCGAGTAAAATGCACTACAAAACTTCTATGATAGGGCAATCAGAGATCCGATTAGATCATTTTACATTTTGGTTAATATAAGAATTCAGCGAAATTCTATCACATTTGTTCAATTTACGTCGCTCCTATGTCAGATAGCGTATTGGGCTAAGCGGCATCTCAAAGCGCATGAAATGACGAGTGAAATGCACTATTAAACTTCTAGGGTTGGGCGAACAAAGACCCGATTAGATCATTTTACACTAAGGTTAATATAAGAATTCAGGGAAATTCTATCACATTTGTTCAATTTACGTCGCTCCTATTTCAGATAGCGTATTGGGTTAAGCGCCATCTGAAAGCGCATGAAATGGCGAGTAAAATGCACTATTAAACTTCTAGGGTAGGGCAAACAGAGACCCGATTAGATCATTTTATATTATGGTTAATTTAAGAATTCAGCCAAATTCTATCACATTTGTTCAATTTACGTCGCTCCAATTTCAGATAGCGTATTGGGCTAAGCGGCATCTCAAAGCGCATGAAATCGCGAATAAAGTGCACTATTAAACTTCTAGGCTATGGCGAACAGAGACCCGATTAGATCATTTTACGTTAAGGTTAATATAAGAGTTCAGGGAAATCTATCACATTTGTTCAGTTTACGTCGCTCATATTTCAGATAGCGTATTGTGCTAAGCTGCATTTCAAAGCGCAAGAAATGGCGAGTAAAATGTAGTATTAAACATCTAGGGTAGGGCAAACAGAGACCCGATTATATCATTTTATATTATGGTTAATTTAAGAACTCATCAAAATTCTATCACATTTGTTCAATTTACGTCGCTCCTATTTCAGATAGCGTATAGGGCTAAGCGGCATCTCAAAGCGCATGAAATCGCGAATAAAATGCACTATTAAACTTCTAGGCTAGGGCGAACAGAGGCCCGATTAGATCATTTTACATTATGGTTAATAAAAGAATTCACCGAAATTCTATCACATTTGTTCAATTTACATCGCTCTTATTTCGGATAGCGTATTGGGCGAACCGGCATCTCAAAGCGCATGAAATCGCGAATAAAATGCACTATTATACTTCTAGGGTAGGGCAAACAGAAACCCGATTAGATCATATTATATTTTGGTTAATATAAGGATTCAGCGAAATTCTATCACATTTGTTCAATTTACGTCGCCCCTATTTCAGATAGCGTATTGGGCTAAGCGGCATCTCAAAACGAATAAAATGGCGAGTAAAATGCACTATTAAACTTCAAGTGTAGGGCAAACGGAGACCCGATTAGATCATTTTATATTATGGTTAATTTAAGAATTCAGCAAAATTCTATCACATTTGTTCAATTTACGTCGCTCCTATTTCAGATAGCGTACTGGGCTAAGCGGCATCTCAAAGCGCATGAAATCGCAAATAAAATGCACTATTAAACTTCTAGACTAGGGCGAACAGAGACCCGATTAGATCATATTATATTATGGTTAATTCAAGAATTCAGCGAAAATCTATCACATTTGTTCAATTTACGTCGCTCCTATTTCAGATAGCGTATTGGGGTAGGCGGCATCTTAAAGCGCGTGGAAGGGCGAGTAAAATGCACTACTAAACTTCTATGATAGGGCAATCGGAGACCCGATCAGATCATTTTATATTTTGTTTAATATAAGATTTCAGGGAAATTCTATCACATTTGTTCAATTTACGTCGCTCCTATTTCAGATAGCGTATTGGGCTAAGCGGCATATCAAATCGCATGTAGTGGCGAGTAAAATGCACTATTAAACTTGTAGGGTAGGGCGAACAGAGACTCGATTAGATCATTTTATATTTTGTTTAATATAATACCCGATTAGATCATTTTATATTACGGTTAATATAAGAATTCAGCGTAATTCTATCACATTTGTTCAACTTACGTCGCTCCTATTTCAGATAGCGTGATGGGCTAGGCGGCATCTTAAAGCGCGTGGAAGGGCGAGTAAAATGCACTACAAAACTTCTATGATAGGGCAATCAGAGACCCGATTAGATCATTTTACATTTTGGTTAATATAAGAATTCAGCGAAATTCTATCACATTTGTTCAATTTACGTCGCTCCTATTTCAGATAGCGTATTGGGCTAAGCGGCATCTCAAAGCGCATGAAATGATGAGTGAAATGCACTATTAAACTTCTAGGGTTGGGCGAACAAAGACCCGATTAGATCATTTTACATTAAGGTTAATATAAGAATTCAGGGAAATTCTATCACATTTGTTCAATTTACGTCGCTCCTATTTCAGATAGCGTATTGGGTTAAGCGCCATCTCAAAGCGCATGAAATGGCGAGTAAAATGCACTATTAAACTTCTAGGGTAGCGCAAACAGAGACCCGATTAGATCATTTTATATTATGGTTAATTTAAGAATTCACCCAAATTCTATCACATTTGTTCAATTTACGTCGCTCCAATTTCAGATAGTGTATTGGGCTAAGGGCATCTCAAAGTGCATGAAATCGCGAATAAAGTGCACTATTAAACTTCTAGGCTATGGCGAACAGAGACCCGATTAGATCATTTTACATTTTGGTTAATAAAAGAATTTACCGAAATTCTATCATATTTGTTCAATTTACATCGCTCCTATTTCAGATATCGTATGGGGCTAACCGGCATCTCAAAGCGTATGAAATGACGAGTAAAACGCACTATTAAACTTCTAGGGTAGGGCAAACAGAGACCCGATTAGATCATTTCATATTATGGTTAATTTAAGAATTCTGCAAAATTCTATCACATTTGTTCAATTTACGTCGCTCCTATTTCAGATAGCGTATTGGGCTAAGCGGCATCTCAAAGCGCATGAAATGACGAGTGAAATGCACTATGAAACTTCTAGGGTTGGGAAACCTAGACCCGATTAGATCATTTTACATTAAGGTTAATATAAGAATTCAGGGAAATTCTATCACATTTGTTCAATTTACGTCGCTCCTATTTCAGATAGCGTATTGGGCTAAGCGCCATCTCAAAGCGCATGAAATGGCGAGTAAAATGCACTATTAAACTTCTAGGGTAGGGCAAACAGAGACCCGATTATATCATTTTATATTAAGGTTAATTTAAGAATTCAGCCAAATTTTATCACATTTGTTCAATTTACGTCGCTCCAATTTCAGATAGCGTATTGGGCTAAGCGGCATCTCAAAGCGCATGAAATCGCGAATAAAGTGCACTATTAAACTTCTAGGCTATGGCGAACAGAGACCCGATTAGATCATTTTACGTTATGGTTAATAAAAGAATTTACCGAAATTCTATCATATTTGTTCAATTTACATCGCTCCTATTTCAGATATCGTATGGGGTTAACCGGCATCTCAAAGCGCATGAAATGACGAGTAAAATGGACTATTAAACTTCTAGGGTAGGGCAAACAGAGACCCGATTAGATCATTTTATATTATGGTTAATTTAAGAATTCAGCAAAATTCTATCACATTTGTTCAATTTACGTCGCTCCTATTTCAGATAGCGTATTGGGCTACGCGGCATCTCAAAACGCATGAAATGGCGAGTAAAATGCACTATTAAACTTCTAGGCTATGGCGAACAGAGACCCGATTAGATCATTTTACATTATGGTTAATAAAAGAATTCACCGAAAGTCTATCACATTTGTTCAATTTACGTCGCTCCTATTTCAGATAGCGTATTGGGCTAAGCTGCATCTCAAAGCGCATGAAATGGCGAGTAAAATGCACTTTTAAACTTCTGGGGTACGGCAAACAGAGACCCGATTAGATCATTTTATATTATGGTTAATTCAAGAATTCAGCGAAAATCTATCACATTTGTTCAATTTACGTCGCTCCTATTTCAGATAGCGTATTGGGCTAGGCGGCATCTTAAAGCGCGTGGAAGGGCGAGTAAAATGCACTACTAAACTTCTATGATAGGGCAATCGGAGACCCGATTAGATCATTTTATATTTTGTTTAATATAAGATTTCAGGGAAATTCTATCACATTTGTTCAATTTACGTCGCTTCTATTTCAGATAGCGTAATGGGCTAAGCGGCATATCAAATCGCATGAAGTGGCGAGTAAAATGCACTATTAAACTTCTAGGGTAGGGCGAACAGAGACCTGATTAGATCATTTTATATTTTGTTTAATATAAGAATTCAGCGAAATACTATCACATTTGTTCAATTTACCTCGCTCCTATTTCAGATAGCGTATTGGGCTAAGCGGCATCTCAATGCGCATGAAATGACGAGTGAAATGCACTATTAATCTTCTAGGGTAGGGTGAACAGAGACCAGATTAGAACATTTTACATTAAGGTTAATATAAGAATTCAGCGAAATTCTCTCATATTTGTTCAATTTACGTCGCTGATATTTCAGATAGCGTATTGGGCTAAGCGGCATCTCGAAGCGCAAGAAATGGCGAGTAAAATGTACTATTAAACTACTAGGGTTGGGCAAACAGAGACCCGATAAGATCATTTTATATTACGGTTAATATAAGAATTCAGCGTAATTCTATCACATTTGTTCAACTTACGTCGCTCCTATTTCAGATAGCGTACTGGGCTAGGCGGCATCTTAAAGCGCGTGGAATGGCTAGTAAAATGCACTATTAAACTTCTATGATAGGGCAATCAGAGACACGATTAGATCATTTTATATTATGGTTAATTTAAGAATTCAGCAAAATTCTATCACATTCGTTCAATTTACGTCGCTCCTATTTCAGATAGCGTATTGCGCTAAGCGGCATCTCAAAGCGCATGAAATGACGAGTGAAATGCACTATTAAACTTCTAGGGTTGGGCGAACAAAGACCCGATTAGATCATTTTACATTAAGGTTAATATAAGAATTCAGGGAAATTCTATCACATTTGTTCAATTTACGTCGCTCCTATTTCAGATAGCGTATTGGGCTAAGCGCCATCTCAAAGCGCATGAAATGGCGAGTAAAATGCACTATTAAACTTCTAGGGTAGGGCAAACAGAGACCCGATTATATCATTTTATATTAAGGTTAATTTAAGAATTCAGCCAAATTTTATCACATTTGTTCAATTTACGTCGCTCCAAATTCAGATAGTGTATTGAGCAAAGCGGCATCTCAAAGCGCATGAAATGCCGAGTAAAATGCACTATTAAACTTCTAGGGTAGGGCAAACAGAGACCCGATTAGGTCATTTTATATTATGGTTAATTTAAGAATTCAGCCAAATTCTATCACATTTGTTCAATTTACGTCGCTCCAATTTCAGATAGCGTATTGAGCAAAGCGGCATCTCAAAGCGCATGAAATGCCGAGTAAAATGCACTATTAAACTTCTAGGGTAAGGCAAACAGAGACCCGATTAGATCATTTTATATTACGGATAATATGAGAATTCAGCGTAATTCTATCACATTTGTTCAACATACGTCGCTCCTATTTCAGTTAGCGTACTGAGATAGGTGGCACCTTAAATCGCGTGGAAGGGCGAGTAAAATGCACTACTAAATTTCAATGATAGGGCAATCAGAGTCCCGTTTAGATCATTTTATATTTTGTTTAATATAAGCTTTCAGGGAAATTCTATCACATTCGTTCAATTTACGTCGCTCCTATTTTAGATAGCGTACTGGGCTAGGAGGCATCTTAAAGCGCATGAAATGACGAGCGAAATGCACTATTAAACTTCTAGGGTAGGGCGAACAGAGACCCGATTTGATCATTTTACAATAATGTTAATATAAGAATTCAGGGAAATTCTATCACATTTGTTCAATTTACGTCGCTCCTATTTCAGATAGCGTATTAGGCTAAGCGGCATCTCAAAGCGCATGAAATGGCGAGTAAAATGCGCTACTCAACTTCTAGGGTACGGCAAACAGAGACCCGATTAGATCAGTTTATATTATGGTTAATTTAACTATTCAGCAAAATTCTATCACATTTGTTCAATTTACGTCGCTCCAATATCAGATAGCGTACTGGGCTAGGCGGCATCTTAAAGCGCGTGGAATGGCGAGTAAAATGCAATACGAAACTTCTATGATAGGGCAATCAGAGACCCGATAAGATCATTTTACATTTTGGTTAATATACGAATTCAGCGAAATTCTATCACATTTGTTCAATTTACGTCGCTCCTATTTCAGATAGCGTATTGGGCTAAGCGGCATCTCAAAGCGCATGAAATCGCGAATAAAGTGCACTATTAAACTTCTAGGCTATGGCGAACAGAGACCCGATTAGATCATTTTACATTATGGTTAATAAAAGAATTTACCGAAATTCTATCATATTTGTTCAATTTACATCGCTCCTATTTCAGATATCGTATGGGGCTAACCGGCATCTCAAAGCGCATGAAATGACGAGTAAAATGCACTATTAAACTTCTAGGGTAGGGCAAACAGAGACCCGATTAGATCATTTTATATTATGGTTAATTTAAGAATTCAGCAAAATTCTATCACATTTGTTCAATTTACGTCGCTCGTATTTCAGATAGCGTATTGGGATAAGCGGCATCTCAAAGCGCATGAAATGACGAGTGAAATGCACTATGAAACTTCTAGGGTTGGGCGAACAAAGACCCGATTAGATCATTTTACATTAAGGTTAATATAAGAATTCAGGGAAATTCTATCACATTTGTTCAATTTACGTCGCTCCAATTTCAGATAGCGTATTGGGCCAGCCGGCACCTTAAAGCGCATGAAATGACGATTGAAATGCACTATTAAACTCCTATGATAGGGCAATTAGAGAACCGAATGGATCGTATTATATTATGGTTGATATAAGATTTCTGCGTAATTGTATCACGTTTGTTCAATTTACATCGCTCCTATTTCAGATAGCGTATTGGGCTAAGCGGCATCTCAAAGCGCATGAAATGACGATTGAAATGCACTATTAAACTTCTAGGGTTGGGCGAACAAAGACCCGATTAGATCATTTTACATTAAGGTTAATATTAGAATTCAGGGAAATTCTATCACATTTGTTCAATTTACGTCGCTCCTATTTCAGATAGCGTATTGGGCTAAGCGCCATCTCAAAGCGCATGAAATGGCGAGTAAAATGCACTATTAAACTTCTAGGCTATGGCGAACAGAGACCCGATTAGATCATTTTACGTTATGGTTAATAAAAGTATTTACCGAAATTCTATCATATTTGTTCAATTTACATCGCTCCTATTTCAGATATCGCATGTGGTTAACCGGCATCTCAAAGCGCATGAAATGACGAGTAAAATGCACTATTAAACTTCTAGGGTAGGGCAAACAGAGACCCGATTAGATCATTTTATATTATGGTTAATTTAAGAATTCAGCAAAATTCTATCACATTTTTTCAATTTACGTCGCTCCTATTTCAGATAGCGTATTGGGCTACGCGGCATCTAAAAACGCATGAAATGGCGAGTAAAATGCACTATTAAACTTCTAGGCTATGGCGAACAGAGACCCGATTAGATCATTTTACATTATGGTTAATAAAAGAATTCACCGAAAGTCTATCACATTTGTTCAATTTACGTCGCTGCTATTTCAGATAGCGTATTGGGCTAAGCGGCATCTCAAAGCGCATGAAATGGCGAGTAAAATGCACTTTTAAACTTCTGGGGTAGGGCAAACAGAGACCCGATTAGATCATTTTATATTATGGTTAATTCAAGAATTCAGCGAAAATCTATCACATTTGTTCAATTTACGTCGCTCCTATTTCAGATAGCGTATTGGGCTAGGCGGCATCTTAAAGCGCGTGGAAGGGCGAGTAAAATGCACTACTAAACCTCTATGATAGGGCAATCGGAGACCCGATTAGATCATTTTATATTTTGTTTAATATAAGATTTCAGGGAAATTCTATCACATTTGTTCAATTTACGTCGCTCCTATTTCAGATAGCGTATTGGTCTAAGCGGCATATCAAATCGCATGAAGTGGCGAGTAAAATGCACTATTAAACTTCTAGGGTAGGGCGAACAGAGACCCGATTAGATCATTTTATATTTTGGTTAATATAAGAATTCAGCGAAATACTATCACATTTGTTCAATTTACGTCGCTCCTATTTCAGATCGCGTATTGGGCTAAGCGGCATCTCAAAGCGCATGAAATGACGAGTGAAATGCACTATTAATCTTCTAGGGTAGGGCGAACAGAGACCAGATTAGAACATTTTACATTAAGGTTAATATAAGAATTCAGCGAAATTCTCTCATAATTGTTCAATTTACGTCGCTGATATTTCAGATAGCGTATTGGGCTAAGCGGCATCTCAAAGCGCAAGAAATGGCGAGTAAAATGTACTATTAAACTACTACGGTAGGGCAAGCAGAGACCCGATAAGATCATTTTATATTACGGTTAATATAAGAATTCAGCGTAATTCTATCACATTTGTTCAACTTACGTCGCTCCTATTTCAGATAGCGTACTGGGCTAGGCTGCATCTTAAAGCGCGTGGAATGGCGAGTAAAATGCACTATTAAACTTCTATGATAGGGCAATCAGAGACCCGATTAGATCATTTTATATTTTGGTTAATATAAGAATTCAGCGAAATTCCATCACATTTGTTCAATTTACCTCGCTCCTATTTCAGATAGCTTATTGGGCTAAGCGGCATCTCACAGCGCAAGAAATGGCGAGTAAAATGCACTATTAAACTTCTAGGGTAGGGCAAACAGAGACCCGATAAGATCATTTTATATTATGGTTAATTTAAGAATTCAGCGAAATTCTATCACATTTGTTCAATTTACGTCGCTCCTATTTCAGATAGCGTATTGGGCTAAGCGGCATCTCAGTGCGCATGAAATGGCGAGTAAAATGCACTATTAAACTTCTAGGGTAGGGTGAACAGAGACCAGATTAGAACATTTTACATTAAGGTTAATATAAGAATTCAGCGAAATTCTCTCATAATTGTTCAATTTACGTCGCTGATATTTCAGATAGCGTATTGGTCTAAGCGGCATCTCAAAGCGCAAGAAATGGCGAGTAAAACGTACTATTAAACTACTACGGTAGGGCAAGCAGAGACCCGATAAGATCATTTTATATTACGGTTAATATAAGAATTCAGCGTAATTCTATCACATTTGTTCAACTTACGTCGCTCCTATTTCAGATAGCGTACTGGGCTAGGCTGCATCTTAAAGCGCGTGGAATGGCGAGTAAAATGCACTATTAAACTTCTATGATAGGGCAATCAGAGACCCGATTAGATCATTTTATATTATGGTTAATTTAAGAATTCAGCAAAATTCTATCACATTTGTTCAATTTACGTCGCTCCAATTTCAGATAGCGTATTGAGCAAAGCGGCATCTCAAAGCGCACGAAATTCCGAGTAAAATGCACTATTAAACTTCTAGGGTAGGGCACACAGAGACCCGATTAGGTCATTTTATATTATAGTTAATTTAAGAATTCAGCCAAATTCTATCACATTTGTTCAATTTACGTCGCTCCAATTTCAGATAGCGTATTGAGCAAAGCGGCATCTCAAAGCGCATGAAATGCCGAGTAAAATTCACTATTAAACTTCTAGGGTAAGGCAAACAGAGACCCGATTAGATCATTTTATATTACGGATAATATGAGAATTCAGCGTAATTCTATCACAATTGTTCAATTTACGTCCCGCATATTTCAGATAGCGTACTGGGCTAGGCGGCATCGTATAGCGCGTGGAATGGCGTGTAAAATGCACTATTAAACTTCTATGATAGGGCAATCAGAGACCCGATTAGATCATTTTATATTTTGGTTAATATAAGAATTCAGCGAAATTCCATCACATTTGTTCAATTTACCTCGCTCCTATTTCAGGTAGCTTATTGGGCTAAGCGGCATCTCAAAGCGCAAGAAATGGCGAGTAAAATGTACTATTAAACTACTACGGTAGGGCAAGCAGAGACCCGATAAGATCATTTTATATTACGGTTAATATAAGAATTCAGCGTAATTCTATCACATTTGTTCAATTTACGTCGCTCCTATTTCAGATAGCGTATAGGGCTAAGCGGCATCTCAAAGCGCATGAAATGGCGAGTAAAATGCGCTATTGAACTTCTAGGGTAAGGCAAACAGAGACCCGATTAGATCATTGTATAATACCGTGAATATAAGAATTCAGCGTAATTCTATCACATTTGTTCAATTTACGTCGCTCCTATTTCAGATAGCGTATTGGGCTAAGCGGCATCTCAAAGCGCATGAAATGACGAGTGAAATGCACTATTAAACTTCTAGGGTTGGGCGAACAAAGACCCGATTAGATCATTTTACATTAAGGTTAATATAAGAATTCAGGGAAATTCTATCACATTTGTTCAATTTACGTCGCTCCTATTTCAGGTAGCGTATTGGGCTAAGCGCCATCTCAAAACGCATGAAATGGCGAGTAAAATGCACTATTAAACTTGTAGGGTAGGGCAAACAGAGACCCGATTAGACCATTTTATATTATGGTTAATTTAAGAATTCAGCCAAATTCTATCACATTTGTTCAATTTACGTCGCTCCAATTTCAGATAGCGTATTGGGCTAAGCGGCATCTCAAAGCGCATGAAATGGCGATTATAATGCACTGTTAAACTTCTAGGGTAGGGCAAACAGGGACCCGATTAGATCATTTCATATTATGGTTAATTTAAGAATTCAGCGAAATTCTATCACATTTGTTCAATTTACCTCGCTCCTATTGCAGATAGCGTAATGGGCTAGGCGGCATCTTAAAGCGCGTGGAATGGCGAGTAAAATGCACTATTAAACTTCTATGATAGGGCAATCGGAGACCCGATTAGATCATATTATATTATGGTTAATTTAAGAATTCGTCGTAACTCTATCACATTTGTTCAATTTACGTAGCTTCAATTTCAGATAGCGTATTGGGCTGGGTGGCATCTTAAAGCGCATGAAATGTCGAGTAAAATGCACTACTAAACTTCTCGGATGCGGCAATCTGACACCCGATTAGGTCATCTTATATTATGATTAATATAAGAATTCCGCAGAGTTCTATCACATTTGTTCACTTCACGTCGCTCCTATTTCAGATAGCGTATTGGGCTAGGCGGCACCTCAAAGCGCATGAAATGACGAGTAAAATGCACTATTAAACTTCTATGATAGGGGAATCAGAGACCCGATTAGATCATTTTATATTATTGTTAATATAAGAATTCAGCGTAATTGAACCACATTTACTCAATTTACGTCGCTCCTATTTCAGATAGCGTATTGGGCTAAGCTGAATCTTAAAGGGCATGAAATGTCGATTAAAATGCACTACTAAGCTTCTATGATAGGGTAATCAGAGCCCCATTAGATCATTTTATATTATGTTTAATTTAAGAATTTAGCGTAATTCTGTCACATTTGTTCAATTTACGTAGCTCCTACTTCAGATAGCGTATTGGGCTGAGCGGCATCTTAAAGCGCATGAAATGACGAGTAAAATGCACTATTAAACTTCTATGATAGGGCAATCAGAGACCCGATTAGAACATTTTATATTATTGTTAATATAAGAATTTAGCGTAATTTTATCACATTTGTTCAATTTACGTCGTACCTATTTCAGATAGCGTATTGAGCTAGGTGGCATCTTAAAACGCATGAAATGTAGAGTAAAATGCACTACAAAACTTCCCGGATAGGGCAATCAGACACCCGATTAGGTCATCTTATATTATGATTAATATAAGTATGCAGCGTAATTCTATCACATTTGTTCAATTTACGTCGCTCCTATTTCATATAGCGTATTGGGCTAAGCGGCACCTTGAAGCGCATGAAATGACGAGTAAAATGCACTATTAAACTTCTATGATAGGGCAATCAGAGACCCGATTATATCCTTTTATATTATGGTTAATTTAAGAATTCAGCGTAATTCCTTCACATTTGTTCAATTTACGTATCTCCAATTTCAGATAGCGGATTGGGCTAGGCGGCATCTTAAAGAGCGTGGAATGACGAGTAAAATGCACTACTAACCTTCTATGATAGGGCAATCAGAGTCCCGATTAGATCATCTTATATTATGATTAATATAAGAATTCAGCGTAATTCTATCACACTTGTTCAATTTACGTATCTCCAATTTCAGATAGCGTATTGGACTAGGCGGCATCTTAAAGCGCATGAAAGGTCGAGCAAAATGAACTACTAAACTTCTCGGATAGGGCAATCAGAGACCCGATTAGATCATTGTATATTATTGTTAATATAAGAATTCAACGTAATTTTATCACATTTGTACAATTTATGTCTCTCCTATTTCAGATGGCGTATTGGGCTAAACGGCACCTTAAAGCGCATGAAATGGCGAGTAAAAAGCACTATTAAACTTCTATGATAGGGCAATCAGATATCCGAATAGATCATATTATATTATGGTTAATATAAGAATTCTGCGTAATTCCTTCACATTTGTTCAATTTACGTATCTCCAATTTCAGATAGCGGATTGGGCTAGGCGGCATCTTAAAGAGCGTGGAATGACGAGTAAAATGCACTACTAACCTTCTATGATAGGGCAATCAGAGTCCCGATTAGATCATCTTATATTATGATTAATATAAGAATTCAGCGTAATTCTATCACACTTGTTCAATTTACGTATCTCCAATTTCAGATAGCGTATTGGACTAGGCGGCATCTTAAAGCGCATGAAAGGTCGAGCAAAATGAACTACTAAACTTCTCGGATAGGGCAATCAGAGACCCGATTAGATCATTGTATATTATTGTTAATATAAGAATTCAACGTAATTTTATCACATTTGTACAATTTATGTCTCTCCTATTTCAGATGGCGTATTG
This sequence comes from Macropis europaea, assembly GCA_916610135.2. Taxonomy (NCBI): domain Eukaryota; kingdom Metazoa; phylum Arthropoda; class Insecta; order Hymenoptera; family Melittidae; genus Macropis; species Macropis europaea. The sequence continues at coordinate 314,946 of CAKAJE020002012.1, forward strand.
GGCTAAACGGCACCTTAAAGCGCATGAAATGGCGAGTAAAAAGCACTATTAAACTTCTATGATAGGGCAATCAGATATCCGAATAGATCATATTATATTATGGTTAATATAAGAATTCTGCGTATTTGTATCACATTTGTTCAATTTACGTCGCCCCTATTTCAGATAGCGTATTGGGCTAGGTGGCATCCTAAAGCGCATGAAATGTCTAGCACAATGCACTATTAAACTTCTAGAGTAGGGCAAACAGAGACCCGATTAGATCATTTTATATTATGGTTCATTTAAGAATTCAGCGAAATTCTATAACGTTTGTTCAATTTACGTCGCTCGTACTTCAGGTAGCGTATTGGGCTGAGCGGCCTCTTAAAGCGCACGAAATGTCGAGTAAAATGCACTACTAAATTTCTATGGTAGGGCAATCAGAGACCCGAATAGATCGTATTATATTATGGTTAATATAATAATTCTGCGTAATTCTATCACGTTTGTTCAATTTACGTCGCTCCTATTTCAGATAGCGATTTGGGCTAAGCGGCATCTTAAAGCGCATGAAATATCGAGTAAAATGCACTACGAAACTTCTAGGATAGGGCAATAAGAGACCCGATTATGTCATCTCATATCATGATTAATATAAGAATTCAGCGTAATCCTATCACATTTGTTCAATTTACGTCGCTCCTATTTTAGATAGCGTATTGTGCTACGCGGCATCTAAAAGCGCATGAAATGGCGAATAAAACGAACTATTAAACTTCTAGGGTAGGGCAAACAGAAACACGATTATATCCTTTTATATTATGGTTAATATAAGAATTCAACGTAATTTTATTACATTTGTTCAATTTATGTCGCTCCCATTTCAGATAGCGTATTGCGCTAGGCGGCACCATAAAGCGCATGAAATGACGAGTAAAATGCACTATTAAACTTCTATGATAGGGCAATCGGAGACCCGAATAGATCATTTTATATTATGGTTAATATGAGAATTCAACGTAATTTTATCACATTTGTTCAATTTATGTCGCTCCAATTTCAGATAGCGTATTGGACTAAACGGCACCTTAAAGCTCATCAAATGGCGAGTAAAATGCACTATGGAACTTCTATGATAGGGCAATCAGAGACCCGTTTAGATCATTTTATATTATTGTTAATATAAGAATTCAGCGTGATTTTATCATATTTGTTCAATTTACGTCACCTTTGTTTCAGATAGCGTATTAGGCTAGGTGGCATCATAAAGCGCATAAAATGTCGAGTAAAATGCACTATTAAACTTCTATGATAGGGCAATCAGTGACACGATTAGATCATTTTGTATTATTGTTAATATAAGAATTCTGTGTAATTTTATCACATTCGTTCAATTTACGTCGCCCCTATTTGAGATAGCGTACTGGGCTAGGTGGCATCGTAAAGCGCATGAAATTTCGAGTAAAATGCACTACTAAACTTCTCGGACAGGTCAATCAGATACCCGATTAGGTCATCTTATATTATGGTTAATCTAAGAATTCAGCGAAATTCTATCACATTTGTTCAATTTACGTCGCTCCTATTTCAGATAGTGTATTGGGCTAAGCGGCACATTAAAGCGCATGAAATAACGAATAAAATGCACTGTTAAGCTTCTATGATAGGGCAATCAGAGACCCGATTAGATCATTTTATATTATTGTTAATATAAGAATTCAACGTAATTTTATCACATTTGTTCAATTTACGTCGCTCCTATTTCAGATAGCGTATTGGCCTGAGCGGCACCTTAAAGCGCATGAAATGACGAGTGAAATGCACTGTTAAACTTCTATGATAGGGCAATCAGGGACCCGAATAGATCGTATTATATTATGGTTTATATAAGAATTCTGCGTAATTCTATCACATTTGTTCAATTTATGTCGCTCCTATTTCAGATAGCGTATTGGGCTAGGCGGCACCTTAAAGCGCATGAAATGTCGAGTAAACTGCACTATTAAACTTCGATGATACGGCATTCAGAGACCCGCATAGATCGTATTATATTATGTTTAATATAAGAATTCTGCGTAATTCCATCACATTTGTTCAATTTACGTCGCTCCTATTTCAGATAGCGTATTGGGTTACGCGGCATCTTAAAGCACGTGGAATGACGACTAAAATGCACTGCTAACCTTCTATGATAGGGCAATCAGATACCCGATTAGATCATTTTATATAATGGTTAATATAAGAATTCTGCGTACTTCTATCACATTTGTTCAATTTGTGTCGCTCCTATTTCAGATAGCGTATTGGACTAGGCGGCACCTTAAAGCGCATGAAATGACGAGTAAAATGCACTATTAAACTTCTATGATAGGACAATCAGAGACCCGGATGGATCGTATTATATTATGGTTTATATAAGAATTTTGCGTAATTCTATCACATTTGTTCAGTTAACGTCGCCCCTATTACAGATAGCGTATTGGGCTAGGTGGAATCTTAAAGCGCATGAAATGACGAGTAAAATGCACTAGTAAACTTCTATGATAGGGCAATCAGAGACCCGATTAGGTCATTTTAAATTATGGTTAAGATAAGAATTCTGCGTACTTCTATCACATTTGTTCAATTTACGTCGCTCCTATTTCAGATAGCGTACTGGGCAAGGCGGCACCTTAAAGCGCATGAAATGACAAGTGAAATGCAATATTAAACTTCTATGATAGGGCAATCAGAGACCCGATTAGGTCATTTTAAATTATGGTTAAGATAAGAATTCTGCGTACTTCTATCACATTTGTTCAATTTACGTCGCTCCTATTTCAGATAGCGTATTGCGATAGGCGGCACCTTAAAGCGCATGAAATGGCGAGTAAAATGCACTACAAACCCTCTCAAATACGGCCATCAGAGACACAATTATATGATTTTATATTATGGTTAATATAAGAATTCAGCGAGATTCTATCACATTTGTTCAATTTACGTCGCTCCTATTTCAGATAGCGTATTGCGCTAAGCGGCACCTTAAAGCGCATGAAATGACGAGTAAAATGCACTACTAAACTTCTTTGATAGGGCAATCAGAGACCCGATTAGGTCATCTTATATTATGATTAATATAAGAATTCAACGTAATTTTATCCCATTTGTTCAATTTATGTCGCTCCTATTTCAGATAGCGTATTGGGCTAGGCGGCACCTTAAAGCGCATGATGTGACGAGTAAAATCCACTATTAAACTTCTATGGTAGGGCAATCAGAGACCCGAATAGATCGTATTATATTATGGTTAATATAAGAATTCAGCGTAATTTTATCACATTTGTTCAATTTACGTCGCCCCTATTTCAGATAGCGTACTGGGCTAGGCGGCACCTTAAAGCGCATGAAATGACCAGTGAAATGCACTATTAAACTTCTATGATAGGGCAATCAGAGACACGAATAGATCATATTATATTATGGTTAATATAAGAATTCAGCAAAATTGTATCACATTTGTTCAATTTACGCAGCTCCAATTTCAGATAGCGCATTGGCCAGAGCGGCACCTTAAAGCGCATGAAATGACGAGTAAAATGCACTATAAAACTTCTATGATATGGCAATCAGAGACCCGATTAGATAATCTTATATTATTGTTAATATAAGAATTCAACGTAATTTTATCACATTTGTTCAATTTACGTCGCTCCTATTTCCGATAGCGTATTGGGCTAAGCGGTACCATAAAGCGCATGAAATGACGAGTAAAATGCACTACTAAGCTTCTTTGATAGGGCAATCAAAGACCCGGTTAGATCATTCTATATTATGGTTAATATAAGAATTCTGCGTAATTCTATCACGTTTGTTCAATTTATGTCGCACCTATATCAGATAGCGTATTGCGCTAGGAGGCACCTTAAAGGGCTTGAAATGTCGAGTGAAATGCACTATTAAACTTCTATGATAGGGCAATCAGTGACCCGAATAGATCGTATTATATTATGGTTAATATAAGAATTCTGCGTAATTCTATCACGTTTGTTCAATTTACGTATCTCCAATTGCAGATAGCGTATTGGGCTAAACGACACCTTAAAGCGCATGGAATGACGAGTAAAATGCAGTACTAAACTTCTTTGATAGGGCAATCAGAGACCCGACAAGGTCATTTTAAATTATGGTTAATATATGAATTCTGCGTAATTCTATCACATTTGTTCAATTTACGTCGCTCCTATTTCAGATAGCGTATTGGGCTAGGCGGCACCTTAAAGCGCATGATGTGACGAGTAAAATCCACTATTAAACTTCTAGGGCAGGGCAAACAGAGACCCGATTAGATCATTTTATATTATGGTTAATTTAAGAATTCAGCAAAATTCTATCACATTTGTTCAATTTACGTCGCTCCTATTTCAGATAGCGTACTGGGCTAGGCGGCATCTTAAAGCGCGTGGAATGGCGAGTAAAATGCACTATGAAACTTCTCTGATAGGGCAATCAGAGACCCGATTAGATCATTTTATATTTTGGGTAATATAAGAATTCAAAGAAATTCAATCAGATTTGTTCAATTTACGTCGCTCCTATTTCAGATAGCGTACTGGGCTAGGCGGCATCTCAAAGCGCATGAAATGGCGAGTAAAATGCACTATTAAACTTCTAGGGTAAGGCAAACAGAAACCCGATTAGATCATTTTATATTACGGTTAATATAAAGATTCAGCGTAATTCTGTCACATTTGTTCAACTTACGTCGCTCCTATTTCAGATAGCGTACTGGGAGAGGCGGCATCTTAAAGCGCGTGGAAGGGTGACGAAAATGCACTACTAAACTTCTACGATAGGGCAATCAGAGTCCCGATTAGATCATTTTGTATTTTGTTTAATATAAGATTTCAGGGAAATTCTATCACATTTGTTCAATTTAAGCCGCTCCTATTCCAGATAGCCTACTGAGCTAGGCGGCATCTTAAAGCGCGTGGAATGGCGAGTAAAATGCACTATTAACCTTCTATGACAGGGCAATCATACACCCGATTAGATCATTTTATATTTTGGTTAATATATGAATTCAGCGAAATTCTATCACATGTGTTAAATTTACGTCACTCCTATTTCAGATAGCGTATTGGGCTAAGCGGCATCTCAAAGCGCATGAAATGATGAGTGAAATGCACTATTAAACTTCTAGGGTACGGCAATCAGAGACCCGATTAGATGATTTTATATTATGGTTAATTTAAGAATTCAGCGAAATTCTATCACATTTGTTCAATTTACGTCGCTCCTATTTCAGATAGCGTACTGGGCTAGCCGGCATCTTTAAGCGCATGAAATGGCGTGTAAAATGCACTATTAAACTTCTAGGGTAGGGCAAACAGAGACCCGATTAGATCATTTTATATTATGGTTAATTTTAGAATTCAGCGAAATTCTATCACATTTGTTCAATTTACGTCGCTCCAATTTGAGATAGCGTATTGGGCTATGCGGCATCTCAAAGCGTATGAAACGGCGAGGAAAATGCACTATTAAAGTTCTACGATAGGGCAATCACAGACCCGATTAGATCATTTTATATTTTGTTTAATATAAGAATTCAGGGAAAATCTATCACATTTGTTCAACTTACGTCGCTCCTATTTCAGATAGCGTACTGGGCTAGGCGGCATCTTACAGCGCGTGGAAGGGCGTGTAAAATGCACTACTAAGCTTCTATGATAGGGCAATCAGAGTCCCGATTAGATCATTTTATATTCTGTTTAATATAAGATTTCAGGGAAATTCTATCACATTTGCTCAATTTACGTCGCTCCTATTTCGGATAGCCTACTGGGCTCGGCGGCATCTTAAAGCGCGTGGAATGGCGAATAAAATGCACTTTTAAACTTCTATGATAGGGCAATCAGAGGCCCGATTAGATTATTTTATATTTTGGTTAATAGAAGAATTCAGCGAAATTCTATCACATTTGTTCAATTTACGTCGTTCCTATTTCAGATAGCGTTTTCGGCTAAGCGGCATCTTAAAGCGTGTGGAATGGCGAGTAAAATGCACTTTTAAACTTCTATGATAGGGCAATCAGAGACCCGATAGATCATTTTATATTTTGGTTAATATAAGGATTCAGCGAGATTCTATCACATTTGTTTAATTTACGTCGCTCCTGTTTCAGATAGCGTATTGGGCTAAGCGGCATCTCAAAGCCCATGAAATGGCGAGTAAAATGCAGTATTATACTTCTAGGGTAGGGCAAACAGAGACCCGATTAGATCATTTTATATTATGGTTAATTTAAGAATTCAGCAAAATTCTATCACATTTGTTCAATTTACGTCGCTCCTATTTCAGATAGCGTAATGGGCTAAGCGGCATCTCAAAGCGCATGAAATGGCGAGTGAAATGCACTATTAAACTTCTAGGGTAAGGCAAAGAGAGACCCGATTAGATCATTTTATGTTACGGTTAATATAAGAATGCAGCGTAATTCTATCACATTTGTTCAATTTACGTCGCTCCTATATCAGATAGCCTACTGGGCTAGGCGGCATCTTAAAGCGCGTGGAATGTCGAGTAAAATGCACTATTAAACTTCTAGGGTAGGGCAAACGGAGACCCGATTAGATCATTTTATATTATGGTTAATTTAAGAATTCAGCAATATTCTATCACATTTGTTCAATTTACGTCGCTCCTATTTCAGATAGCGTATTGGGCTAAGCGGTATCTCAAAGCGCATGAAATACCGAGTAAAATGCACTATTAAACTTCTAGGGAAGGGCAAACAGAGACCCGATTAGATCATTTTATATTATAGTTAATTTAAGAATTCAGCAAAATTCTATCACATTTGTTCAATTTACGTCGCTCCTATATCAGATAGCGTACTGGGCTAGGCGGCATCGCAAAGCGCATGAAATGGCGAGTGAAATGCACTATTAAGCTTCTAGGGTAAGGCAAACAGAGACCCGATTAGATCATTTTATATTATGGTTAATTTAAGAATTCAGCAAAATTCTATCACATTTGGTCAATTTACGTCGCTCCTATTTCAGATAGCGTACTGGGCTGGTTGGCATCTTAAAGCGCTTGAAATGGCGAGTAAAATGCGCTATTAAACTTCTATAATAGGGCAATAAGAGACCCGAATAGATCATTTTTTATTATGGTTAATTTAAGTATTCAGCGAAATTCTATCACATTTGTTCAATTTACGTCGCTCCTATTTCAGATAGCGTAATGGGCTAAGCGGCATCTCAAAGCGCATGAAATGGCGAGTGAAATGCACTATTAAACTTCTAGGGTAAGGCAAAGAGAGACCCGATTAGATCACTTTATATTACGGTTAATATAAAGATTCAGCGTAATTCTGTCACATTTGTTCAACTTACGTCGCTCCCATTTCAGGCAGCGTACTGGGCGAGGCGGCATCTTAAAGCGCGTGGAAGGGCGAGGAAAATGCACTATTAAACTTCTAAGGTAGGGCAAACAGAGACCCGATTAGATCATTTTATACTACGGTTAATTTAAGAATTCAGCAAAATTCTATCACATTTGTTCAATTGACGTCGCTCCTATTTCAGATAGCGTACTGGGCTAGGCGGCATCTTAAAGCGCGTGGAATGGCGAGTAAAATGCACTGTTAAACTTCTGTGATAGGTTAATCAGAGACCCGATTAGATCATTTTATATTTTGGTTAATATAAGAATTCAGCGAAATTCTATCACATTTGTTCAATTTCCGTCGCTCCTATTTCAGATAGCGTACTGGGCTAGGCGGCATCTTAAAGCGCGTGGAATGACGAGTAAAATGCACTACCAAACTACTATGATAGGGCAATCAGAGACCCGGTCAGAACATTTTATATTATGGTTAATTTTAGAATTCAGCGAAATTCTATTACATTTGTTCAATTTACGTCGCTCCTATTTCAGATAGCGTACTGGGCTAGGCGGCATCTTAAAGCGCGTGGAATGTCGAGTAAAATGCACTATTAAACTTCTAGGGTAAGGCAAACAGAGACCCGATTAGATCATTTTATATTATGGTTAATTTAAGAATTCAGCAAAATTCTATCACATTTGTTCAATTTACGTCGCTCCTATTTCAGATAGCGTACTGGGCTAGGCGGCATCTTAAAGCGCGTGGAATGACGAGTAAAATGCGCTATGAAACTTCTATGATAGGGCAATCAGAGACCCGATTAGATCATTTTATATTTTGGGTAATATAAGAATTCAAAGAAATTCAATCAGATTTGTTCAATTTACGTCGCTCCTATTTCAAATAGCGTATTGGGCTAACCGGCAACTCAAAGCGCAAGAAATGGCGAGTAAAGTGCACTATTAAACTTCTAGGGTAGGCAAACAGAGACCCGATTAGATCATTTTATATTATGGTTAATTTAAGAATTCAGCAAAATTCTATCACATCTGTTCAATTTACGTCGCTCCTATGTCAGATAGCGTATTGCGCTAGGCGGCATCTTAAAGCGCGTGGAATGACGAGTAAAATGCACTATTAAACTTCTAGGGTAAGGCAAACAGAGACCCGTTTATATCATTTTATATTACGGTTAATATAAGAATTCAGCGTAATTCTATCACATCTGTTCAATTTACGTCGTTCCTATTTCAGATAGCGTTTTCGGCTAAGCGGCATCTTAAAGCGCGTGGAATGGCGAGTAAAATGCACTTTTAAACTTCTATGATAGGGCAATCAGAGACCCGTTAGATCATTTTATATTTTGGTTAATATAAGAATTCAGCGAGATTCTATCACATTTGTTTAATTTACGTCGCTCCTGTTTCAGATAGCGTATTGGGCTAAGCGGCATCTTAAAGCGCGTGGAATGGCGAGTAAAATGCACTACCAAACTACTATGATAGGGCAATCAGAGACCCGGTCAGAACATTTTATATTATGGTTAATTTTAGAATTCAGCGAAATTCTATCACATTTGTTCAATTTACGTCGCTCCTATTTGAGATAGCGTACTGGGCTATGCGGCATCTCAAAGCGTATGAAACGGCGAGGAAAATGCACTATTAAACTTCTATGATAGGGCAATCAGAGACCCGATTAGATCATTTTATATTTTGTTTAATATAAGAATTCAGGGAAATTCTATCACATTTGTTCAACTTACGTCGCTCCTATTACAGATAGCGTACTGGGCTAGGCGGCATCTTACAGCGCGTGGAAGCGCGTGTAAAATGCACTACTAAGCTTCTATGATAGGGCAATCAGAGTCCCGATTAGATCATTTTATATTCTGTTTAATATAAGATTTCAGGGAAATTCTATCACATTTTCTCAATTTACGTCGCTCCTATTTCAGATAGCGTATTGGGCTTAGCGGCATCTCAAAGCGCATGAAATGTCGAGTAAAATGCACTGCCAACCTTCTCGGATAGGGCTAACAGAGACCCGATTAGGTCATCTTATGTTATGGTTAATATAAGGATCCAGCGAAATTTTATCACATTTGTTCAATTTACGTCATCCCTATTTCAGATAGCGTATTGGGCTAGGTGGCATCATAAAGCTCATGAAATGTCGAGTAAAATGCACTATTAAGCTTCTAGGGTAGGGCAAACAGAGACCCGATTAGGTCATCTTATATTATCATCCATATAAGAATTTAGCGTAATTCTATCACATTTGTTCTTTTTACGTCACTCCTATTTCAGTTAGCGTACTCGGCGAAGTGGCACCTTAAAGCGCATGAAATGTCGAGTAAAATGCACTATTAAACTTCCAGGGTATGGCGAACAGAGACCCGATTAGATCATTTTATATTACGGTTAATATAAGCATTCAGCGTAATTCTATCACATTTGTTCAATTTACGTCGCTCCTATTTCAGATAGCGTATTGGGATAAGCGGCATCTCAAACCGCATGAAATGACGAGTGAAATGCACTATTAAATTTCTAGGGTAGGGCGAACAAAGTCCCGATTAGATCATTTTACATTACGGTTAATATGAGAATTCAGTGAAATTCTATCACATTTGTTCAATTTACGTCGCTCCTATTTCAGATAGCGTATTGGGCTACGCGGTATCTCAAAGCGCATGAAATGGCGACTAAAATGCACTATTAAACTTCCAGGGTAAGGCAAATTGAGACCCGATTAAGTCATTTTATATTACGGTTAATATAAGAATTCAGCGTAATTCTATCACATTTGTTCAATTTACGTCGCTCCTATTACAGATAGCGTACTGGGATAGACTGCATCTTAAAGCGCGTGGAATGGCGAGTAAAATGCACTATTAAACTTCTAGGGTAGGGCAAACAGAGACCTGATTAGATCATTTTATGTTATGGTTAATTTAAGAATTCAGCAAGACTCTATCACATTTGTTCAATTTACGTCCTTCCTATTTCAGATAGCGTACTGGGCTAGGCGGCATCTTAAAGCGCGTGGAATGGCGAGGAAAATGCACTATTCAACTTCTATGATAGGGCAATCAGAGACCCGATTAGATCATTTTATATTTTGGTTAATATAAGATTTCAGAGAAATTCTATCACATTTGTTCAATACACGTCGCTCATATTTCAGATAGCGTACTGGGCTAGGCGGCATCTTAAAGCGCATGGAATGGCGAGTAAAATGCACTATTAACCTTCTATGATAGGGCAATCAGAGACCCGATTAGATCATTTTATATTTTGGTTAATATAAGAATTCAGCGAAATTCTATCACATTTGTTCAATTTACGTCGCTCCTATTTCAGATAGCCTACTGTGCTAGGCGGCACCTTAAAGCGCGTGGAATGGCGAGTAAAATGCACTATTAACCTTCTATGATAGGGCAATCAGAGACCCGATTAGATCATTTTATATTTTGGTTAATATAAGAATTCAGCGAAATTCTATCACATTTGTTCAATTTACGTCGCTCCTATTTAAGATAGCGTAATGGGCTAAGCCGCATCGCGAAGCGCATGACATGACGAGTGAAATGCACCATTAAACTTCCAGGGTAAGGCAAAGAGAGACCCGATTAGCTCATTTTATATTACGGTTAATATAAGAGTTCAGCGTAATTCTATCACATTTGTTCAACTTACGCCGCTCCTATTTCAGATAGCGTACTGGGCTAGGCGGCATCTTAAACCGCGTGGAATGGCGAGTAAAATGCACTATTAAACTTCTATGATAGGGCAATCAGAGACCCGGATTGGTCGTATTATGTTATGGTTAATATAAGAATTCTGCGTAATTCTATCACATTTGTTCAATTTACGCCGCTCCTATTTCAGATAGCGTATTGGGCTAGGCGGCGCCGTAAAGCGCATGAAATGACGAGTAAGATTCAATATTAAACTTCTATGATAGGGCAATCGGAGAACCGATTAGATCGTATTATATTATGGTTAATATAAGAATTCTGCGTAATTCTATCACGTTTGTTCAGTTTACGTAGCTCCACTTTCAGATAGCGTATTGGACTAGGCTGCATCTTACAGCGCATGAAATGTCGAGTAAAATTCACTCCCAAACTTCTCGGATAGGGCAATCAGAGACCCGATTAGGTAATCTTATATTATGGTTAATTTAAGAATTCAGCAAAATTCTATCACATTTGTTCAATTTACGTCGTTCCTATTTCAGATAACCTATTGGGCGAAGCGGCACCTTAAAGCGCATGAAATGAAGAGTAACATGCACTATTAAACTTCTAAGATAGGGCAATCAGAGACCCGAATAGATCGTATTATATAATGGTTAATATAAGAATTCTGCGTAATTCTATCACATTTGTTCAATTTACGTCGCCCCTATTTCAGATAGCGTATTCGGCTAGGTGGCACGTTAAAGCGCATGAAATGTCGAGGAAAGTGCACTACTAAACTTCTCGGATAGGGCAATCGGAGACCCAATTAGGTCATCTTATATTATGGGTAATTTAAGAATTCAACGAAATTTTATCACAATTGTTCAATTAATATCGCTCCTATTTCAGATAGCGTATTGGGCTAGCCGGCACCTTAAAGCGCATGAAATGACGAGTAAGATGCACTATTAAACTTCTATGATACGGCAATCAGAGACCCGAATAGATCGTATTATATTATGGTTAATATAAGAATTCTGCGTAATTCTATCACATTTGTTCAATTTATGTCGCTCCTATTTCAGATAGCGTATTGGGCTAGACAGCACCTTACAGCGCATGAAATGACGAGTACAATGCTCTATTAAACTTCTATGATAGGGCAATCAGAGACCCGAATAGATAGAATTATATTATGTTAATATAAGAATTCTGCGTAATTCTATCACGTTTGTTCAATTTACGTAGCTCCAATTTCAGATAGCGTATTGGGCTAGTCGGCATCTAAAAGCGCATGAAATGTCGAGTCAAATGCACTGCCAACCTTCTCGGATAGGGCTAACAGAGACCCGATTAGGTCATCTTATGTTATGGTTAATATAAGGATCCAGCGAAATTTTATCACATTTGTTCAATTTACGTCATCCCTATTTCAGATAGCGTATTGGGCTAGGTGGCATCATAAAGCTCATGAAATGTCGAGTAAAATGCACTATTAAGCTTCTAGGGTAGGGCAAACAGAGACCCGATTAGGTCATCTTATATTATCATCCATATAAGGATTTAGCGTAATTCTATCACATTTGTTCTTTTTACGTCACTCCTATTTCAGTTAGCGTACTCGGCGAAGTGGCACCTTAAAGCGCATGAAATGTCGAGTAAAATGCACTATTAAACTTCCAGGGTATGGCGAACAGAGACCCGATTAGATCATTTTATATTACGGTTAATATAAGCATTCAGCGTAATTCTATCACATTTGTTCAATTTACGTCGCTCCTATTTCAGATAGCGTATTGGGATAAGCGGCATCTCAAACCGCATGAAATGACGAGTGAAATGCACTATTAAATTTCTAGGGTAGGGCGAACAAAGACCCGATTAGATCATTTTACATTACGGTTAATATGAGAATTCAGTGAAATTCTATCACATTTGTTCAATTTACGTCGCTCCTATTTCAGATAGCGTATTGGGCTACGCGGTATCTCAAAGCGCATGAAATGGCGACTAAAATGCACTATTAAACTTCCAGGGTAAGGCAAATTGAGACCCGATTAAGTCATTTTATATTACGGTTAATATAAGAATTCAGCGTAATTCTATCACATTTGTTCAATTTACGTCGCTCCTATTACAGATAGCGTACTGGGATAGACTGCATCTTAAAGCGCGTGGAATGGCGAGTAAAATGCACTATTAAACTTCTAGGGTAGTGCAAACAGAGACCTGATTAGATCATTTTATGTTATGGTTAATTTAAGAATTCAGCAAGACTCTATCACATTTGTTCAATTTACGTCCTTCCTATTTCAGATAGCGTACTGGGCTAGGCGGCATCTTAAAGCGCGTGGAATGGCGAGGAAAATGCACTATTCAACTTCTATGATAGGGCAATCAGAGACCCGATTAGATCATTTTATATTTTGGTTAATATAAGATTTCAGAGAAATTCTATCACATTTGTTCAATACACGTCGCTCATATTTCAGATAGCGTACTGGGCTAGGCGGCATCTTAAAGCGCATGGAATGGCGAGTAAAATGCACTGTTAAACTTCTATGATAGGGCAATCAGAGACCCGATTAGATCATTTTATATTTTGGATAAAATAAGCATTCTACGAAATTCTCTCACATTTGTTCAATTTACGTCGCTCCTATTTCAGATAGCGTATTGGGCTATGCGGCATCTCAAGGCGCATGAAATGGCGAGTAAAATGCACTATTAAACTTGTAGGGTGGGGCAAACAGAGACCCGATTAGATCATTTTATATTATGGTTAATTTAAGAATTCAGCAAAACTCTCTCACATTTGTTCAATTTACGTCGCTCCTATTTCAGATAGCGTATTGGGCTATGCGGCATCTCAAAGCGCATGAAATGGCGAGTAAAATGCACTATTAAACTTCTAGGGTAGGGCAAACAGAGAGCCGAATGGATCATTTTATATTACGGTTAATATAAGAATTCAGCGTAATTCTATCACATTTGTTCAATTTACGTCGCTCCTATTTCAGATAGCGTATTGGGCTTAGCGGCATCTCAAAGCGCATGAAATGTCGAGTGAAATGCACTATTAAACTTCTAGGGTAAGGCAAAGAGAGACCCGATTAGATCATTTTATATTATGGTTAATTTAAGAATTCAGCGAAATTCTATCACATATGTTCAATTTACGTCGCTCCTATTTCAGATAGCCTACTGTGCTAGGCGGCACCTTAAAGCGCGTGGAATGGCGAGTAAAATGCACTATTAACCTTCTATGATAGGGCAATCAGAGACCCGATTAGATCATTTTATATTTTGGTTAATATAAGAATTCAGCGAAATTCTATCACATTTGTTCAATTTACGTCGCTCCTATTTAAGATAGCGTAATGGGCTAAGCCGCATCGCGAAGCGCATGACATGACGAGTGAAATGCACCATTAAACTTCTAGGGTAAGGCAAAGAGAGACCCGATTAGCTCATTTTATATTACGGTTAATATAAGAGTTCAGCGTAATTCTATCACATTTGTTCAACTTACGCCGCTCCTATTTCAGATAGCGTACTGGGCTAGGCGGCATCTTAAACCGCGTGGAATGGCGAGTAAAATGCACTATTAAACTTCTATGATAGGGCAATCAGAGACCCGGATTGGTCGTATTATGTTATGGTTAATATAAGAATTCTGCGTAATTCTATCACATTTGTTCAATTTACGCCGCTCCTATTTCAGATAGCGTATTGGGCTAGGCGGCGCCGTAAAGCGCATGAAATGACGAGTAAGATTCAATATTAAACTTCTATGATAGGGCAATCGGAGAACCGAATAGATCGTATTATATTATGGTTAATATAAGAATTCTGCGTAATTCTATCACGTTTGTTCAGTTTACGTAGCTCCACTTTCAGATAGCGTATTGGACTAGGCTGCATCTTACAGCGCATGAAATGTCGAGTAAAATTCACTCCCAAACTTCTCGGATAGGGCAATCAGAGACCCGATTAGGTAATCTTATATTATGGTTAATTTAAGAATTCAGCAAAATTCTATCACATTTGTTCAATTTACGTCGTTCCTATTTCAGATAACCTATTGGGCGAAGCGGCACCTTAAAGCGCATGAAATGAAGAGTAACATGCACTATTAAACTTCTAAGATAGGGCAATCAGAGACCCGAATAGATCGTATTATATAATGGTTAATATAAGAATTCTGCGTAATTCTATCACATTTGTTCAATTTACGTCGCCCCTATTTCAGATAGCGTATTCGGCTAGGTGGCACGTTAAAGCGCATGAAATGTCGAGGAAAGTGCACTACTAAACTTCTCGGATAGGGCAATCGGAGACCCAATTAGGTCATCTTATATTATGGGTAATTTAAGAATTCAACGAAATTTTATCACAATTGTTCAATTAATATCGCTCCTATTTCAGATAGCGTATTGGGCTAGCCGGCACCTTAAAGCGCATGAAATGACGAGTAAGATGCACTATTAAACTTCTATGATACGGCAATCAGAGACCCGAATAGATCGTATTATATTATGGTTAATATAAGAATTCTGCGTAATTCTATCACATTTGTTCAATTTATGTCGCTCCTATTTCAGATAGCGTATTGGGCTAGACAGCACCTTACAGCGCATGAAATGACGAGTACAATGCTCTATTAAACTTCTATGATAGGGCAATCAGAGACCCGAATAGATAGAATTATATTATGTTAATATAAGAATTCTGCGTAATTCTATCACGTTTGTTCAATTTACGTAGCTCCAATTTCAGATAGCGTATTGGGCTGGTCGGCATCTAAAAGCGCATGAAATGTCGAGTAAAATGCACTGCCAACCTTCTCGGATAGGGCTAACAGAGACCCGATTAGGTCATCTTATGTTATGGTTAATATAAGGATCCAGCGAAATTTTATCACATTTGTTCAATTTACGTCATCCCTATTTCAGATAGCGTATTGGGCTAGGTGGCATCATAAAGCTCATGAAATGTCGAGTAAAATGCACTATTAAGCTTCTAGGGTAGGGCAAACAGAGACCCGATTAGGTCATCTTATATTATCATCCATATAAGGATTTAGCGTAATTCTATCACATTTGTTCTTTTTACGTCACTCCTATTTCAGTTAGCGTACTCGGCGAAGTGGCACCTTAAAGCGCATGAAATGTCGAGTAAAATGCACTATTAAACTTCCAGGGTATGGCGAACAGAGACCCGATTAGATCATTTTATATTACGGTTAATATAAGCATTCAGCGTAATTCTATCACATTTGTTCAATTTACGTCGCTCCTATTTCAGATAGCGTATTGGGATAAGCGGCATCTCAAACCGCATGAAATGACGAGTGAAATGCACTATTAAATTTCTAGGGTAGGGCGAACAAAGTCCCGATTAGATCATTTTACATTACGGTTAATATGAGAATTCAGTGAAATTCTATCACATTTGTTCAATTTACGTCGCTCCTATTTCAGATAGCGTATTGGGCTACGCGGTATCTCAAAGCGCATGAAATGGCGACTAAAATGCACTATTAAACTTCCAGGGTAAGGCAAATTGAGACCCGATTAAGTCATTTTATATTACGGTTAATATAAGAATTCAGCGTAATTCTATCACATTTGTTCAATTTACGTCGCTCCTATTACAGATAGCGTACTGGGATAGACTGCATCTTAAAGCGCGTGGAATGGCGAGTAAAATGCACTATTAAACTTCTAGGGTAGTGCAAACAGAGACCTGATTAGATCATTTTATGTTATGGTTAATTTAAGAATTCAGCAAGACTCTATCACATTTGTTCAATTTACGTCCTTCCTATTTCAGATAGCGTACTGGGCTAGGCGGCATCTTAAAGCGCGTGGAATGGCGAGGAAAATGCACTATTCAACTTCTATGATAGGGCAATCAGAGACCCGATTAGATCATTTTATATTTTGGTTAATATAAGATTTCAGAGAAATTCTATCACATTTGTTCAATACACGTCGCTCATATTTCAGATAGCGTACTGGGCTATGCGGCATCTTAAAGCGCATGGAATGGCGAGTAAAATGCACTGTTAAACTTCTATGATAGGGCAATCAGAGACCCGATTAGATCATTTTATATTTTGGATAAAATAAGCATTCTACGAAATTCTCTCACAATTGTTCAATTTACGTCGCTCCTATTTCAGATAGCGTATTGGGCTATGCGGCATCCCAAGGCCCATGAAATGGCGAGTAAAATGCACTATTAAACTTGTAGGGTGGGGCAAACAGAGACCCGATTAGATCATTTTATATTATGGTTAATTTAAGAATTCAGCAAAACTCTCTCACATTTGTTCAATTTACGTCGCTCCTATTTCAGATAGCGTATTGGGCTATGCGGCATCTCAAAGCGCAAGAAATGGCGAGTAAAATGCACTATTAAACTTCTAGGGTAGGGCAAACAGAGACCCGAATGGATCATTTTATATTACGGTTAATATAAGAATTCAGCGTAATTCTATCACATTTGTTCAATTGACCTCGGTCCTATTTCAGATAGCCTACTGGGCTAGGCGGCATCCTAAAGCGCGTGGAATGTCGAGTGAAACGCACTATTAATCTTCTAGGGTGGGGCGAACACAGACCCGATTAGATCATTTTACATTATGGTTAATATAAGAATTCAGCGAAATTCTATCACATTTGTTCAATTTACGTCGCTCCTATTTCAGATAGCGTATTCGGCTAGGTGGCACGTTAAAGCGCATGAAATGTCGAGGAAAGTGCACTACTAAACTTCTCGGATAGGGCAATCGGAGACCCAATTAGGTCATCTTATATTATGGGTAATTTAAGAATTCAACGAAATTTTATCACAATTGTTCAATTAATATCGCTCCTATTTCAGATAGCGTATTGGGCTAGCCGGCACCTTAAAGCGCATGAAATGACGAGTAAGATGCACTATTAAACTTCTATGATACGGCAATCAGAGACCCGAATAGATCGTATTATATTATGGTTAATATAAGAATTCTGCGTAATTCTATCACATTTGTTCAATTTATGTCGCTCCTATTTCAGATAGCGTATTGGGCTAGACAGCACCTTACAGCGCATGAAATGACGAGTACAATGCTCTATTAAACTTCTATGATAGGGCAATCAGAGACCCGAATAGATAGAATTATATTATGTTAATATAAGAATTCTGCGTAATTCTATCACGTTTGTTCAATTTACGTAGCTCCAATTTCAGATAGCGTATTGGGCTAGTCGGCATCTAAAAGCGCATGAAATGTCGAGTAAAATGCACTGCCAACCTTCTCGGATAGGGCTAACAGAGACCCGATTAGGTCATCTTATGTTATGGTTAATATAAGGATCCAGCGAAATTTTATCACATTTGTTCAATTTACGTCATCCCTATTTCAGACAGCGTATTGGGCTAGGTGGCATCATAAAGCTCCTGAAATGTCGAGTAAAATGCACTATTAAGCTTCTAGGGTAGGGCAAACAGAGACCCGATTAGGTCATCTTATATTATCATCCATATAAGAATTTAGCGTAATTCTATCACATTTGTTCTTTTTACGTCACTCCTATTTCAGTTAGCGTACTCGGCGAAGTGGCACCTTAAAGCGCATGAAATGTCGAGTAAAATGCACTATTAAACTTCCAGGGTATGGCGAACAGAGACCCGATTAGATCATTTTATATTACGGTTAATATAAGCATTCAGCGTAATTCTATCACATTTGTTCAATTTACGTCGCTCCTATTTCAGATAGCGTATTGGGATAAGCGGCATCTCAAACCGCATGAAATGACGAGTGAAATGCACTATTAAATTTCTAGGGTAGGGCGAACAAAGACCCGATTAGATCATTTTACATTATGGTTAATATGAGAATTCAGTGAAATTCTATCACATTTGTTCAATTTACGTCGCTCCTATTTCAGATAGCGTATTGGGCTACGTGGTATCTCAAAGCGCATGAAATGGCGACTAAAATGCACTATTAAACTTCCAGGGTAAGGCAAATTGAGACCCGATTAAGTCATTTTATATTACGGTTAATATAAGAATTCAGCGTAATTCTATCACATTTGTTCAATTTACGTCGCTCCTATTACAGATAGCGTACTGGGATAGACTGCATCTTAAAGCGCGTGGAATGGCGAGTAAAATGCACTATTAAACTTCTAGGGTAGGGCAAACAGAGACCTGATTAGATCATTTTATGTTATGGTTAATTTAAGAATTCAGCAAGACTCTATCACATTTGTTCAATTTACGTCCTTCCTATTTCAGATAGCGTACTGGGCTAGGCGGCATCTTAAAGCGCGTGGAATGGCGAGGAAAATGCACTATTCAACTTCTATGATAGGGCAATCAGAGACCCGATTAGATCATTTTATATTTTGGTTAATATAAGATTTCAGAGAAATTCTATCACATTTCTTCAATACACGTCGCTCATATTTCAGATAGCGTACTGGGCTAGGCGGCATCTTAAAGCGCATGGAATGGCGAGTAAAATGCACCGTTAAACTTCTATGATAGGGCAATCAGAGACCCGATTAGATCATTTTATATTTTGGATAAAATAAGCATTCTACGAAATTCTCTCACATTTGTTCAATTTACGTCGCTCCTATTTCAGATAGCGTATTGGGCTATGCGGCATCTCAAGGCGCATGAAATGGCGAGTAAAATGCACTATTAAACTTGTAGGGTGGGGCAAACAGAGATCCGATTAGATCATTTTATATTATGGTTAATTTAAGAATTCAGCAAAACTCTCTCACATTTGTTCAATTTACGTCGCTCCTATTTCAGATAGCGTATTGGGCTATGCGGCATCTCAAAGCGCATGAAATGGCGAGTAAAATGCACTATTAAACTTCTAGGATAGGGCAAACAGAGACCCGAATGGATCATTTTATATTACGGTTAATATAAGAATTCAGCGTAATTCTATCACATTTGTTCAATTGACCTCGGTCCTATTTCAGATAGCCTACTGGGCTAGGCGGCATCCTAAAGCGCGTGGAATGTCGAGTGAAACGCACTATTAAACTTCTAGGGTGGGGCGAACACAGACCCGATTAGATCATTTTACATTATGGTTAATATAAGAATTCAGCGAAATTCTATCACATTTGTTCAATTTACGTCGCTCGTATTTCAGATAGCGTATTGGGCTAAGCGGCATCTCAAAGCGCATGAAATGACGAGTGAAATGCACTATTAAACTTCTAGGGTAGGGCAATCAGAGACCCGATTAGATCATTTTACATTATGGTTAATGTAAGAAATCAGCGAAATTCTATCACATTTGTTCAATTTACGTCCTTTCTATTTCAGATAGCGTACTGGGCTAGGCGGCATCTTAAAGCGCGTGGAATGGTGAGTAAAATGCACTATTAAACTTCTATGATAGGGCAATCAGAGATCCGATTAGATCATTGTATATTTTGTTTCATATAAGAATTCAGCGAAATTCTATCACATTTGTTCAATTTACGTCGCTCCTATTTGATATAGCGTATTGTGCTAGGCGGCATCTCAAAGCGCATGACATGACGAGTGAAATGCACTATTAATCTTCTGGGGTAGGGCGAACAGAGACCCGATTAGATCATTTTACATTATGGTTAATATACGAATTCAGCGAAATTCTATCACATTTGTTCAATTTACGTCGCTCCTATTTCAGATGGCGTATTGGGCTAAGCGGCATCTCAAAGCGCATGAAAGGGCGAGTAAAATGCACTATTAAGCTTCTAGGATAAGGCAAACAGAGACCCGATTAGATCATTTTATATTACGGTTAATATAAGAATTCAGAGGAATTCTATCACATTCTCTCAATTTACGTGGCTCCTGTTTCAGATAGCGTATTGGGCTAGGCGGCATCTTAAAGCGAGTGGAATGGCGAGTAAAATGCACTATTAAACTTCTATGATAGGGCAATCAGAGACCCGATTAGATCATATCATATTTTGTTTAATATAAGAATTCAGCGAAATTCTATCACATTTGATCAATTTACGTCGCTCCTATTTCAGATAGCTTAATCAGCTAAGCGGCATCTCAAAGCGCATGAAATGGCGAGTAGAATGCACTATTAAACTTCTAGGGTAGGGCAAACAGAGACCCGATTAGATCATTTTATATTATGGTTAATTTAAGAGTTCAGCAAAACTCTCTCACATTTGTTCAATTTACGTCCTTCCTATTTCAGATAGCGTACTGGGCTAGGCGGCATCTTAAAGCGCGTGGAATGGCGAGGAAAATGCACTATTAAACTTCTAGGGTAAGGCAAACAGAGACCCGATTAAATCATTTTATATTACGGTTAATATAAGAATGCAGCGTAATTCTATCACATTTGTTCAATTTACGTCGCTCCTATTTCAGATAGCGTACTGGGCTGGGCGGCATCTTAAAGCGAGTGGAATGGTGAGTAAAATCCACTATTAAACTTCTATGGTAGGGCAATCAGAGACCCGATTAGATCATATTATATTTTGTTTAATATAAGAATTCAGCGAAATTCTATCACATTTGATCAATTTACGTCGCTCCTATTTCAGATAGCGTAATCGGCTAAGCGGCACCTTAAAGCGCATGAAATGACGAGTAAAATGCACTACTAAACTTCTAGGATAGGGCAATCAGATACCAGATTAGATCATCTTATATTATTGCTAATTTAAGAATTCATCGTAACCCTATCACATTTGTCCAATTCTCGTCGCTCCTACACCAGATATCGCATTGAGCTATGCGGCATCTTAAAGCGCATGAAATGGCGAATAAAATGCACTACTAACCTTCTCGGATACGGCCATCACAGACCCAATTAGATCATTTTATATTATGGTTAATATAAGAATTCAGCGAAATTCTATCACATTTGTTCAATTTACGTCGCGCCTATTTCAGATAGCGTATTGGGCTAGGCGGCACCATAAAGCGCATGACATGACGAGTAAAATGCACTATTAAACTTCTATGATAGGGCAATCAGAGACCTGATTAGATCATTTTATATTATGGTTAATATAAGACTTCAGCGTAATTGAACCACATTTACTCAAGTTACGTAGCTCCTACTTCAGATAGCGTAATGGGCTAAGCGGCATCTTAAAGCGCATGAAATGTCAAGTAAAATGCACTACTAAGCTTCTAGGATAGGGCAATTGGAGACCCCATTAGATCATTTTATGTTATGGTTAATATAAGAATTCTGCGTAACTCTGTCACATTTGTTCAATTTCCGTAGCTCCAATTTCAGATTGCGGATTGGGCTAGACGGCAGCTTAAAGCGCATGAAATGTCAAGTCAAATGCACTACTAAACTTCTAGGATAGGGCAATCAGAATCCCGATTAGATCATCTTATATTATTGTTAATTTAAGAATTCATCGTAACTCTATCACACTTGTCATATTCACGTCGCTCGTACACCAGATATCGTATTGAGATTGGCGGCATCTTAAAGCGCATGAAATGGCGAGTAAAATGCCCTACTATACTTCTCGGATAGGGCAATAAGAGACCCGATTAGGTCATCTTATATTATGATTAATATAAGAATTATGCGTAAATCCATCACATTTGCTCAATTTACGTATCTCCAATTTTATACAGCGGATTGCGCTAGACGGCACCTTAAAGCTCATGAAATGACGAGTAAAATGCACTATTAAACTTCTATGATAGGGGAATCAGAGATCCGATTAGGTCATCTTATATTATGATTAATATAAGAATGCAGCGTGATTCTATCACATTTGTTCAATTTACGTCGCTCCTATTTCAGATAGCGTATTGGGGTAGGCGGCGCCTTAATGCGCATGAAATGACGGGTAAAATGCACTATTCAACTTCTATGATAGGGCAAACAGAGACCCGATTAGATCATTTAATATTATGGTTAATATAAGAATTCAATGAAATTCTATCACATTTTTTCAATTTACGTCCTTCCTATTCCAGATAGCGTACTGGGACAGGCGGCGTCTTAAAGCGCATGGAATGGAGACTAAAATGCACTGCTCATCTTCTCTGATACGGCAATCAGAGACCCGATTTCATCATTTTACATTATGGTTAATATGAGAAGTCAGAGAAATTCTATCACATTTGTTCAATTTACGTCCTTCCTATTTCAGATAGCGTACTGGGACAGGCGGCGTCTTAAAGCGCATGGAATGGAGACTAAAATGCACTGCTCATCTTCTCTGATAGGGCAATCAGAGACCCGATTATATCATTTTATATTTTGTTTAATATAAGAATTCAGCGAAATTCTATCACATTTGTTCAATTTACGTCGCTCCTATTTCAGATAGCGTATTGGGCTAGGCGGCACCTTAAAGCGCATGAAATGAGGAGTACAATGCACTATTAAACTTCTATGATAGTGCAATCAGAGACCCGAATAGATCATATTATATTATTGTTAATATAAGAATTCTGGGTAATTCTATCACATTTGTTCAGTTTACGTCGCTCCTGTTTCAGATAGCGTATTGGGCTAGGCGGCGCCTTAAAGCGCATGAAATGACAAGTAAAATGCACTCTTAAACTTCTATGTTAGGGCAATCGGAGACCCGATTAGATCATTTTATATTATGGTTAATATAAGAATTCAGCGTAATTGAACCAGACTTACTCAATTTTCGTCGCTCCTATTTCAGATAGCGTATTCGGCTAAGCTGAATCTTAAAGGGCATGAAATGTCGATTAAAATGCACTATTAAGCTTCTATGATAGGGTAATCAGAGACCCCATTAAATCATTTTATATTATGGTTAATATAAGAATTCAGCGTAATTTTATCACATTTGTTCAATTTACGTCGCCCCTATTTCAGATAGCGTATCGGGCTAGGTGGCATCTTAAAGCGCATGAAATATCGAGTAAAATGCACTATTAAACTTCTAGGGTAGGGCAATCAGAGACCCGATTAGATCATTTTATATTATTGTTAATATAAGAATTCTGCGTAATTCTATCACATTTGTTCAATTTACGTCGCTCCTATTTCAGATAGCGTATTGGGCTAAGTGGCACCTTAAAGCGCATGAAATGACGAGTAAAATGCACTATTAAACTTCTATGATAGGGCAATCAGAGACCCGTTTTGATCATTTTATATTATTGTTAATATAAGAATTCTGCGTAATTCTATCACATTTGTTCAATTTACGTCGCCCCTATTTCAGATAGCGTATTGGGCTAGGTGTCATCTTAAAGCGCATGAAATGTCGAGTAAAATGCGCTGTTAAACATCGAGGGTAGGGCAAACAGAGACCATATTAGATCATTTAATATTATGGTTAATTTAAGAATTCAGCGAGACTCTATCACATTTGTTCAATTTACGACGCTCCTGTTGCAGATAGCGAATTGGGCGAGGCGGCATCTCAAAGCACATGAAATGTTGAGTAAAATGCACTACTAAACTTCTCGGATAGGGCAATCAGAGACCCGGTTAGGTCATCTTATATTATGATTAATATAAGGATGCAGCGTAATTCTATCACATTTGTTCAATTTACGTCGCTCCTATTTCAGATAGCGTATTGGGATAGGCGGCATCTTAAAGCGTATGGACTGACGAGTAAAATGCACTACTAACCTTCTATGATAGGGCTATCAGCGGCTCGATTATAGCATTTTATATTATGGTTAATATAAGAATTCTCCGTAATTCTATCACATTTGTTCAATTCACGTAGCTCCAATTTCAGATAGCGGATTGGGCTAGGCGGCGCCTTAAAGCGCATGAAATGACGAGTAAAATGAACTACTAAACTTATATGATAGGGCAATCGGAGACCCGATTAGATCATTTTATATTATGGTTAATTTAAGAATTCAGCGTCATTCTATCACATTTGTTAAATTTACGTCGCCCCTATTTAGAGATAGCGTATTGGGCTAAGCGGCACCTTAAAGCGCATGACATGGCGAGTAAAATTCACTATTAAACTTCTATGACAGGGCAATCAGAGACCCGATTAGATCATTTTATATTATTGGTAATATAAGAATTCGGCGTAATTTTATCACATTTGTTCAATTTACGTCGCCCCTATTTCAGAGAGCGTACTGGGCGAGAATGCATCTTAAAGCGCGTGGAATGACGAGTAATATGCACTACTAACCTTCTATGATAAGGCAATCAGAGACCCGATTAGATCATATTATATTACTGTTAATATAAGAATTCAGCGAAATTCTATCACATTTGTTCAATTTACGTCGCTCCTATTTCAGATAGCCTCATGGGCGAGACGGCACCTTAAAGCGCATGAAATGTCGAGTAAAATGCACTATTAAACTTCTATGATAGGGCAATCAGAGACCCGATTAGATCATTCTATATTAAGGTTAATATAAGAATTCTGCGTAATTCTATCACATTTGTTCAATTTACGTCGCTCCTATTTCAGATAGCGTATTGGGCTAAGCGGCACCTTAAAGCGCATGAAATGACCAGTAAAATGCCCTATTAAACTTCTATGATAGGGCAATCAGGGACCCGATTAGATCATTTTAAATTATGGTTAATATAAGCATTCTGCGTAATTCTATCACATTTGTTCAATTTATGTCGCTCCTATCTCAGATAGCGTATTGAGCTAAGCGGCACATTAAAGCGCATGAAATTTCGAGTAAAATGCACTACTAAACTTCTAGGATAGGGCAATCAGAGACCCGATTAGATCATTTTATATTATTATTAATATAAGAATTCTGCGTAATTCGATCACATTTGTTCAATTTACGTCGCTCCAACTTCAGAGAGCGTATCAGAATAAGCGGCACCTAAAAGGGCATGAAATGGCGAGCAAAATGCACCATTAAACTTCTATGATAGGGCAATCAGAGACCCGATTAGATCATTTTATATTATGGTTAATATAAGAATTCAGTGAAATTCTATCACATTTGTTCAATTTCCGTCGCTCCTAATTCAGATAGCGTATTGGGACAAGTGGCACCTTAAAGCGCATGAAATGACGAGTAAAATGCACTATGAAACTTCTATGATAGGGCAATCAGAGACCCGTTCAGATCATTTTACATTATTGTTAATATAAGCATTCAGCGTAATTTTATCACACTTGTTCAATTTACGTTGCCCCTATTTCAGATAGCGTATTGGGCTTAGCAGCAACTTAAAGCGCATGAGATGGCGAGTAAAATGCACTATTAAACTTCGATGATAGGGCAATTAGAGACCCGAATAGATCGTATTATATTATGGGTAATATAAGAATTCTGCGTAATTCTATCACATTTGTTGAAATTATGTCGCTCCTACTTCAGGTAGCGTATTGGGCTAAGCGGCATCTTAAAGCGCTTGAAATGTCGACTAAAATGCACTACTACACTTCTAGGATAGGGCAATCAGAGACCCGATAAGGTCATCTTATGTTTTGATTAATATAAGAATTCTGCGAAATTCTATCACGTTTCTTCCATTTACGTAGCTCCAATTTCAGATAGCGTGTTGGGCTAGTCGGCATCTTAAAGCGCATGAAATGTCGAGTAAAATGCACTATTAAACTTCTAGGGTATGGCAAACAGGGACCCGACTAGATCATTTTATATTATGGTTCATATATGAATGCTGCGTAATTGTATCGCATTTGTTCAATTTACGTCCCTCCTATTTCAGATACCGTATTGGGCTAAGCGGCACCTTAATGCGCATGAAATGACGAGTAAAATGCACTATTAAACTTTTATGGTAGGGCAATCAGAGACCCGATTAGATCATTTTATATTATGGTTAATATAAGAATTCAGTGTAATTCTATCACATTTGTTCAATTTACGTTGCTCCAACTTCAGATAGCGTATCGGGATAAGCGGCAACTAAAAGCGCATGAAATGGCGAGCAAAATGCACTATTAAACTTCTATGATAGGGCAATCAGAGACCCGATTAGATCATTTTATATTATGGTTAATATAAGAATTCAGTGAAATTATATCACATTTGTTCAATTTACGACGCTCCTATTTCAGATAGCATATTGGGCTAAGCGCCATCATAAAGCGCATGAAATGACGAGAAAAAGGAACTATTCAGCTTCTATGATAGGGTAATCAGAGACCCGATTAGATCATTTTATGTGATGGTTAATTTAAGAATTAAGCGAAACTTTATCACACGTGTTCAATTTACGTAGCTCCAATTTCAGATAGCGTATTGGGCTAGGCGGCACCTTAAAGCGCCTGAAGTGACGAGTAAAATGCACTATTAAACTTCTATGATAAGGCAATCAGAGACCCGAGTAGATCATATTACATTATGGTTAATATAAGAATTCTGCGTAATTCAATCACGTTTGTACAATTTACGGAGCTCCAATTTCAGATAGCGTATTGGGCTGTGTGGCATCTTAAAGCGCATGAGATGCCGAGCAAAATGCACTATTAAACTTCTATGATAGGGCAATCAGAGACCCGATTAGATCATTTTATATTATGGGTAATATAAGAATTCTGCGTAATTCGATCACATTTGTTCAATTTACGTCGCTCCTATTTCAGATAGCGTATTGTGCTAAGTGGCATCTTAGAGCGCATGAAATGTCGAGTAAAATGCACTACTAAACTCCTAGGGTAGGGCAATCAGAGACCCGATTAGGTCATCTTATATTATGATTAATATAAGAATTCAGCGTAATTCTATCGCGTTTGTTGAATTTACGTCGCTCCTATTTCAGATAGCGTACTGGGATAGGCGGCATCTTAAAGCGCATGGACTGACGAGTAAAATGCACTATTAGAATTCTATGATAGGGCAATCAGAGACCAGATTAGATCATTCTATATTGTGGTTAATATAAGAATTCTGCGTAATTCTCTCACATTTGTTCAATTTACGTCGCTCCTATTTCAGATAGCGTATTGGGCTAGGCGGCACCTTAAAGCGAATGAAATGACGAGTAAATTGCGCTATTAACCTCCTCGGATAGGGCAATCAGAAACCCGATTAGGTCATCCTATATTATGATTAATATAAGAATTCAGCGTAATTCTATCACACTTGTTCAATTTACGTATCTCCAATTTCAGATAGCATATTGGGCTAAGCGGCATCATCAAGCGCATGAAATGACGAGAAAAAGGAACTATTCAGCTTCTATGATAGGGTAATCAGAGACCCGATTAGATCATTTTATATGATGGTTAATTTAAGAATTAAGCGAAACTTTATCACACTTGTTCAATGTACGTAGCTCCAATTTCAGGTAGCGTATTGGGCTAGGCAGCACCTTAAAGCGCCTGAAATGACGAGTAAAATGCACTATTAAACTTCTATGATAGGGCAATCAGAGACCCGAGTAGATCATATTATATTATGGTTAATATAAGAATTCTGCGTAATTCTATCACGTTTGTTCAATTTACGTAGCTCCAATTTCAGATAGCGTATTGGGCTGTGTGGCATCTTAAAGCGCATGAGATGCCGAGCAAAATGCACTATTAAACTTCTATGATAGGGCAATCAGAGACCAGATTAGATCATTCTATATTATGGTTAATATAAGAATTCTGCG
The DNA here is from genome assembly GCA_916610135.2 of Macropis europaea. Lineage (NCBI taxonomy): Eukaryota > Metazoa > Arthropoda > Insecta > Hymenoptera > Melittidae > Macropis > Macropis europaea. Next base: position 343,575 of record CAKAJE020002012.1, read on the forward strand.
TAATTCTCTCACATTTGTTCAATTTACGTCGCTCCTATTTCAGATTGCGCATTGGTCTAGGCGGCACCTTAAAGCGAAGGAAATGACGAGTAAAATGCACTACTAATCTTCTATGATGGGGCAATCAGAGACCCGATTCGATCATTTTATATTATGGTTAATATAAGAATTCTGCGTACTTCTATCACATTTGTTCAATTCACGTCGCTCCTATTTTAGATAGCGTCTTGCTCTAAGCGGCATCTTAATGCGCATGAAATGTCGAGTAAAATGCACTACTAAGCTTCTAGGATAGGGCAATCAGAATCCCGATTAGATCATCTTATATTATTGTTAATTTAAGAATTCATCGTAACTCTATCACATTTTGTCCAATTCACGTCGCTCCTACACCAGATATCGTATTGAGCTAGACGGCATCTTAAAACGCATGAAATGGCGAGTAAAATGCACTATCAAACTTCTAGGGTAAGGCAAACGGTGACCCGATTAGATCATTTTACATTATGGTTAATATAAGAATTCAGCGAAATTCTATCACATTTGTTCAATTTACGTCTCTCCTATTTCAGATAGCGTATTGGGCTAAGCGGCATCTCAAAGCGCATGAAATGGCGAATAAAATGCACTATTAAACTTCTGGGGTGAGGCAAACAGAGACTCGATTAGTTCATTTTATATTGCGGTTAATATAAGAATTCAGAGTAATTCCATCACATTTGTTCAATTTACGTCGCTCCTATTTCAGATAGCGTATTGGGCGAAGCGGCATCTCAAAGCGCATGAAATGGCGAGTAAAATACACTATTAAACTACTAGGGTAGGGCGAACAGAGACCCGATTAGATCATTTTACATTATGGTTAATATGAGAATTCAGCGAAGTTCTATCACATTTGTTCAATTTACGTCGCTGCTATTCCAGATAGCGTATTGGGCTAAGCGGCATCTCAAAGCGCATGAAATGGCGAGTAAAATGCACTGCTAAACATCTAGGATAGGGCAATCAGAGACCCGATTAGATCATCCTATATTATGTTTAATATAAGAATTTAGCGTAATTCTATCACATTTGTTCAATTTACATCGCTCCTATTTCAGATAGCGTATTGGGATAAGCGGCACCTTAAAGCGAATGAAATGACGTGTCAAATGCACTATTAAACTACTATGATAGGGCAATCGGAGACACGATTAGATCATTTTATATTATTGTTAATATAAGAATTCTGCGGAATTCCATCACATTTGTTCAATTTACGTCGCTCCTATTTCAGATAGCGTATTGGGCTAAGCGGCTCCTTAAAGCGCATGAAATGACGAGTAAAATGCACTACCAAACTTCCATGATAGGGCAATCAGAGACTCGAATAGATCATATTATATTATGGTTAATATAAGAATTCCGCGTAATTCTATCACATTTGTTTAATTTACGTCGCTCCTACTTCAGATAGCGTATTGGGCTTAGCGGCACCTTAAAGCGCATGAAATGACGAGTAAAATGCACTATTAAACTTCTAGGTTAGGGCGAACAGAGACCCGATTAGATCATTTTACATTATGATTAATATAAGAATTCAGCGAAATTCTAACACATTTGTTCAATTTCCGTGGCTCCTATTTCAGATAGCGTACTATGCTAGGCGGCATCTTAAAGCGCGTGGTATAGCGAGTAAAATGCACTATTAAACTTCAATGATAGGGCAATCAGAGACCCGATTAGATCATTTTATATTTTGTTTAATATAAGAATTCAGCGAAATTCTATCACATTTGTTCAATTTACGTCGCTCCTATTTCGGATAGCGTATTGGTCTAAGCGGCATCTCAAAGCGCATGAAATGGCGAGCAGAATGCACTATTAAACTTCTAGGGTAAGGCAAACAGAGACCCGATTAGATCATTTTATATTACGGTTAATATGAGAATTCAGCGTAATTCTATCACATTTGTTCAATTTACGTCGCTGCTATTTCAGATAGCCTACTGGGCTAGGCGGCATCTTAAAGCGTGTGGAATGGCGAGACAAGTGCACTATTAACCTTCTATGGTAGGGCAATGAGAGACCCGATTAGATCATTTTATATTTTGGTTAATATAAGAATTCAGCGAAATTCTATCAAATTTGTTCAATTTCCTTCGCTCCTATTTCAGATAGCGTACCGGGCTCAGCGGCACCTCAAAGCGCATGGAATGGCGAGTACAATGCGCTATCAAACTTCTAGGGTAAGGCAAACAGACACCCGATTAGATCATTTTATATTACCGTGAATATAAGAATTCAGCGGAATTCTATCACATTTGTTCAATTTACGTCGCTCCTATGTCAGATAGCGTAGTGGGCTAAGCGGCATCTCAAAGCGCATGAAATGGCGAGTAAAATGCACTATCAAACTTCTAGGGTAAGGCAAACAGAGACCAGATTAGATCATTTTATTTTACGGTTAATACAAGAATTCAGCGTAATTCTATCACATTTGTTCAATTTACGTTGCTCTTATTTCAGATAGCGTATTGGGCTAAGCGGCATCTCAAAGCGCATGAAATGACGATTAAAATGCACTATTAAACTTCTAGGGTAAGGCAAACAGAGACCCGGTTAGATCATTTTATATTATGGTTAATTTAAGAATTCAGCGAAATTCTATCACATTTGTTCAATTGACGTCGCTCGTATTTCAGATAGAATATTGGGCTAAGCGGCATCTCAAAGCGCATGAAATGGCGAATAAAATTCAGTATCAAACTTCTAGGGTAAGGCAAACAGAGACCAGATTAGATCATTTTATATTACGGTTAATATAAGAATTCAGCGTAATTCTATCACATTTGTTCAATTTATGTCGCTCCTATTTCAGATAGCGTATAGGGCTAAGCGGCATGTCAAAGCGCATGAAATGGCGAGTAAAATGCACTATCAAACTTCTAGGGTAAGGCAAACAGAGACCAGATTAGATCATTTTATATTACGGTTAATATAAGAATTCCACGTAATTCTATCACATTTGTTCAATTTACGTCGCTCCTATTTCAGATAGTCTACTGGGCTAGGCGGAATCTTAAACCGCGTCGCATGGCGAGTAAAATGCACTATTAACCTTCTATGATAGGGCAATCAGAGACCCGATTAGATCATTTTATATTTTGGTTAATGTAAGAATTCAGCGAAATTCTATCACATTTGTTCAATTTACGTCGCTTCTATTTCAGATAGCGTATTGAGCTAAGCGGCATCTCAAAGCGCATGAAATGGCTAGTATAATGCACCATTAAACTTCTAGGGTAGGGCGAACAGAGAGCCGATTAGATCAATTTACATTATGGTTAATATAAGAATTCAGCGAAATTCTATCACATCTGCTCAATTTACGTCGCTCCTATTTCAGATAGCATATTGGGCTAAGCGGCATCTCAAAGCGCATGAAATGGCGAGTAAAATGCGCTATTGAACTTCTAGGGTAAGGCAAACAGAGACCCGATTAGATCATTGTATAATACCGTGAATATAAGAATTCAGCGTAATTCTATCACATTCGTTCAATTTACGTCGCTCCTATTTCAGATAGTGTATTGGGCTAACCGGCATCTCAAAGCGCATGAAAAGGCGCGTAAAATGCGCTATCAAACTTGTAGGGTAAGGCAAACAGAGACCAGATTAGATCATTTTATATTTCGGTTAATATAAGAATTCCGCGTAATTCTATCACATTTGTTCAATTTACGTCGCTCCTATTTCAGATAGCCTACTGGGCTAGGCGGATTCTTGAACCGCGTGGCATGGCGAGTAAAATGCACTATCAAACTTCTAGGGTAAGGCAAACAGAGACCAGATTAGATCATTTTATATTACGGTTAATACAAGAATTCAGCGTAATTCTATCACATTTGTTCAATTTACGTCGCTCCTATTTCAGATAGCGTATTGGGCTAAGCGGCATCTCAAAGCGCATGAAATGACGAGTAAAATGCACTATTAAACTGCTAGGGTAAGGCAAACAGAGACCCTGTTAGATCATTTTATATTATGGTTAATTTAAGAATTCAGCCAAATTCTATCACATTTGTTCAATTGACGTCGCTCGTATTTCAGATAGCGTATTGGGCTAACCGGCATCTCAAAGCGCATGAAATGGCGAGTAAAATGCACTATTAAACTTCTAGGGTAAGGCAAACAGAGACCCGATTAGGTCATTTTATATTACCGTGAATATAAGAATTCAGCGTAATTCTATCACATTTGTTCAATTTACGTCGCTCCTATTTCAGATAGCGTATTGGGCTAAGCGGCATCTCAGTGCGCACGAAATGGCGATTAAAATGCACTATTAAACGTCTAGGGTAGGGCAAACAGAGACCCGATTAGATCATTTTATATTTTGGTTAATTTAAGAATTCAGCGAAATTCCATGACATTTGTTCAATTTACGTCGCCCGTATTTCAGATAGCGTATTGGGCTAAGCGGCATCTCAAAGCGCATGAGATGGCGAGTAAAATGCACTATTAAACTTCTAGGGTATGGCAAACAGAGACCCGATTAGATCATTTTATATTACGGTTAATATAAGAATTCCGCGTAATTCAATCACATTTGTTCAATTTACGTCGCTCCTATTTCAGATAGCCTACTGGGCTATGCGGAATCTTAAACCGCGTTGCATGGCGAGTAAAATGCACTATTATACTTCTAGGGTAAGGCAAACAGAGACCGGATTAGATCATTTTATATTACCGTGAATATAAGAATGCAGCGTAATTCTATCACATTTGTTCAATTTACGTCGCTCCTATTTCAGATAGCGTAGTGGGCTAAGCGGCATCTCAAAGCGTATGAAATGGCGAGTAAAATGCACTATCAAACTTCTAGGGTAAGGCAAACAGAGGCCAGATTAGATCATTTTATATTACGGTTAATACAAGAATTCAGCGTAATTCTATCACATTTGTTCAATTTACATCGCTCCTATTTCAGATAGCGTATTGGGCTAAGCGGCATCTGAAAGCGCATGAAATGGCGAGTAAAATGCAGTATTAAACTTCTAGGGTAACGCAAACAGAGACCCGATTAGATCATTTTATATTACCGTGAATATAAGAATTCAGCGTAATTCTATCACATTTGTTCAATTTACGTCGCTCCTATTTCAGATCGCGTATTGCGCTAAGCGGCATCTCAAAGCGCATGAAATGGCGAGTAAAATGCTCTATCAAACTTCTAGGGTATGGCAAACAGAGACCCGATTAGATAATTTTATATTATGGTTAATTTCAGAATTGAGCGAGATTCTATCACATTTGTTCAATTTACGTCGCTCCTATTTCAGATAGAATATTGGGCTAAGCGGCATCTCAAAGCGCATGAAATGGCGAATAAAATTCAGTATCAAACTTCTAGGGTAAGGCAAACAGAGACCAGATTAGATCATTTTATATTACGGTTAATATAAGAATTCAGCGTAATTCTATCACATTTGTTCAATTTATGTCACTCCTATTTCAGATAGCGTATAGGGCTAAGCGGCATCTCAAAGCGCATGAAATGGCGAGTAAAATGCACTATCAAACTTCTAGGGTAAGGCAAACAGAGACCAGATTAGATCATTTTATATTACGGTTAATATAAGAATTCCACGTAATTCTATCACATTTGTTCAATTTACGTCGCTCCTATTTCAGATAGTCTACTGGGCTAGGCGGAATCTTAAAACGCGTGGCATGGCGAGTAAAATGCACTATTAACCTTCTATGATAGGGCAATCAGAGACCCGATTAGATCATTTTATATTTTGGTTAATGTAAGAATTCAGCGAAATTCTATCACATTTGTTCAATTTACGTCGCTCGTATTTCAGATAGTGTATTGGGCTAATCGGCATCTCAAAGCGCATGAAATGGCGAGTAAAATGCACTGTTAAACTTCTAGGGTAAGGCAAACAGAGACCCGATTAGATCATTTTATATTACCGTGAATATAAGAATTCAGCGGAATTCTATCACATTTGTTCAATTTACGTCGCTCCTATGTCAGATAGCGTAGTGGGCTAAGCGGCATCTCAAAGCGCATGAAATGGCGAGTAAAATGCACTATCAGACTTCTAGGGTAAGGCAAACAGAGACCAGATTAGATCATTTTATTTTACGGTTAATACAAGAATTCAGCGTAATTCTATCACATTTGTTCAATTTACGTTGCTCTTATTTCAGATAGCGTATTGGGCTAAGCGGCATCTCAAAGCGCATGAAATGACGATTAAAATGCACTATTAAACTTCTAGGGTAAGGCAAACAGAGACCCGGTTAGATCATTTTATATTATGGTTAATTTAAGAATTCAGCGAAATTCTATCACATTTGTTCAATTGACGTCGCTCGTATTTCAGATAGAATATTGGGCTAAGCGGCATCTCAAAGCGCATGAAATGGCGAATAAAATTCAGTATCAAACTTCTAGGGTAAGGCAAACAGAGACCAGATTAGATCATTTTATATTACGGTTAATATAAGAATTCAGCGTAATTCTATCACATTTGTTCAATTTATGTCGCTCCTATTTCAGATAGCGTATAGGGCTAAGCGGCATCTCAAAGCGCATGAAATGGCGAGTAAAATGCACTATCAAACTTCTAGGGTAAGGCAAACAGAGACCAGATTAGATCATTTTATATTACGGTTAATATAAGAATTCCACGTAATTCTATCACATTTGTTCAATTTACGTCGCTCCTATTTCAGATAGTCTACTGGGCTAGGCGGAATCTTAAACCGCGTGGCATGGCGAGTAAAATGCACTATTAACCTTCTATGATAGGGCAATCAGAGACCCGATTAGATCATTTTATATTTTGGTTAATGTAAGAATTCAGCGAAATTCTATCACATTTGTTCAATTTACGTCGCTTCTATTTCAGATAGCGTATTGAGCTAAGCGGCATCTCAAAGCGCATGAAATGGCTAGTATAATGCACCATTAAACTTCTAGGGTAGGGCGAACAGAGAGCCGATTAGATCAATTTACATTATGGTTAATATAAGAATTCAGCGAAATTCTATCACATCTGCTCAATTTACGTCGCTCCTATTTCAGATAGCATATTGGGCTAAGCGGCATCTCAAAGCGCATGAAATGGCGAGTAAAATGCGCTATTGAACTTCTAGGGTAAGGCAAACAGAGACCCGATTAGATCATTGTATAATACCGTGAATATAAGAATTCAGCGTAATTCTATCACATTCGTTCAATTTACGTCGCTCCTATTTCAGATAGTGTATTGGGCTAACCGGCATCTCAAAGCGCATGAAAAGGCGCGTAAAATGCGCTATCAAACTTGTAGGGTAAGGCAAACAGAGACCAGATTAGATCATTTTATATTTCGGTTAATATAAGAATTCCGCGTAATTCTATCACATTTGTTCAATTTACGTCGCTCCTATTTCAGATAGCCTACTGGGCTAGCCGGATTCTTGAACCGCGTGGCATGGCGAGTAAAATGCACTATCAAACTTCTAGGGTAAGGCAAACAGAGACCAGATTAGATCATTTTATATTACGGTTAATACAAGAATTCAGCGTAATTCTATCACATTTGTTCAATTTACGTCGCTCCTATTTCAGATAGCGTATTGGGCTAAGCGGCATCTCAAAGCGCATGAAATGACGAGTAAAATGCACTATTAAACTGCTAGGGTAAGGCAAACAGAGACCCTGTTAGATCATTTTATATTATGGTTAATTTAAGAATTCAGCCAAATTCTATCACATTTGTTCAATTGACGTCGCTCGTATTTCAGATAGCGTATTGGGCTAACCGGCATCTCAAAGCGCATGAAATGGCGAGTAAAATGCACTATTAAACTTCTAGGGTAAGGCAAACAGAGACCCGATTAGGTCATTTTATATTACCGTGAATATAAGAATTCAGCGTAATTCTATCACATTTGTTCAATTTACGTCGCTCCTATTTCAGATAGCGTATTGGGCTAAGCGACATCTCAATGCGCACGAAATGGCGATTAAAATGCACTATTAAACGTCTAGGGTAGGGCAAACAGAGACCCGATTAGATCATTTTATATTTTGGTTAATTTAAGAATTCAGCGAAATTCCATGACATTTGTTCAATTTACGTCGCCCGTATTTCAGATAGCGTATTGGGCTAAGCGGCATCTCAAAGCGCATGAGATGGCGAGTAAAATGCACTATTAAACTTCTAGGGTATGGCAAACAGAGACCCGATTAGATCATTTTATATTACGGTTAATATAAGAATTCCGCGTAATTCAATCACATTTGTTCAATTTACGTCGCTCCTATTTCAGATAGCCTACTGGGCTATGCGGAATCTTAAACCGCGTTGCATGGCGAGTAAAATGCACTGTTAAACTTCTAGGGTAAGGCAAACAGAGACCCGATTAGATCATTTTATATTACCGTGAATATAAGAATTCAGCGTAATTCTATCACATTTGTTCAATTTACGTCGCTCCTATTTCAGATCGCGTATTGCGCTAAGCGGCATCTCAAAGCGCATGAAATGGCGAGTAAAATGCTCTATCAAACTTCTAGGGTAAGGCAAACAGAGACCCGATTAGATAATTTTATATTATGGTTAATTTCAGAATTGAGCGAGATTCTATCACATTTGTTCAATTTACGTCGCTCCTATTTCAGATAGAATATTGGGCTAAGCGGCATCTCAAAGCGCATGAAATGGCGAATAAAATTCAGTATCAAACTTCTAGGGTAAGGCAAACAGAGACCAGATTAGATCATTTTATATTACGGTTAATATAAGAATTCAGCGTAATTCTATCACATTTGTTCAATTTATGTCACTCCTATTTCAGATAGCGTATAAGGCTAAGCGGCATCTCAAAGCGCATGAAATGGCGAGTAAAATGCACTATCAAACTTCTAGGGTAAGGCAAACAGAGACCAGATTAGATCATTTTATATTACGGTTAATATAAGAATTCCACGTAATTCTATCACATTTGTTCAATTTACGTCGCTCCTATTTCAGATAGTCTACTGGGCTAGGCGGAATCTTAAAACGCGTGGCATGGCGAGTAAAATGCACTATTAACCTTCTATGATAGGGCAATCAGAGACCCGATTAGATCATTTTATATTTTGGTTAATGTAAGGATTCAGCGAAATTCTATCACATTTGTTCAATTTACGTCGCTCGTATTTCAGATAGTGTATTGGGCTAATCGGCATCTCAAAGCGCATGAAATGGCGAGTAAAATGCACTGTTAAACTTCTAGGGTAAGGCAAACAGAGACCCGATTAGATCATTTTATACTACCGTGAATATAAGAATTCAGCGGAATTCTATCACATTTGTTCAATTTACGTCGCTCCTATGTCAGATAGCGTAGTGGGCTAAGCGGCATCTCAAAGCGCATGAAATGGCGAGTAAAATGCACTATCAAACTTCTAGGGTAAGGCAAACAGAGACCAGATTAGATCATTTTATTTTACGGTTAATACAAGAATTCAGCGTAATTCTATCACATTTGTTCAATTTACGTTGCTCTTATTTCAGATAGAGTATTGGGCTAAGCGGCATCTCAAAGCGCATGAAATGACGATTAAAATGCACTATTAAACTTCTAGGGTAAGGCAAACAGAGACCCGGTTAGATCATTTTATATTATGGTTAATTTAAGAATTCAGCGAAATTCTATCACATTTGTTCAATTGACGTCGCTCGTATTTCAGATAGAATATTGGGCTAAGCGGCATCTCAAAGCGCATGAAATGGCGAATAAAATTCAGTATCAAACTTCTAGGGTAAGGCAAACAGAGACCAGATTAGATCATTTTATATTACGGTTAATATAAGAATTCAGCGTAATTCTATCACATTTGTTCAATTTATGTCGCTCCTATTTCAGATAGCGTATAGGGCTAAGCGGCATCTCAAAGCGCATGAAATGGCGAGTAAAATGCACTATCAAACTTCTAGGGTAAGGCAAACAGAGACCAGATTAGATCATTTTATATTACGGTTAATATAAGAATTCCACGTAATTCTATCACATTTGTTCAATTTACGTCGCTCCTATTTCAGATAGTCTACTGGGCTAGGCGGAATCTTAAACCGCGTGGCATGGCGAGTAAAATGCACTATTAACCTTCTATGATAGGGCAATCAGAGACCCGATTAGATCATTTTATATTTTGGTTAATGTAAGAATTCAGCGAAATTCTATCACATTTGTTCAATTTACGTCGCTTCTATTTCAGATAGCGTATTGAGCTAAGCGGCATCTCAAAGCGCATGAAATGGCTAGTATAATGCACCATTAAACTTCTAGGGTAGGGCGAACAGAGAGCCGATTAGATCAATTTACATTATGGTTAATATAAGAATTCAGCGAAATTCTATCACATCTGCTCAATTTACGTCGCTCCTATTTCAGATAGCATATTGGGCTAAGCGGCATCTCAAAGCGCATGAAATGGCGAGTAAAATGCGCTATTGAACTTCTAGGGTAAGGCAAACAGAGACCCGATTAGATCATTGTATAATACCGTGAATATAAGAATTCAGCGTAATTCTATCACATTCGTTCAATTTACGTCGCTCCTATTTCAGATAGTGTATTGGGCTAACCGGCATCTCAAAGCGCATGAAAAGGCGCGTAAAATGCGCTATCAAACTTGTAGGGTAAGGCAAACAGAGACCAGATTAGATCATTTTATATTTCGGTTAATATAAGAATTCCGCGTAATTCTATCACATTTGTTCAATTTACGTCGCTCCTATTTCAGATAGCCTACTGGGCTAGGCGGATTCTTGAACCGCGTGGCATGGCGAGTAAAATGCACTATCAAACTTCTAGGGTAAGGCAAACAGAGACCAGATTAGATCATTTTATATTACGGTTAATACAAGAATTCAGCGTAATTCTATCACATTTGTTCAATTTACGTCGCTCCTATTTCAGATAGCGTATTGGGCTAAGCGGCATCTCAAAGCGCATGAAATGACGAGTAAAATGCACTATTAAACTGCTAGGGTAAGGCAAACAGAGACCCTGTTAGATCATTTTATATTATGGTTAATTTAAGAATTCAGCCAAATTCTATCACATTTGTTCAATTGACGTCGCTCGTATTTCAGATAGCGTATTGGGCTAACCGGCATCTCAAAGCGCATGAAATGGCGAGTAAAATGCACTATTAAACTTCTAGGGTAAGGCAAACAGAGACCCGATTAGGTCATTTTATATTACCGTGAATATAAGAATTCAGCGTAATTCTATCACATTTGTTCAATTTACGTCGCTCCTATTTCAGATGGCGTATTGGGCTAAGCGGCATCTCAATGCGCACGAAATGGCGATTAAAATGCACTATTAAACGTCTAGGGTAGGGCAAACAGAGACCCGATTAGATCATTTTATATTTTGGTTAATTTAAGAATTCAGCGAAATTCCATGACATTTGTTCAATTTACGTCGCCCGTATTTCAGATAGCGTATTGGGCTAAGCGGCATCTCAAAGCGCATGAGATGGCGAGTAAAATGCACTATTAAACTTCTGGGGTATGGCAAACAGAGACCCGATTAGATCATTTTATATTACGGTTAATATAAGAATTCCGCGTAATTCAATCACATTTGTTCAATTTACGTCGCTCCTATTTCAGATAGCCTACTGGGCTATGCGGAATCTTAAACCGCGTTGCATGGCGAGTAAAATGCACTATTATACTTCTAGGGTAAGGCAAACAGAGACCGGATTAGATCATTTTATATTACCGTGAATATAAGAATTCAGCGTAATTCTATCACATTTGTTCAATTTACGTCGCTCCTATTTCAGATAGCGTATTGGGCTAAGCGGCATCTCAAAGCGTATGAAATGGCGAGTAAAATGCACTATCAAACTTCTAGGGTAAGGCAAACAGAGGCCAGATTAGATCATTTTATATTACGGTTAATACAAGAATTCAGCGTAATTCTATCACATTTGTTCAATTTACATCGCTCCTATTTCAGATAGCGTATTGGGCTAAGCGGCATCTGAAAGCGCATGAAATGGCGCGTAAAATGCAGTATTAAACTTCTAGGGTAAGGCAAACAGAGACCCGATTAGATCATTTTATATTACCGTGAATATAAGAATTCAGCGTAATTCTATCACATTTGTTCAATTTACGTCGCTCCTATTTCAGATCGCGTATTGCGCTAAGCGGCATCTCAAAGCGCATGAAATGGCGAGTAAAATGCTCTATCAAACTTCTAGGGTAAGGCAAACAGAGACCCGATTAGATAATTTTATATTATGGTTAATTTCAGAATTGAGCGAGATTCTATCACATTTGTTCAATTTACGTCGCTCCTATTTCAGATAGAATATTGGGCTAAGCGGCATCTCAAAGCGCATGAAATGGCGAATAAAATTCAGTATCAAACTTCTAGGGTAAGGCAAACAGAGACCAGATTAGATCATTTTATATTACGGTTAATATAAGAATTCAGCGTAATTCTATCACATTTGTTCAATTTATGTCACTCCTATTTCAGATAGCGTATAGGGCTAAGCGGCATCTCAAAGCGCATGAAATGGCGAGTAAAATGCACTATCAAACTTCTAGGGTAAGGCAAACAGAGACCAGATTAGATCATTTTATATTACGGTTAATATAAGAATTCCACGTAATTCTATCACATTTGTTCAATTTACGTCGCTCCTATTTCAGATAGTCTACTGGGCTAGGCGGAATCTTAAACCGCGTGGCATGGCGAGTAAAATGCACTATTATCCTTCTATGATAGGGCAATCAGAGACCCGATTAGATCATTTTATATTTTGGTTAATGTAAGAATTCAGCGAAATTCTATCACATTTGTTCAATTTACGTCGCTCGTATTTCAGATAGCGTATTGGGCTAATCGGCATCTCAAAGCGCATGAAATGGCGAGTAAAATGCACTGTTAAACTTCTAGGGTAAGGCAAACAGAGACCCGATTAGATCATTTTATATTACCGTGAATATAAGAATTCAGCGAAATTCTATCACATTTGTTCAATTTACGTCGCTCCTATGTCAGATAGCGTAGTGGGCTAAGCGGCATCTCAAAGCGCATGAAATGGCGAGTAAAATGCACTATCAAACTTCTAGGGTAAGGCAAACAGAGACCAGATTAGATCATTTTATTTTACGGTTAATACAAGAATTCAGCGTAATTCTATCACATTTGTTCAATTTACGTTGCTCTTATTTCAGATAGCGTATTGGGCTAAGCGGCATCTCAAAGCGCATGAAATGACGAGTAAAATGCACTATTAAACTTCTAGGGTAAGGCAAACAGAGACCCGGTTAGATCATTTTATATTATGGTTAATTTAAGAATTCAGCGAAATTCTATCACATTTGTTCAATTGACGTCGCTCGTATTTCAGATAGAATATTGGGCTAAGCGGCATCTCAAAGCGCATGAAATGGCGAATAAAATTCAGTATCAAACTTCTAGGGTAAGGCAAACAGAGACCAGATTAGATCATTTTATATTACGGTTAATATAAGAATTCAGCGTAATTCTATCACATTTGTTCAATTTATGTCGCTCCCATTTCAGATAGCGTATAGGGCTAAGCGGCATCTCAAAGCGCATGAAATGGCGAGTAAAATGCACTATCAAACTTCTAGGGTAAGGCAAACAGAGACCAGATTAGATCATTTTATATTACGGTTAATATAAGAATTCCACGTAATTCTATCACATTTGTTCAATTTACGTCGCTCCTATTTCAGATAGTCTACTGGGCTAGGCGGAATCTTAAACCGCGTGGCATGGCGAGTAAAATGCACTATTAACCTTCTATGATAGGGCAATCAGAGACCCGATTAGATCATTTTATATTTTGGTTAATGTAAGAATTCAGCGAAATTCTATCACATTTGTTCAGTTTACGTCGCTCGTATTTCAGATAGCGTATTGGGCTAATCGGCATCTCAAAGCGCATGAAATGGCGAGTAAAATGCAGTATTACGCTTCTAGGGTAAGGCAAACAGAGACCCGATTAGATCATTTTATATTACCGTGAATATAAGAATTCAGCGTAATTCTATCATATTTGTTCAATTTACGTCGCTCCTATTTCAGATAGCGTATTGCGCTAAGCGGCATCTCAAAGCGCATGAAATGGCGAGTAAAATGCTCTATCAAACTTCTAGGGTAAGGCAAACAGAGACCCGATTAGATCATTTTATATTATGGTTAATTTCAGAATTGAGCGAGATTCTATCACATTTGTTCAATTTACGTCGCTCCTATTTCAGATAGAATATTGGGCTAAGCGGCATCTCAAAGCGCATGAAATGGCGAATAAAATGCAGTATCAAACTTCTAGGGTAAGGCAAACAGAGACCAGATTAGATCATTTTATATTACGGTTAATATAAGAATTCAGCGTAATTCTATCACATTTGTTCAATTTACGTCGCTCGTATTTCAGATAGCGTATTGGGCTAATCGGCATCTCAAAGCGCATGAAATGACGAGTGAAATGCACTATTAAACTTCTAGGGCAGGGCGAACAGAGACCCGATTAGATCATTTTATATTACCGTGAATATAAGAATTCAGCGTAATTCTATCAGATTTATTCAATTTACGTCGCTCCTATTTCAGATAGCGTACAGCGCTAGGCGGCATCTTAAAGCGCGTGGAATGGCGAGTAAAATGCACTATTTAGCTTCTAGGGTTGGGCAAACAGAGACCCGATTAGGTCATTTTATATTATGGTCAATTTAAGAATTCAGCGAAATTCTATCACATTTGTTCAATTTACGTCGCTCCTATTTCAGATAGCGTAGTGGGCTAAGCGGCATCTCAAAGCGTATGAATTGGCGAGTAAAATGCACTATCAAACTTCTAGGGTAAGGCAAACAGAGACCCGATTAGATCATTTTATATTACGGTTAATGTAAGAATTCAGCGTAATTCTATCACATTTGTTCAATTTACGTCGCTCCTACTTCAGATCGCCAACTGGGCTAGGCGGCATCTTAAACCGCGTGGAATGGCGAGTAAAATTCACTATTTAACTTCTAGGGTTGGGCAAACAGAGACCCGATTAGGTCATTTTATATTATGGTCAATTTAAGAATTCAGCGAAATTCTATCACATTTGTTCAATTTACGTCGCTCCTATTTCAGACAGCGTATTGGGCAAAGCGGCATCTCAAAGCGCATGTAATGGCTAGTGAAATGCACCAGTAAACTTCTAGGGTAGGGCGAACAGAGAGCCGATTAGATCATTTTACATTATGGTTAATATGAGAATTCAGCGAAATTCTATCACATCTGCTCAATTTACGGCGCTCCTATTTCAGATAGCGTATAGGGCTAAGCTGCATCTCAAAGCGCATGAAATGGCGAGTAAAATGCACCATTAAACTGCTGGGGTAAGGCAAACAGAGACCCGCTTAGATCATTTTATATTACGGTTAATATAAGAATTCAGCGTAATTCTATAACATTTGTTCAATTTACGTCGCTCCTATTTCAGATAGCGTATTGGGCTAAGCGGCATCTCAAAGCGCATGAAATGGCGAGTAAAATGCACTATTAAACTTCTTGGGTAAGGCAAACAGAGACCCGATTAGATCATTTTATATTACCTTGAATATAACAATGCAGCGTAATTCTATCACATTTGTTCAATTTACGTCTCTCCTATTTCAGATAGCGTATTGGGCTAAGCGGCATCTCAAAGCGCATGAATTGGCGAGTAAAATGCACTATTAAACTTCTAGTGTAAGGCAAATAGAGACCCGATTAGATCATTTTATATTACGGTTAATATAAGAATTCAGCGTAATTCTATCACATTTGTTCAATTTACGTCGCTCGTATTTCAGATTGCGTATTGGGCTAATCGGCATCTCAAAGCGCATGAAATGACGAGTGAAATGCACTATTAAACTTCTAGGGCAGGGCGAACAGAGACCCGATTAGATCATTTTATATTACCGTGAATATAAGAATTCAGCGTAATTCTATCAGATTTATTCAATTTACGTCGCTCCTATTTCAGATAGCGTACAGCGCTAGGCGGCATCTTAAAGCGCGTGGAATGGCGAGTAAAATACACCAGTAAACTTCTAGGGTAGGGCGAACAGAGAGCCGATTAGATCATTTTACATTATGGTTAATATGAGAATTCAGCGAAATTCTATCACATCTGCTCAATTTCCGTCGCTCCTATTTCAGATAGCGTATATGGCTAAGCTGCATCTCGAAGCGCATGAAATGGCGTGTAAAATGCACTATTAAACTTCTAGGGTAAGGCAAGCAGAGACCCGATTAGATCATTTTATATTACCGTGAATATAAGAATTCAGCGTAATTCTATCACATTTGTTCAATTTACGTCGCTCGTATCTCAGATAGCGTATGGGGCTGATCGGCATCTGAAAGCGCATGAAATGGCGAGTAAAACGCACTATTATACTTCCAGGGTAAGGCAAACAGAGACCAGGTTAGATCATTTTATATTATGGTTAATTTAAGAATTCAGCGAAATTCTATCACATTTGTTCAATTTACGTCGCTCCTACTTCAGTTAGCGTACTGGGCTAGGCGGCATCTGAAAACGCGTGGAATGGCGATTAAAATGTACTATTAAACTTCTAGGGTAGGGCAAACAGAGACCCGATTAGATCATTTTATATTATGGTTAATTCAAGAATTCAGCGAAATTCTATCACATTTGTTCAATTTACGTCGCTTCTATTTCAGATAGCGTATTGGGCTAAGCGTCATCTCAAAGCGCATGAAATGGCGAGTAAAATGCACCAGTAAACTTCTATGGTAGGGCGAACAGAGACCCGATTAGATCATTTTATATTACCGTGAGTATAAGAATTCAGCGTAATTCTATCAGATTTATTCAATTTACGTCGCTCCTATTTCAGACAGCGTATTGGGCAAAGCGGCATCTCAAAGCGCATGAAATGGCTAGTAAAATGCACCAGTAAACTTCTAGGGTAGGGCGAACAGAGAGCCGATTAGATCATTTTACATTATGGTTAATATGAGAATTCAGCGAAATTCTATCACATCTGCTCAATTTACGGTCGCTCCTATTTCAGGTTGCGTATAGGGCTAAGCTGCATCTCAAAGCGCATGAAATGGCGAGTAAAATGCACCATTAACTTCTGGGGTAAGGCAAACAGAGACCCGATTAGATCTTTTTATGTTACGGTTAATATAAGAATTCAGCGTAATTCTATAACATTTGTTCAATTTACGTCGCTCCTATTTCAGATAGCGTATTGGGCTAAGCGGCATCTCAAAGCTCATGAAATGGCAAATAAATTGCACTATTAAACTTCTAGGGTAGGGCGAACGGAGACCCGATTAGATCATTTTACATTATGGTTAATAAAAGAATTCAGCGAAATTCTATCACATTTGTTCAAGTTACGTCGCTCCTATATCAGATAGCGTACTGGGCTAGGCGGCATCTGAAAGCGCGTGAATGGCGAGTAAAATGCACTGTTAAACTTCTAGGGTAGGGCAAACAGAGACCCGATTAGATCATTTTATATTACGCTTAATTTAAGAATTCTGCGAAATTCTATCACATTAGCTCAATTTACGTCGCTCCTATTTCGGATAGCCTACTGGGCTGGGCGGTATGTTAAACCGCGTGGAATGGCGAGTAAACTGCACTAATAACCTTCTATGATAGGGCAATCAGAGACCCGATTAGATCATTTTATATTTTGGTTAATATAAGAATTCAGCGAAATTCTATCACATTTGTTCAATTTACGTCGCTCCTATTTCAGATAGCGTACTGGGCTAGGCGGCATCTGAAAGCGCGTGGAATGTCGAGCGAAATGCACTATTAAACTTCTAGGGTGGAGCGAACAGAGACCCGATTAGATCATTTTACATTATGGTTAATATAAGAACTCAGTGAAATTCTATCACATTTGATCAATTTACGTCGCTCCTACTTCAGTTAGCGTACTGGGCTAGGCGGCATCTGAAAACGCGTGGAATGGCGATTAAAATGTACTATTAAACTTCTAGGGTAGGGCAAACAGAGACCCGATTAGATCATTTTATATTATGGTTAATTCAAGAATTCAGCGAAATTCTATCACATTTGTTCAATTTACGTCGCTTCTATTTCAGATAGCGTATTGGGCTAAGCGTCATCTCAAAGCGCATGAAATGGCGAGTAAAATGCACCAGTAAACTTCTATGGTAGGGCGAACAGAGACCCGATTAGATCATTTTATATTACCGTGAGTATAAGAATTCAGCGTAATTCTATCAGATTTATTCAATTTACGTCGCTCCTATTTCAGACAGCGTATTGGGCAAAGCGGCATCTCAAAGCGCATGAAACGGCTAGTAAAATGCACCAGTAAACTTCTAGGGTAGGGCGAACAGAGAGCCGATTAGATCATTTTACATTATGGTTAATATGAGAATTCAGCGAAATTCTATCACATCTGCTCAATTTACGTCGCTCCTATTTCAGGTAGCGTATAGGGCTAAGCTGCATCTCAAAGCGCATGAAATGGCGAGTAAAATGCACCATTAAACTTCTGGGGTAAGGCAAACAGAGACCCGATTAGATCATTTTATGTTACGGTTAATATAAGAATTCAGCGTAATTCTATAACATTTGTTCAATTTACGTCGCTCCTATTTCAGATAGCGTATTGGGCTAAGCGGCATCTCAAAGCGCATGAAATGGCAAATAAATTGCACTATTAAACTTCTAGGGTAGGGCGAACGGAGACCCGATTAGATCATTTTACATTATGGTTAATAAAAGAATTCAGCGAAATTCTATCACATTTGTTCAAGTTACGTCGCTCCTATATCAGATAGCGTACTGGGCTAGGCGGCATCTGAAAGCGCGTGGAATGGCGAGTAAAATGCACTGTTAAACTTCTAGGGTAGGGCAAACAGAGACCCGATTAGATCATTTTATATTACGCTTAATTTAAGAATTCTGCGAAATTCTATCACATTAGCTCAATTTACGTCGCTCCTATTTCGGATAGCCTACTGGGCTGGGCGGTATGTTAAACCGCGTGGAATGGCGAGTAAACTGCACTAATAACCTTCTATGATAGGGCAATCAGAGACCCGATTAGATCATTTTATATTTTGGTTAATATAAGAATTCAGCGAAATTCTATCACATTTGTTCAATTTACGTCGCTCCTATTTCAGATAGCGTATTGGGCTAAGCGGCATCTCAAAGCGCATGAAATGGCGAATAAATTGCACTATTAAACTTCTAGGGTAGGGCGAACAGAGACCCGATTAGATCTTTTTACATTATGGTTAATATAAGAATTCAGCGAAATTCTGTCACATTTGTTCAATTTTCGTCGCTGCTGTTTGCGATAGCGTATTGGGCTAAGCGGTATCGCAAAGCGCATGAAATGGCGAATAAAATGCATTATTAAACTTCTAGGGTAGGGCGAACAGAGACACGATTAGATCATTTTACATTATGGTTAATATAAGATTGCAGCGTAATTCTATCACATTTGTTCAGTTTACGTCGCTTCTATTTCAGATAGCGTATTGGGCTAAGCGGCATCTCAAAGGGCATGAAATGGCGAGTAAAATGCACTATTAAACTTCTAGGGTAAGGCAAACAGAGACCCGATTAGATCATTTTATATTATGGTTAGAATAAGAATTCAGTGAAATTATATCACATTTGTTCAATTTACGACGCTCCTATTTCAGATAGCATATTGGGTTAAGCGGCATCATAAAGCGCATGAAATGACGAGAAAAAGGAACTATACAGCTTCTATGATAGGGTAATCAGAGTCCCGATTAGATCATTTTATATGATGGTTAATTTAAGAATTAAGGGAAACTTTATCACACGTGTTCAATTTACGTCGCTCCTATTTCAGATAGCGTATTGGGCTACACGGCATCTCAAAGCGCATGAATTGGCGAGTAAAATGCACTATTAAACTTCTAGTGTAAGGCAAACAGAGGCCAGGTTAGATCATTTTGTATTATGGTTAATTTAAGAATTCAGCGAAATTCTATCACATTTGTTCAATTTACGTCGCTCCTACTTCAGTTAGCGTACTGGGCTAGGCGGCATCTGAAAACGCGTGTAATGGCGATTAAAATGCACTATTAAACTTCTAGGGTAGGGCAAACAGAGACCCGATTAGATCATTTTATATTATGGTTAATTTAAGAATTCAGCGAAATTCTATCACATTTGTTCAATTTACGTCGCTTCTATTTCAGATAGCGTATTGGGCTAAGCGTCATCTCAAAGCGCATGAAATGGCGAGTAAAATGCACTATTATACTTCCAGGGTAAGGCAAACAGAGACCAAGTTAGATCATTTTATATTATGGTTAATTTAAGAATTCAGCGAAATTCTATCACATTTGTTCAATTTACGTCGCTCCTACTTCAGTTAGCGTACTGGGCTAGGCGGCATCTGAACACGCGTGGAATGGCGATTAAAATGCACTATTAAACTACTAGGGTTGGGCAAACAGAGACCCGATTAGATCATTTCATATTATGGTTAATTTAAGAATTCAGCGAAATTCTATCACATTTGTTCAATTTACGTCGCTCCTATTTCAGATAGCGTATTGGGCTAAGCGGCATCTCAAAGCGCATGAAATGGCCAGTAAAATACACTATCAAACTTCTAGGGTAAGGCAAACAGAGACCCGATTAGATCATTTTATATTACGGTGAATATAAGAATTCAGCGTAATTCTATCACATTTGTTCAATTTACGTCGCTCCTATATCAGATAGCGTATTGGGCTACGCGGCATCTCAAAGCGCATGAAATGGCGAGTAAAATGCACTATCAAACTTCTAGGGTAAGGCAAACAGAGACCCGATTAGATCATTTTATATTACGGTTAATATAAGAATTCAGCGTAATTCTATCACATTTGTTCAATTTACGTCGCTCCTACTTCAGTTAGCGTACTGGGCTAGGCGGCATCTGAAAGCGCGTGGAATGGCGATCAAAATGCCCTATTAAACTTCTAGGGTAGGGCAAACAGAGACCCGATTAGATCATTTTATATTACGGTTAATATAAGAATTCAGCGTAATTCTATCACATTTGTTCAATTTACGTCGCTACTATTTCAGATCGCCAACTGGGCTAGGCAGCAGCTTCAACCGCGTCGCATGGCGAGTAAAATGCACTATTAACCTTCTATGATAGGGCAATCAGAGACCCGATTAGATCATTTTATATTTTGGTTAATATAAGAATTCAGCGAAATTCTATCACATTTGTTCAATTTACGTCGCTTCTATTTCAGATAGCGTATTGAGCTAAGCGGCATCTCAAAGCGCATGAAATGGCGAGTAAAATGCGCTTTTGAACTTCTAGGGTAAGGCGAACAGAGACCCGATTAGATGATTGTATAATACCGTGAATATAAGAATTCCGCGTAATTCTATCACATTTGTTCAATTTACGTCGCTTCTATTTCAGATAGCGTATTGGGCTAAGCGGCATCTCAAAGCGCATGAAATGGCGAATAAATTGCACTATTAAACTTCTAGGGTAGGGCGAACAGAGACCCGATTAGATCTTTTTACATTATGGTTAATATAAGAATTCAGCGAAATTCTGTCACATTTGTTCAGTTTACGTCGCTCCTATTTCAGATAGCATATTGGGCTAAGCGGCATCTCAAAGAGCATGAAATGGCGAGTAAAATACGCTATTGAACTTCTAGGGTAAGGCAAACAGAGACCCGATTAGATCAATGTATAATACCGTGAATATAAGAATTCAGCGTAATTCCATCACATTTGTTCAATTTACGTCGCTCCTATTTCAGATAGCGTATTCGGCTAAGCGGCATCTCAAAGCGCATGACATGGCGAGTAAAATGCACTATTAAACTTCTAGGGTAGGGCAAACAGAGACCCGATTAGATCATTTTATATTTTGGTTAATATAAGAATTCAGCGAAATTCTATCACATTCGTTCAATTTACGTCGCTCCTATTTCAGATAGCGTATTGGGCTAAGCGGAATCTCAAAGCGCATGAAATGGCGAATAAAATGCACTATTAAACTTCTAGGGTAGGGCGAACAGAGACCCGATTAGATCATTTTACATTATGGTTTATATAAGAATTCAGCGAAATTCTATCACATTCGTTCAATTTACGGCGCTCCTATTTCAGATAGCGTATTGGGCTAAGCGGCATCTCAAAGCGCATGAAATGGCGAGTAAAATGCACTATCAAACTTCTAGGGTAAGGCAAACAGAGACCCGATTAGATCATTTTATGTTACGGTTAATATAAGAATTCAGCGTTACTCTATCACATTTGATCAATTGACGTCGCTCCTATTGCAGATAGCCTACTGGGCTAGGCGGCATCCTAAAGCGCGTGGAATGTCGAGCGAAATGCACTATTAAACTTCTAGGGTGGAGCGAACAGAGACCCGATTAGATCATTTTACATTATGGTTAATATAAGAACTCAGTGAAATTCTATCACATTTGATCAATTTACGTCGCTCCTATTTCAGATAGCCTACTGGGCTAGGCGGCATCCTAAAGCGCGTGGAATGACGAGTGAAATGCACTATTATACTTCTAGGGTAGGGCAAACAGAGACCCGATTAGATCATTTTATATTATGGTTAATTTAAGAATTCAGCGAAATTCTATCACATTCGTTCAATTTACGTGGCTCATATTTCAGATAGCGTATTGGGCAAAGCGGCATCTCAAAGCGCATGAAATGGCGAGTAAAATGCACTGTTAAGCTTCTAGGGTAGGGCAAACGGAGACCCGATCAGATCATTTTATATTATGGTTAATTTAAGAATTCGGCGATATTCTATCACATTTGTTCAATTTACGTGGCTCCTGTTTCAGATAGCATATTGGGCTAAGCGGCATCGCAAAGCGCATGAAATGGCGAGTAAAATGCACCGCTAAACTTCTAGGGTAAGGCAAACAGAGACCCGATTAGATCATTTTATATTATGGTTAATTTAAGAATTAAGCAAAATTCTATCACATTTGTTCAATTTACGTCGCTCCTATCTTAGATAGCGTATTGGGCTAAGCGGCATCTCAAAGCGCATGAAATGTCGAGTGAAATGCACTATTGAACTTCTAGGGTAAGGCAAAGAGAGACCCGATTAGCTCATTTTATATTACGGTTAATATAAGAATTCAGCGATATTCTATCACATTTGTTCAACTTACGCCGCTCCTATTTCAGATAGCGTACTGGGCTAGGCGGCATCTTAAACCGCGCGGAATGGCGAGTAAAATGCACTATTAAACTTCTATGATAGGGCAATCAGAGACCCGTTACATCATTTTATATTTTGTTTAATTTAAGAATTCAGGGAAATTCTATCACATTTGTTCAATTTACGTCGCTCCTATTTCAGATAGCGTGTTGGGCTAACCGACATCGCAAAGCGCATGAAATGGCGAGTAAAATGCACAATTAAACTTCTAGGGTAGGGCAAACAGAGACCCGATTAGAACATTTTATATTTTGTTTAATAGAAGGATTCAGGGAAATTCTATCACATTTGTTCAATTTACGTCTCTCATATTTCAGATAGCGTATTGGGCTAAGCGGCATCCCAATGCGCAAGAAATGGCGAGTAAAATGCACTATTAAATTTCTAGGGTAGGGCAAACGGAGACCCGATTAGATCATTTTATATTATGGTTAATTTAAGAATTCGGCGAAATTCTATCACATATGTTCAATTTACATCGCTCCTATTTCAGATAACCTACTGGGCTAGGCGGCATCTTAAAGCGCGTGGAATGGCGAGTAAAATGCACTATTAACCTTCTATGATAGGGCAATCAGAGACCCGATTAGATGATTTTATATTTTGTTTAATATAAGAATTCAGGAAATTCTATCACATTTATTCAATTTACGTCGCTCCTATTTCAGATAGCGAATTGGGCTAAGCGGCATCTCGAAGCTCATGAAATGGAGACTAAAATGCACCATTAAACTTCTAAAGTAAGGCAAACAGCGACCCGATTAGATCATTTTATATTGTGGTTAATTTAAGAATTAAGCAAAATTCCATCACATTTGTTCAATTTACGTCGCTCCTATTTCAGATAGCGTATTGGGCTGAGCAGCATCTCAAAGCGCATGAAATGTCAAGTGAAATGCACTATTAAATTTCTAGGGTAAGGCAAAGAGAGACCCGATTAGATCATTTTATATTATGGTTAATTTAAGAATTCAGCGAAATTCTATCACATTTGTTCAATTTACGTCCTCCTATTTCAGATAGCCTACTGTGCTGGGCGGCATGTCAAACCGCGTGGAATGGCGAGTAAAATGCACTATTAAACTTCTAGGGCAGGGCGATCAGAGACCCGATTAGATCATTTTACATTATGGTTAATATAAGAACTCAGCGAAATTCTATCACATTAGTTCAATTTACGTCGCTCCTATTTCAGATAGCGTATTGGGCTAACCGGCATCTCAAAGTGCATGAAATGTCGAGTAAAATGCACTATCAAACTTCTAGGGTAAGGCAAACAGAGTCCCGATTAGATCATTTTATATTATGGTTAATTTAATAATTCAGCGAAATTCTACCACATTTGTTCAATTTACGTCGCTCCTATTTCAGATAGCGTACTGGGCTAGGCGGCATCTTAAAGCGCGTGGAATGGCGAGTAAAATGCACTATCAAACTTCTAGGGTAAGGCAAACAGAGACCCGATTAGATCATTTTATGTTACGGTTAATATAAGAATTCAGCGTAATTCTATCACATTTGTTCAATTTATGTCGCTCCTATTTCAGATAGCGTATTGGGCTAAGCGGCATCTCATAGCGCATGAATTGGCGAGTAAAATGAACTGCTAAACTTCTAGGGTAGGGCAAACAGAGTCCCGATTAGATCATTTTTTATTATGGTTAATTTAAGAATTCAGCGAAATTCTATCACATTTGTTCAATTTACGGCGCTCCTATTTCAGATAGCGTATTGAGCTAAGCGGCATCTCAAAGCGCATGAAATGGTGAGTAAAATGCACTATCAAACTTCTAGGGTAAGGCAAACAGAGACCCGATTAGATCATTTTATGTTACCGTTAATATAAGAATTCAGCGTTATTCTATCACATTTGATCAATTGACGTCGCTCCTATTGCAGATAGCCTACTGGGCTAGGCGGCATCCTAAAGCGCGTGGAATGTCGAGCGAAATGCACTATCAAACTTCTAGGGTAAGGCAAACAGAGACCCGTTTAGATCATTTTATATTATGGCTAATTTAATAATTCAGCGAAATTCTATCACATCTGTTCAATTTACGTCGCTCCTATTTCAGATAGCGTACTGGGCTAGGCGGCATGTTAAAGTGCGTGGAATGGCGAGTAAAATGCACTATCAAACTTCTAGGGTAAGGCAAACAGAGACCCGATTAGATCATTTTATGTTGCGGTTAATATAAGAATTCAGCGTAATTCTATCACATTCGTTCAATATACGTCGCTCCTATTTCAGATAGCGTATTGGGCTAAGCGGCATCTCATAGCGCATGAATTGGCGAGTAAAATGCACTGTTAAGCTTCTAGGGTAGGGCAAACGGAGACCCGATCAGATCATTTTATATTATGGTTAATTTAAGAATTCGGCGATATTCTATCACATTTGTTCAATTTACGTCGCTCCTGTTTCAGATAGCATATTGGGCTAAGCGGCATCGCAAAGCGCATGAAATGGCGAGTAAAATGCACCGCTAAACTTCTAGGGTAAGGCAAACAGAGACCCGATTAGATCATTTTATATTATGGTTAATTTAAGAATTCAGCGAAATTCTATCACATATGTTCAATTTACGTCGCTCCTATTTCAGATAGCCTACTGGGCTAGGCGGCATCTTAAAGCGCGTGGAATGGCGAGTAAAATGCACTATTAACCTTCTATGATAGGGCAATCAGAGACCCGATTAGATCAGTTTATATTTTGGTTAATATAAGAATTCAGCGTAATTCTATCACATTTGTTCAATTTACGTCGCTCCTATTTCAGATGGCGTACTGGGCTAGGCGGCATCTTAAAGCGCATGGCATGGCGAGTAAAATGCACTGTTAAGCTTCTATGATAGGGCAATCAGAGACCCGATTAGAACATTTTATATTTTGATTAATAGAAGGATTCAGGGAAATTCTATCACATTTGGGCAATTTACGTCTCTCATATTTCAGATAGCGTATTGGGCTAAGCGGCATCCCAATGCGCAAGAAATGGCGAGTAAAATGCACTATTAAATTTCTAGGGTAGGGCAAACGGAGACCTGATTAGATCATTTTATATTATGGGTAATTTAAGAATTCGGCGAAATTCTATCACATTTGTTCAATTTACGTCACTCCTGTTTCAGATAGCGTATTGGGGTAAGCCGCAACGCAAAGCGCATGAAATGGCGAGTAAAATGCACCATTAAACTTCTAGGGTAAGGCAAACAGAGACCCGATTAGATCATTTTATATTATGGTTAATTTAAGAATTAAGCAAAATTCTATCACATTTGTTCAATTTACGTCGCTCCTATTTTAGATAGCGTATTGGGCTGAGCGGCATCTCAAAGCGCATGAAGTGGCGAATAAAATGCACTATTAAACTTCTAGGATAAGGCAAACAGAGACCCGATTAGATCATTTTATATTACGGTTAATATAAGAATTCAGCGTAATTCTATCTCATTTGTTCAATTTACGTCGCTCCTATTTCAGATAGCCTACTGGGCTAGGCGGCATCTTAAAGCGCGTGGAATGCCGAGTAAAATGCACTATTAACCTTCTATGATAGGGCAATCAGATACCCGATTAGATCATTTTATATTTTGGTTAATATAAGAATTCAGCGAAATTCTATCACATTTGTTCAATTTACGTCGCTCCTATTACTTATAGCGTATTGGGCTAAGCGGCATCTCAAAGCGCATGAAATGGCGAATAAAATGCACTATTATACTTCTAGGCTAGGGCGGACAGAGACCCGATTAGATCATTTTACATTATGGTTAAGAAAGAATTCAGCGGAATTCTATCACATTTGTTTAATTTACATCGCTCCTATTTCAGATAGCGTATTGGGCTAAGCGGCATCTGAAAGCGCATGAAATGACGATTGAAATGCACTATTAAACTTATAGGGTAACACAAACAGAGACGCGGTTAGATCATTTTATACTACGGTTAATATAAGAATTCAGCGTAATTCTATCACATTTGTTCAATTTACGTCTCTCCTATTTCAGATAGCCTACTGTGCTAGGCGGCATCTTAAATCGCGTGGAATGGCGAGTAAAATGCACTATTAACCTTCTACGATAGGGCAATCAGAGACCCGATTAGGTCATTTTATATTTTGGTTAACATAAGAATTCAGCGAAATTCTATCACATTTGTTCAACTTACGTCGCTCCTATTTCAGATAGCGCACTGGGCTAGGCGGCATCTTAAAGCGCGTGGAAGGGCGAGTAAAATGCACTACTAAACGTCTATGATAGGGCAATCAGAGACCAGATTAGATCATTTTACATTATGGTTAATAAAAGAATTCAGCGAAACTCTATCACATTTGTTCAATTTACATCGCTCCTACTTCAGATAGCGTATTGGGCTAAGCGGCAACTCAAAGGACATGAAATGACGAGTAAAATGCACTATTAAACTTCTAGGATAAGGCAAACAGAGACCCGATTAGATCATTTTACATTATGGTTAATAAAAGAATTCAGCAAAATTCTATCACATTTGTTCAATTTACATCGCTCCTATTTCAGGTAGCGTACTGGGCTAGGCGGCATCTTAAAGCGCGTGGAAGAGCGAGTAAAATGCACTATTAAACGTCTATGATAGGGCAAACAGAGACCCGATTAGATCATTTAATATTATGGTTAATTTAAGAATTCAGCGAAATTCTATCACAGTTGTTCAATTTACGTCGCCCCTATATTAGATAGCGTACTGGGCTAGGAGGCATCTTAAAGCGCGTGGAATGGCGAGTAAAATGCACTATTAAACTTCTATGATAGGGCAATCAGAGACCCGATTAGATCATTTTATATTTTGGTTAATATAAGAATTCAGCGAAATTCTATAACATTTGTTCAATTTACGTCGCTCCTATTTCAGATAGCGTATTGGGCTAAGCGGCATCTCAAAGCGCATGAAATGACGAGTGAAATGCACTATTAAACTTCTACGGTTGGGCGAACAAAGACCCGATTAGATCATTTTATATTACGGATAATATGAGAATTCAGCGTAATTCTATCACATTTGTTCAACATACGTCGCTCCTATTTCAGTTAGCGTACTGAGCTAGGTGGCATCTTAAAGCGCGTGGAAGGGAGAGTAAAATGCACTACTAAACTTCTATGATAGGGCAATCAGAGTCCCGTTTAGATCATTTTATATTTTGTTTAATATAAGATTTCAGGGAAATTCTATCACATTTGTTCAATTTACGTCGCTCCTATTTCAGATAGCGTATTGGGCTAAGCGGCATCTCAAAGCGCATGAAATGACGAGTGAAATGCACTATTAAACTTCTACGGTTGGGCGAACAAAGACCCGATTAGATCATTTTACATTAAGGTTAATATAAGAATTCAGGGAAATTCTATCACATTTGTTCAATTTACGTCGCTCCTATTTCAGATAGCGTATTGGGCTAAGCGGCATCTGAAAGCGCATGAAATGACGAGAGAAATGCACTATTAAACTTCTTGGGTAGGGCGAACAGAGACCCGATTACATGATT
The DNA here is from genome assembly GCA_916610135.2 of Macropis europaea. NCBI lineage: Eukaryota > Metazoa > Arthropoda > Insecta > Hymenoptera > Melittidae > Macropis > Macropis europaea. Next base: position 372,405 of record CAKAJE020002012.1, read on the forward strand.
TTATATTATGGTTAATTTAAGAATTCAGCAAAATTCTATCACAATTGTTCAATTTACGTGCCGCATATTTCAGGTAGCGTACTGGGCTAGGCGGCATCTTAAAGCGCGTGGAATGGCGAGTAAAATGCACTATTAAACTTCTATGATAGGGCAATCAGAGACCCGATTAGATCATTTTATATTTTGGTTAATATAAGAATTCAGCGAAATTCCATCACATTTGTTCAACTTACGCCGCTCCTATTTCAGATAGCGTACTGGGCTAGGCGGCATCTTAAACCGCGCGGAATGGCGAGTAAAATGCACTATTAAACTTCTATGATAGGGCAATCAGAGACCCGATTACATCATTTTATATTTTGTTTAATTTCAGAATTCAGGGAAATTCTATCACATTTGTTCAATTTACTTCGCTCCTATTTCAGATAGCGTGTTGGGCTAACCGACATCGCAAAGCGCATGAAATGGCGAGTAAAATGCACAATTAAACTTCTAGGGTAGGGCAAACAGAGATCCGATTAGATCATTTTATATTTTGTTTAGTATAAGAATTCAGCGGAATTCTATCACATTTGTTCAATTTACGTCGCTCCTATTTCAGATAGCGTATTGGGCTAAGCGGCATCTCAAAGCGCATGAAATGACGAGTGAAATGCACTATTAAACTTCTACGGTTGGGCGAACAAAGACCCGATTAGATCATTTTACATTAAGGTTAATATAAGAATTCAGGGAAATTCTATCACATTTGTTCAATTTACGTCGCTCCTATTTCAGATAGCGTATTGGGCTAAGCGGCATCTGAAAGCGCATGAAATCGCGAATAAAGTGCACTATTAAACTTCTAGACTATGGCGAACAGAGACCCGATTAGATCATTTTACATTATGGTTAATAAAAGAATTTACCGAATTTCTATCATATTTGTTCAATTTACATCGCTCCTATTTCAGATATCGTATGGGGCTAACCGGCATCTCAAAGCGCAGGAAATGACGAGTAAAATGCACTATTAAACTTCTAGGGTAGGACAAACAGAGACCCGATTAGATCATTTTATATTATGGTTAATTTAAGAATTCAGCAAAATTCTATCACATTTGTTCAATTTACGTCGCTCCTATTTCAGATAGCGTATTGGGCTAAGCGGCATATCAAATCGCATGAAGTGGCGAGTAAAATGCACTATTAAACTTCTAGGGTAGGGCGAACAGAGACCCGATTAGATCATTTTATATTTTGGTTAATATAAGAATACAGCGAAATACTATCACATTCGTTCAATTTACGTCGCTCCTATTTCAGATAGCGTATTGGGCTAAGCGGCATCTCAAAGCGCATGAAACGACGAGTGAAATGCTCTATTAAACTTCTAGGGTTGGGCGAAAAAAGACCCGATTAGATCATTTTACATTAAGGTTAATATAAGAATTCTGGGAAATTCTATCACATTTGTTCAATTTACGTCGCTCCCATTTCAGATAGCGTATTGGGCTAAGCGCCATCTCAAAGCGCATGAAATGGCGAGTAAAATGCACTATTAAACTTCTAGGGTAGGGCAATCAGAGACCCGATTAGGTTATTTTATATTATGGTTAATTTAAGAATTCAGCCAAATTCTATCACATTTGTTCAATTTACGTCGCTCCTATTTCAGATAGCGTACTGGGCTAGGCGGCATCTTAAACCGCGCGGAATGGCGAGTAAAATGCACTATTAAACTTCTATGATAGGGCAATCAGAGACCCGATTACATCATTTTATATTTTGTTTAATTTCAGAATTCAGGGAAATTCTATCACATTTGTTCAATTTACGTCGCTCCTATTTCAGATAGCGTGTTGGGCTAACCGACATCGCAAAGGGCATGAAATGACGAGTAAAATGCACAATTAAACTTCTAGGGTAGAGCAAACAGAGATCCGATTAGATCATTTTATATTATGGTTAATTTAAGAATTCAGCAAAATTCTATCACATAGGTTCAATTTACGTCGCTCCTATTTCAGATCGCGTATTGGGCTAAGCGGCATCACACAGCGCATGAAACGGCGAGTAAAATGCACTATCAAACTTCTAGGGTAGGGCAAACAGAGACCCGATTAGATCATTTTATATTATGGTTAATTTAAGAATTCAGCGAAATTCTATCACATATGTTCAATTTACGTCGCTCCTATTTCAGATACCCTACTGGGCTAGGCGGCATCTTAAAGCGCGTGGAATGGCGAGTAAAATGCACTATTAAGCTTCTATGATAGGGCAATCAGAGACCCGATTAGATCAGTTTATATTTTGGTTAATATAAGAATTCAGCGTAATTCTATCACATTTGTTCAATTTACGTCGCTCCTATTTCAGATGGCGTACTGGGCTAGGCGGCATCTTAAAGCGCATGGCATGGCGAGTAAAATGCACTGTTAAGCTTCTATGATAGGGCAATCAGAGACCCGATTAGAACATTTTATATTTTGTTTAATAGAAGAATTCAGGGAAATTCTATCACATTTGTTCAATTTACGTCTCTCATATTTCAGATAGCGTATTGGGCTAAGCGGCATCCCAAAGCGCAAGAAATGGCGAGTAAAATGCACTATTAAATTTCTAGGGTAGGGCAAACGAAGACCCGATTAGATCATTTTATATTATGGTTAATTTAAGAATTCGGCGAAATTCTATCACATTTGTTCAATTTACGTCGCTCCTGTTTCAGATAGCGTATTGGGCTAAGCGGCATCTCGAAGCGCATGAAAAGGCGCGTAAAATGCACTAATAAACTTCTAGGGCAGGGCGATCAGAGACCCGATTAGATCATTTTACATTATGGTTAATATTAGAATTCAGCGAAATTCTATCACATTTGTTCAATTTACGTCGCTCCTATTTCAGATAGCGTACTGGGCTAGGCGGCATGTTAACGTGCGTGGAATTGCGAGTAAAATGCACTATAAAACTTCTAGGGTAAGGCAAACAGAGACCCGATTAGATCACTTTATGTTACGGTTAATATATGAATTCAGCGTATTTCTATCACATTTGTTCAATTTACGTCGCTCCTATTTCAGATAGCGTATTGGGCTAAGCGGCATCTCATAGCGCATGAATTGGCGAGTAAAATGCACTGTTAAGCTTCTATGATAGGGCAATCAGAGACCCGATTAGATCATTTTATATTTTGGTTAATATAAGAATTCAGCGAAATTCTATCACATTTGTTCAATTTACGTCGCTCCTATTTCAGATAGCGTATTGGGCAAAGCGGCATCTCAACGCGCATTAAATGGCGAGCAAAATGCACCATTAAACTTCTAGGGTAGGGCGAACAGAGACCCGACTAGATCAATTTACATTAAGGTTAATATAAGAATTCAGCGAGACTCTATCACATTTGTTCAATTTACGTCGCTCATATTTCAGATAGCGTATTGGGCTAAGCGGCATCCTAAAGCGCAAGAAATGGCGAGCAAAATGCACCTTTAAACTTCTAGGGTAAGGAAAACAGAGACCCGATTAGATCATTTTATATTATGGTTAATTTAAGAATTAAGCAAAATTCTATCACATTTGTTCAATTTACGTCGCTCCTATTTCAGATAGGGTATTGGGCTAAGCGGCATCTCAAAGCGCATGAAGTGGCGAATAAAATGCACTATTAAACTTCTAGGATAAGGCAAACAGAGACCCGATTAGATCATTTTATATTACGGTTAATATAAGAATTCAGCGTAATTCTATCTCATTTGTTCAATTTACGTCGCTCCTAATTCAGATAGCCTACTGGGCTAGGCGGCATCTTAAAGCGCGTGGAATGCCGAGTAAAATGCACTATTAACCTTCTATGATAGGGCAATCAGATACCCGATTAGATCATTTTATATTTTGGTTAATATAAGAATTCAGCGAAATTCTATCACATTTGTTCAATTTACGTCGCTCCTATTACTTATAGCGTATTGGGCTAAGCGGCATCTCAAAGCGCATGAAATGGCGAATAAAATGCACTATTATACTTCTATGCTAGGGCGAACAGAGACCCGATTAGATCATTTTACATTATGGTTAAGAAAGAATTCAGCGGAATTGTATCACATTTGTTTAATTTACATCGCTCCTATTTCAGATAGCGTATTGGGCTAAGCGGCATCTGAAAGCGCATGAAATGACGATTGAAATGCACTATTAAACTTATAGGGTAACACAAACAGAGACGCGGTTAGATCATTTTATACTACGGTTAATATAAGAATTCAGCGTAATTCTATCACATTTGTTCAATTTACGTCTCTCCTATTTCAGATAGCCTACTGTGCTAGGCGGCATCTTAAACCGCGTGGAATGGCGAGTAAAATGCACTATTAACCTTCTACGATAGGGCAATCAGAGACCCGATTAGGTCATTTTATATTTTGGTTAACATAAGAATTCAGCGAAATTCTATCACATTTGTTCAACTTACGTAGCTCGAATTTCAGATAGCGTATTGGACTAGGCGGCATATTAAAGCGCATGAAATGTCCAGTAAAATGCACTACTAAACTTCTCGGATAGGGCAATCAGAGACCCGATTAGGTCATCTTATATTATGGTTAATTTAAGAATTCAGCAAAATTCTATCACATTTGTTCAATTTACGTCGCTCCTATTTCAGATAGCGTATTGGGCTAAGCGGCATATCAAATCGCATGAAGTGGCGAGTAAAATGCACTATTAAACTTCTAGGGTAGGGCGAACAGAGACCCGATTAGATCATTTTATATTTTGGTTAATATAAGAATTCAGCGAAATACTATCACATTTGTTCAATTTACGTCGCTCCTATTTCAGATAGCGTATTGGGCTAAGCGGCATCTCAAAGCGCATGAAACGACGAGTGAAATGCACTATTAAACTTCTAGGGTTGAGCGAAAAAAGACCCGATTAGATCATTTTACATTAAGGTTAATATAAGAATTCAGGGAAATTCTATCACATTTGTTCAATTTACGTCGCTCCCATTTCAGATAGCGTATTGGGCTAAGCGCCATCTCAAAGCGCATGAAATGGCGAGTAAAATGCACTATTAAACTTCTAGGGTAGGGCAAACAGAGACCCGATTAGGTTATTTTATATTATGGTTAATTTAAGAATTCAGCAAAATTCTATCACATTTGTTCAATTTACGTCGCTCCTATTTCAGATAGCGTATTGGGCTAAGCGGCATCTCAAAGCGCATGAAATGCCGAGTAAAATGCACTATTAAACTTCTAGGGTAAGGCAAACAGAGACCCGATTAGATCATTTTATATTACGGATAATATGAGAATTCAGCGTAATTCTATCACATTTGTTCAACATACGTCGCTCCTATTTCAGTTAGCGTACTGAGCTAGGTGGCATCTTGAAGCGCGTGGAAGGGAGAGTAAAATGCACTACTAAACTTCTATGATAGGGCAATCAGAGTCCCGTTTAGATCATTTTATATTTTGTTTAATATAAGATTTCAGGGAAATTCTATCACATTTGTTCAATTTACGTCGCTCCTATTTCAGATAGCGTATTGGGCTAAGCGGCATCTGAAAGCGCATGAAATGACGAGAGAAATGCACTATTAAACTTCTTGGGTAGGGCGAACAGAGACCCGATTACATGATTTTATATTATGGTTAATTTAAGAATTCAGCAAAATTCTATCACGTTTGTTCAATTTACGTCGCTCCTATTTCAGATAGCGTATTGGGCTAAGCGGCATCTCAAAGCGCATGAAATGGCGAGTAAAATGCACTATTAAACTTCTAGGGTAGGGCGAACAGAGACCCGATTAGATCAATTTACATTAAGGTTAATATAAGAATTCAGCGAGACTCTATCACATTTGTTCAATTTACGTCGCTCATATTTCAGATAGCGTATTGGGCTAAGCGGCATCTCAAAGCGCATGAAATGGCGAGTAAAATGCACTATTAAACTTCTAGGGTAGGACGAACAGAGACCCGATTAGATCATTTTATATTATGGTTAATTTAAGAATTCAGCGAAATTCTATCACATAGGTTCAATTTACGTCGCTCCTATTTCAGATCGCGTATTGGGCTAAGCGGCATCACACAGCGCATGAAACGGCGAGTAAAATGCACTATCAAACTTCTAGGGTAGGGCAAACAGAGACCCGATTAGATCATTTTATATTATGGTTAATTTAAGAATTCAGCGAAATTCTATCACATATGTTCAATTTACGTCGCTCCTATTTCAGATAGCGTATTGGGCTAAGCGGCATCTCATAGCGCATGAATTGGCGAGTAAAATGCACTGTTAAGCTTCTATGATAGGGCAATCAGAGACCCGATTAGATCATTTTATATTTTGGTTAATATAAGAATTCAGCGAAATTCTATCACATTTGTTCAATTTACGTCGCTCCTATTTCAGATAGCCTACTGTGCTAGGCGGCATCTTAAACCGCGTGGAATGGCGAGTAAAATGCACTATTAACCTTCTACGATAGGGCAATCAGAGACCCGATTAGGTCATTTTATATTTTGGTTAACATAAGAATTCAGCGAAATTCTATCACATTTGTTCAACTTACGTAGCTCGAATTTCAGATAGCGTATTGGACTAGGCGGCATATTAAAGCGCATGAAATGTCCAGTAAAATGCACTACTAAACTTCTCGGATAGGGCAATCAGAGACCCGATTAGGTCATCTTATATTATGGTTAATTTAAGAATTCAGCAAAATTCTATCACATTTGTTCAATTTACGTCGCTCCTATTTCAGATAGCGTATTGGGCTAAGCGGCATATCAAATCGCATGAAGTGGCGAGTAAAATGCACTATTAAACTTCTAGGGTAGGGCGAACAGAGACCCGATTAGATCATTTTATATTTTGGTTAATATAAGAATTCAGCGAAATACTATCACATTTGTTCAATTTACGTCGCTCCTATTTCAGATAGCGTATTGGGCTAAGCGGCATCTCAAAGCGCATGAAACGACGAGTGAAATGCACTATTAAACTTCTAGGGTTGAGCGAAAAAAGACCCGATTAGATCATTTTACATTAAGGTTAATATAAGAATTCAGGGAAATTCTATCACATTTGTTCAATTTACGTCGCTCCCATTTCAGATAGCGTATTGGGCTAAGCGCCATCTCAAAGCGCATGAAATGGCGAGTAAAATGCACTATTAAACTTCTAGGGTAGGGCAAACAGAGACCCGATTAGGTTATTTTATATTATGGTTAATTTAAGAATTCAGCCAAATTCTATCACATTTGTTCAATTTACGTCGCTCCTATTTCAGATAGCGTATTGGGCTAAGCGGCATCTCAAAGCGCATGAAATGCCGAGTAAAATGCACTATTAAACTTCTAGGGTAAGGCAAACAGAGACCCGATTAGATCATTTTATATTACGGATAATATGAGAATTCAGCGTAATTCTATCACATTTGTTCAACATACGTCGCTCCTATTTCAGTTAGCGTACTGAGCTAGGTGGCATCTTGAAGCGCGTGGAAGGGAGAGTAAAATGCACTACTAAACTTCTATGATAGGGCAATCAGAGTCCCGTTTAGATCATTTTATATTTTGTTTAATATAAGATTTCAGGGAAATTCTATCACATTTGTTCAATTTACGTCGCTCCTATTTCAGATAGCGTATTGGGCTAAGCGGCATCTGAAAGCGCATGAAATGACGAGAGAAATGCACTATTAAACTTCTTGGGTAGGGCGAACAGAGACCCGATTACATGATTTTATATTATGGTTAATTTAAGAATTCAGCAAAATTCTATCACGTTTGTTCAATTTACGTCGCTCCTATTTCAGATAGCGTATTGGGCTAAGCGGCATCTCAAAGCGCATGAAATGGCGAGTAAAATGCACTATTAAACTTCTAGGGTAGGGCGAACAGAGACCCGATTAGATCAATTTACATTAAGGTTAATATAAGAATTCAGCGAGACTCTATCACATTTGTTCAATTTACGTCGCTCATATTTCAGATAGCGTATTGGGCTAAGCGGCATCTCAAAGCGCATGAAATGGCGAGTAAAATGCACTATTAAACTTCTAGGGTAGGACGAACAGAGACCCGATTAGATCATTTTATATTATGGTTAATTTAAGAATTCAGCGAAATTCTATCACATAGGTTCAATTTACGTCGCTCCTATTTCAGATCGCGTATTGGGCTAAGCGGCATCACACAGCGCATGAAACGGCGAGTAAAATGCACTATCAAACTTCTAGGGTAGGGCAAACAGAGACCCGATTAGATCATTTTATATTATGGTTAATTTAAGAATTCAGCGAAATTCTATCACATATGTTCAATTTACGTCGCTCCTATTTCAGATACCCTACTGGGCTAGGCGGCATCTTAAAGCGCGTGGAATGGCGAGTAAAATGCACTATTAACCTTCTATGATAGGGCAATCAGAGACCCGATTAGATCAGTTTATATTTTGGTTAATATAAGAATTCAGCGTAATTCTATCACATTTGTTCAATTTACGTCGCTCCTATTTCAGATAGCGTATTGGGCAAAGCGGCATCTCAACGCGCATTAAATGGCGAGCAAAATGCACCATTAAACTTCTAGGGTAGGGCGAACAGAGACCCGATTAGATCAATTTACATTAAGGTTAATATAAGAATTCAGCGAGACTCTAACACATTTGTTCAATTTACGTCGCTCATATTTCAGATAGCGTATTGGGCTAAGCGGCATCCTAGAGCGCAAGAAATGGCGAGCAAAATGCACCTTTAAACTTCTAGGGTAAGGAAAACAGAGACCCGATTAGATCATTTTATATTATGGTTAATTTAAGAATTAAGCAAAATTCTATCACATTCGTTCAATTTACGTCGCTCCTATTTCAGATAGCGTACTGGGCTAGGCGGCATCTTAAAGCGCATGGCATGGCGAGTAAAATGCACTGTTAAGCTTCTATGATAGGGCAATCAGAGACCCGATTAGAACATTTTATATTTTGATTAATAGAAGGATTCAGGGAAATTCTATCACATTTGGGCAATTTACGTCTCTCATATTTCAGATAGCGTATTGGGCTAAGCGGCATCCCAATGCGCAAGAAATGGCGAGTAAAATGCACTATTAAATTTCTAGGGTAGGGCAAACGGAGACCTGATTAGATCATTTTATATTTTGGTTAATATAAGAATTCGGCGAAATTCTATCACATTTGTTCAATTTACGTCGCTCCTGTTTCAGATAGCGTATTGGGCTGAGCGGCATCGCAAAGCGCATGTAATGGCGAGTAAAATGCACTATTAAACTTCTAGGGTAGGGCGAACAGAGACCCGATTAGATCATTTTATATTATGGTTAATATAAGAATTCAGCGAAAATCTATCACATTTGTTCAATTTACATCGCTCCTATTTCAGGTAGCGTATTGGGCTAAGAGGCATCTCAAAGCGCATGAAATGACGAGTAAAATGCACTATTAAACTTCCATGATAGGGCAATCAGAGACCCGATTAGATCATTTTATATTTTGGTTAATATAAGAATTCAGCGAAATTCAATCACATTTGTTCTATTTACGTCGCTCCTATTTCAGATAGCTTATTGGGCTAAGCGGCATCTCAAAACGCATGAAATGACGAGTAAAATGAACTGTTAAACTTCTAGGGTAGGGCAAACAGAGACCCGATTAGATCATTTCATATTATGGTTAATTTAAGAATTCAGCAAAATTCTATCACATTTGTTCAATTTACGTCGATCCTAATCCAGATAGCGTACTGGGCTAGGCGGCATCTTAAAGCGCGTGGAAGGGCGAGTAAAATGCACTACTAAGCTTCTATGATACGGCAATCAGAGACCCGATTAAATCATTTTATATTTTGTTTAATATAAGCTTTCAGGGAAATTATATCACATTTGTTCAATTTACGTCGCTCCTATTTCAGATAGCGTATTAGGCTAAGCGGCATCTCAAAGCACATGAAATGGCGAATAAAATGCACTATTAAACTTCTAGGCTAGGGCGAACAGAGACCGGATTAGATCATTTTACATTATGGTTAATAAAAGAATTCAGCGAAATTCTATCACATTTGTTCAATTTACATCGCTCCTACTTCAGATAGCGTATTGGGCTAAGCGGCAACTCAAAGCGCATGAAATGACGAGTAAAGTGCACTATTAAACTTCTACGGTAGGGCAAACAGAGACCCGATTAGATCATTTTATATTACGGTTAATATAAGAATGCAGCGTAATTCTATCACATTTGTTCAATTTACGTCGCTCCTATTTCAGATAGCTTATTGGCATAAGCGGTATCTCAAAGCGCATGAAATGACGAGTGAAATGCACTATTAAACTTCCATGATAGGGCAATCAGAGTCCCGATTAGATCATTTTACATTATGGTTAATAAAAGAATTCAGCGAAATTCTATCACATTTGTTCAATTTACGTCGCTCCTATTTCAGATAGCGTATTGGGCTAGGCGGCATCTTAAAGCGCGTGGAAGGGCGAGTAAAATGCACTACTAAACTTCTATGATAGGGCAATCGGAGACCCGATTAGATCATTTTATATTTTGTTTAGTATAAGAATTCAGCGGAATTCTATCACATTTGTTCAATTTACGTCGCTCCTATTTCAGATAGCGTATTGGGCTAAGCGGCATCTCAAAGCGCATGAAATGACGAGTGAAATGCACTATTAAACTTCTACGGTTGGGCGAACAAAGACCCGATTAGATCATTTTACATTAAGGTTAATATAAGAATTCAGGGAAATTCTATCACATTTGTTCAATTTACGTCGCTCCTATTTCAGATAGCGTATTGGGCTAAGCGGCATCTGAAAGCGCATGAAATCGCGAATAAAGTGCACTATTAAACTTCTAGACTATGGCGAACAGAGACCCGATTAGATCATTTTACATTATGGTTAATAAAAGAATTTACCGAATTTCTATCATATTTGTTCAATTTACATCGCTCCTATTTCAGATATCGTATGGGGCTAACCGGCATCTCAAAGCGCAGGAAATGACGAGTAAAATGCACTATTAAACTTCTAGGGTAGGACAAACAGAGACCCGATTAGATCATTTTATATTATGGTTAATTTAAGAATTCAGCAAAATTCTATCACATTTGTTCAATTTACGTCGCTCCTATTTCAGATAGCGTATTGGGCTAAGCGGCATATCAAATCGCATGAAGTGGCGAGTAAAATGCACTATTAAACTTCTAGGGTAGGGCGAACAGAGACCCGATTAGATCATTTTATATTTTGGTTAATATAAGAATACAGCGAAATACTATCACATTCGTTCAATTTACGTCGCTCCTATTTCAGATAGCGTATTGGGCTAAGCGGCATCTCAAAGCGCATGAAACGACGAGTGAAATGCTCTATTAAACTTCTAGGGTTGGGCGAAAAAAGACCCGATTAGATCATTTTACATTAAGGTTAATATAAGAATTCTGGGAAATTCTATCACATTTGTTCAATTTACGTCGCTCCCATTTCAGATAGCGTATTGGGCTAAGCGCCATCTCAAAGCGCATGAAATGGCGAGTAAAATGCACTATTAAACTTCTAGGGTAGGGCAATCAGAGACCCGATTAGGTTATTTTATATTATGGTTAATTTAAGAATTCAGCCAAATTCTATCACATTTGTTCAATTTACGTCGCTCCTATTTCAGATAGCGTACTGGGCTAGGCGGCATCTTAAACCGCGCGGAATGGCGAGTAAAATGCACTATTAAACTTCTATGATAGGGCAATCAGAGACCCGATTACATCATTTTATATTTTGTTTAATTTCAGAATTCAGGGAAATTCTATCACATTTGTTCAATTTACGTCGCTCCTATTTCAGATAGCGTGTTGGGCTAACCGACATCGCAAAGGGCATGAAATGACGAGTAAAATGCACAATTAAACTTCTAGGGTAGAGCAAACAGAGATCCGATTAGATCATTTTATATTATGGTTAATTTAAGAATTCAGCAAAATTCTATCACATAGGTTCAATTTACGTCGCTCCTATTTCAGATCGCGTATTGGGCTAAGCGGCATCACACAGCGCATGAAACGGCGAGTAAAATGCACTATCAAACTTCTAGGGTAGGGCAAACAGAGACCCGATTAGATCATTTTATATTATGGTTAATTTAAGAATTCAGCGAAATTCTATCACATATGTTCAATTTACGTCGCTCCTATTTCAGATACCCTACTGGGCTAGGCGGCATCTTAAAGCGCGTGGAATGGCGAGTAAAATGCACTATTAACCTTCTATGATAGGGCAATCAGAGACCCGATTAGATCAGTTTATATTTTGGTTAATATAAGAATTCAGCGTAAATCTATCACATTTGTTCAATTTACGTCGCTCCTATTTCAGATGGCGTACTGGGCTAGGCGGCATCTTAAAGCGCATGGCATGGCGAGTAAAATGCACTGTTAAGCTTCTATGATAGGGCAATCAGAGACCCGATTAGAACATTTTATATTTTGTTTAATAGAAGAATTCAGGGAAATTCTATCACATTTGTTCAATTTACGTCTCTCATATTTCAGATAGCGTATTGGGCTAAGCGGCATCCCAAAGCGCAAGAAATGGCGAGTAAAATGCACTATTAAATTTCTAGGGTAGGGCAAACGGAGACCCGATTAGATCATTTTATATTATGGTTAATTTAAGAATTCGGCGAAATTCTATCACATTTGTTCAATTTACGTCGCTCCTGTTTCAGATAGCGTATTGGGCTAAGCGGCATCTCGAAGCGCATGAAAAGGCGCGTAAAATGCACTAATAAACTTCTAGGGCAGGGCGATCAGAGACCCGATTAGATCATTTTACATTATGGTTAATATTAGAATTCAGCGAAATTCTATCACATTTGTTCAATTTACGTCGCTCCTATTTCAGATAGCGTACTGGGCTAGGCGGCATGTTAACGTGCGTGGAATGGCGAGTAAAATGCACTATAAAACTTCTAGGGTAAGGCAAACAGAGACCCGATTAGATCACTTTATGTTACGGTTAATATATGAATTCAGCGTATTTCTATCACATTTGTTCAATTTACGTCGCTCCTATTTCAGATAGCGTATTGGGCTAAGCGGCATCTCATAGCGCATGAATTGGCGAGTAAAATGCACTGTTAAGCTTCTATGATAGGGCAATCAGAGACCCGATTAGATCATTTTATATTTTGGTTAATATAAGAATTCAGCGAAATTCTATCACATTTGTTCAATTTACGTCGCTCCTATTTCAGATAGCGTATTGGGCAAAGCGGCATCTCAACGCGCATTAAATGGCGAGCAAAATGCACCATTAAACTTCTAGGGTAGGGCGAACAGAGACCCGACTAGATCAATTTACATTAAGGTTAATATAAGAATTCAGCGAGACTCTATCACATTTGTTCAATTTACGTCGCTCATATTTCAGATAGCGTATTGGGCTAAGCGGCATCCTAAAGCGCAAGAAATGGCGAGCAAAATGCACCTTTAAACTTCTAGGGTAAGGAAAACAGAGACCCGATTAGATCATTTTATATTATGGTTAATTTAAGAATTAAGCAAAATTCTATCACATTTGTTCAATTTACGTCGCTCCTATTTCAGATAGGGTATTGGGCTAAGCGGCATCTCAAAGCGCATGAAGTGGCGAATAAAATGCACTATTAAACTTCTAGGATAAGGCAAACAGAGACCCGATTAGATCATTTTATATTACGGTTAATATAAGAATTCAGCGTAATTCTATCTCATTTGTTCAATTTACGTCGCTCCTAATTCAGATAGCCTACTGGGCTAGGCGGCATCTTAAAGCGCGTGGAATGCCGAGTAAAATGCACTATTAACCTTCTATGATAGGGCAATCAGATACCCGATTAGATCATTTTATATTTTGGTTAATATAAGAATTCAGCGAAATTCTATCACATTTGTTCAATTTACGTCGCTCCTATTACTTATAGCGTATTGGGCTAAGCGGCATCTCAAAGCGCATGAAATGGCGAATAAAATGCACTATTATACTTCTATGCTAGGGCGAACAGAGACCCGATTAGATCATTTTACATTATGGTTAAGAAAGAATTCAGCGGAATTGTATCACATTTGTTTAATTTACATCGCTCCTATTTCAGATAGCGTATTGGGCTAAGCGGCATCTGAAAGCGCATGAAATGACGATTGAAATGCACTATTAAACTTATAGGGTAACACAAACAGAGACGCGGTTAGATCATTTTATACTACGGTTAATATAAGAATTCAGCGTAATTCTATCACATTTGTTCAATTTACGTCTCTCCTATTTCAGATAGCCTACTGTGCTAGGCGGCATCTTAAACCGCGTGGAATGGCGAGTAAAATGCACTATTAACCTTCTACGATAGGGCAATCAGAGACCCGATTAGGTCATTTTATATTTTGGTTAACATAAGAATTAAGCGAAATTCTATCACATTTGTTCAACTTACGTAGCTCGAATTTCAGATAGCGTATTGGACTAGGCGGCATATTAAAGCGCATGAAATGTCCAGTAAAATGCACTACTAAACTTCTCGGATAGGGCAATCAGAGACCCGATTAGGTCATCTTATATTATGGTTAATTTGAGAATTCAGCAAAATTCTATCACATTTGTTCAATTTACGTCGCTCCTACTTCAGATAGCGTATTGGGCTAAGCGGCATATCAAATCGCATGAAGTGGCGAGTAAAATGCACTATTAAACTTCTAGGGTAGGGCGAACAGAGACCCGATTAGATCATTTTATATTTTGGTTAATATAAGAATTCAGCGAAATACTATCACATTTGTTCAATTTACGTCGCTCCTATTTCAGATAGCGTATTGGGCTAAGCGGCATCTCAAAGCGCATGAAACGACGAGTGAAATGCACTATTAAACTTCTAGGGTTGAGCGAAAAAAGACCCGATTAGATAATTTTACATTAAGGTTAATATAAGAATTCAGGGAAATTCTATCACATTTGTTCAATTTACGTCGCTCCCATTTCAGATAGCGTATTGGGCTAAGCGCCATCTCAAAGCGCATGAAATGGCGAGTAAAATGCACTATTAAACTTCTAGGGTAGGGCAAACAGAGACCCGATTAGGTTATTTTATATTATGGTTAATTTAAGAATTCAGCCAAATTCTATCACATTTGTTCAATTTACGTCGCTCCTATTTCAGATAGCGTATTGGGCTAAGCGGCATCTCAAAGCGCATGAAATGCCGAGTAAAATGCACTATTAAACTTCTAGGGTAAGGCAAACAGAGACCCGATTAGATCATTTTATATTACGGATAATATGAGAATTCAGCGTAATTCTATCACATTTGTTCAACATACGTCGCTCCTATTTCAGTTAGCGTACTGAGCTAGGTGGCATCTTGAAGCGCGTGGAAGGGAGAGTAAAATGCACTACTAAACTTCTATGATAGGGCAATCAGAGTCCCGTTTAGATCATTTTATATTTTGTTTAATATAAGATTTCAGGGAAATTCTATCACATTTGTTCAATTTACGTCGCTCCTATTTCAGATAGCGTATTGGGCTAAGCGGCATCTGAAAGCGCATGAAATGACGAGAGAAATGCACTATTAAACTTCTTGGGTAGGGCGAACAGAGACCCGATTACATGATTTTATATTATGGTTAATTTAAGAATTCAGCAAAATTCTATCACGTTTGTTCAATTTACGTCGCTCCTATTTCAGATAGCGTATTGGGCTAAGCGGCATCTCAAAGCGCATGAAATGGCGAGTAAAATGCACTATTAAACTTCTAGGGTAGGGCGAACAGAGACCCGATTAGATCAATTTACATTAAGGTTAATATAAGAATTCAGCGAGACTCTATCACATTTGTTCAATTTACGTCGCTCATATTTCAGATAGCGTATTGGGCTAAGCGGCATCTCAAAGCGCATGAAATGGCGAGTAAAATGCACTATTAAACTTCTAGGGTAGGACGAACAGAGACCCGATTAGATCATTTTATATTATGGTTAATTTAAGAATTCAGCGAAATTCTATCACATAGGTTCAATTTACGTCGCTCCTATTTCAGATCGCGTATTGGGCTAAGCGGCATCACACAGCGCATGAAACGGCGAGTAAAATGCACTATCAAACTTCTAGGGTAGGGCAAACAGAGACCCGATTAGATCATTTTATATTATGGTTAATTTAAGAATTCAGCGAAATTCTATCACATATGTTCAATTTACGTCGCTCCTATTTCAGATACCCTACTGGGCTAGGCGGCATCTTAAAGCGCGTGGAATGGCGAGTAAAATGCACTATTAACCTTCTATGATAGGGCAATCAGAGACCCGATTAGATCAGTTTATATTTTGGTTAATATAAGAATTCAGCGTAATTCTATCACATTTGTTCAATTTACGTCGCTCCTATTTCAGATAGCGTATTGGGCAAAGCGGCATCTCAACGCGCATTAAATGGCGAGCAAAATGCACCATTAAACTTCTAGGGTAGGGCGAACAGAGACCCGATTAGATCAATTTACATTAAGGTTAATATAAGAATTCAGCGAGACTCTATCACATTTGTTCAATTTACGTCGCTCATATTTCAGATAGCGTACTGGGCTAAGCGGCATCCTAGAGCGCAAGAAATGGCGAGCAAAATGCACCTTTAAACTTCTAGGGTAAGGAAAACAGAGACCCGATTAGATCATTTTATATTATGGTTAATTTAAGAATTAAGCAAAATTCTATCACATTCGTTCAATTTACGTCGCTCCTATTTCAGATAGCGTACTGGGCTAGGCGGCATCTTAAAGCGCATGGCATGGCGAGTAAAATGCACTGTTAAGCTTCTATGATAGGGCAATCAGAGACCCGATTAGAACATTTTATATTTTGATTAATAGAAGGATTCAGGGAAATTCTATCACATTTGGGCAATTTACGTCTCTCATATTTCAGATAGCGTATTGGGCTAAGCGGCATCCCAATGCGCAAGAAATGGCGAGTAAAATGCACTATTAAATTTCTAGGGTAGGGCAAACGGAGACCTGATTAGATCATTTTATATTTTGGTTAATATAAGAATTCGGCGAAATTCTATCACATTTGTTCAATTTACGTCGCTCCTGTTTCAGATAGCGTATTGGGCTGAGCGGCATCGCAAAGCGCATGTAATGGCGAGTAAAATGCACTATTAAACTTCTAGGGTAGGGCGAACAGAGACCCGGTTAGATCATTTTATATTATGGTTAATATAAGAATTCAGCGAAAATCTATCACATTTGTTCAATTTACATCGCTCCTATTTCAGGTAGCGTATTGGGCTAAGAGGCATCTCAAAGCGCATGAAATGACGAGTAAAATGCACTATTAAACTTCCATGATAGGGCAATCAGAGACCCGATTAGATCATTTTATATATTGGTTAATATAAGAATTCAGCGAAATTCAATCACATTTGTTCTATTTACGTCGCTCCTATTTCAGATAGCTTATTGGGCTAAGCGGCATCTCAAAACGCATGAAATGACGAGTAAAATGAACTGTTAAACTTCTAGGGTAGGGCAAACAGAGACCCGATTAGATCATTTCATATTATGGTTAATTTAAGAATTCAGCAAAATTCTATCACATTTGTTCAATTTACGTCGATCCTAATCCAGATAGCGTACTGGGCTAGGCGGCATCTTAAAGCGCGTGGAAGGGCGAGTAAAATGCACTACTAAGCTTCTATGATACGGCAATCAGAGACCCGATTAAATCATTTTATATTTTGTTTAATATAAGCTTTCAGGGAAATTATATCACATTTGTTCAATTTACGTCGCTCCTATTTCAGATAGCGTATTAGGCTAAGCGGCATCTCAAAGCACATGAAATGGCGAATAAAATGCACTATTAAACTTCTAGGCTAGGGCGAACAGAGACCGGATTAGATCATTTTACATTATGGTTAATAAAAGAATTCAGCGAAATTCTATCACATTTGTTCAATTTACATCGCTCCTACTTCAGATAGCGTATTGGGCTAAGCGGCAACTCAAAGCGCATGAAATGACGAGTAAAGTGCACTATTAAACTTCTACGGTAGGGCAAACAGAGACCCGATTAGATCATTTTATATTACGGTTAATATAAGAATGCAGCGTAATTCTATCACATTTGTTCAATTTACGTCGCTCCTATTTCAGATAGCTTATTGGCATAAGCGGTATCTCAAAGCGCATGAAATGACGAGTGAAATGCACTATTAAACTTCCATGATAGGGCAATCAGAGTCCCGATTAGATCATTTTACATTATGGTTAATAAAAGAATTCAGCGAAATCCTATCACATTTGTACAATTTACGTCGCTCCTATTTCAGATAGCGTATTGGGCTAGGCGGCATCTTAAAGCGCGTGGAAGGGCGAGTAAAATGCACTACTAAACTTCTATGATAGGGCAATCGGAGACCCGATTAGATCATTTTATATTTTGTTTAGTATAAGAATTCAGCGGAATTCTATCACATTTGTTCAATTTACGTCGCTCCTATTTCAGATAGCGTATTGGGCTAAGCGGCATCTCAAAGCGCATGAAATGACGAGTGAAATGCACTATTAAACTTCTACGGTTGGGCGAACAAAGACCCGATTAGATCATTTTACATTAAGGTTAATATAAGAATTCAGGGAAATTCTATCACATTTGTTCAATTTACGTCGCTCCTATTTCAGATAGCGTATTGGGCTAAGCGGCATCTGAAAGCGCATGAAATCGCGAATAAAGTGCACTATTAAACTTCTAGACTATGGCGAACAGAGACCCGATTAGATCATTTTACATTATGGTTAATAAAAGAATTTACCGAATTTCTATCATATTTGTTCAATTTACATCGCTCCTATTTCAGATATCGTATGGGGCTAACCGGCATCTCAAAGCGCAGGAAATGACGAGTAAAATGCACTATTAAACTTCTAGGGTAGGACAAACAGAGACCCGATTAGATCATTTTATATTATGGTTAATTTAAGAATTCAGCAAAATTCTATCACATTTGTTCAATTTACGTCGCTCCTATTTCAGATAGCGTATTGGGCTAAGCGGCATATCAAATCGCATGAAGTGGCGAGTAAAATGCACTATTAAACTTCTAGGGTAGGGCGAACAGAGACCCGATTAGATCATTTTATATTTTGGTTAATATAAGAATTCAGCGAAATACTATCACATTTGTTCAATTTACGTCGCTCCTATTTCAGATAGCGTATTGGGCTAAGCGGCATCTCAAAGCGCATGAAACGACGAGTGAAATGCACTATTAAACTTCTAGGGTTGGGCGAAAAAAGACCCGATTAGATCATTTTACATTAAGGTTAATATAAGAATTCAGGGAAATTCCATCACATTTGTTCAATTTACGTCGCTCCCATTTCAGATAGCGTATTGGGCTAAGCGCCATCTCAAAGCGCATGAAATGGCGAGTAAAATGCACTATTAAACTTCTAGGGTAGGGCAAACAGAGACCCGATTAGATCATTTTATATTACGGATAATATGAGAATTCAGCGTAATTCTATCACATTTGTTCAACATACGTCGCTCCTATTTCAGTTAGCGTACTGAGCTAGGTGGCATCTTAAAGCGCGTGGAAGGGAGAGTAAAATGCACTACTAAACTTCTATGATAGGGCAATCAGAGTCCCGTTTAGATCATTTTATATTTTGTTTAATATAAGATTTCAGGGAAATTCTATCACATTTGTTCAATTTACGTCGCTCCTATTTCAGATAGCGTATTGGGCTAAGCGGCATCTGAAAGCGCATGAAATGACGAGAGAAATGCACTATTAAACTTCTTGGGTAGGGCGAACAGAGACCCGATTACATGATTTTATATTATGGTTAATTTAAGAATTCAGCAAAATTCTATCACAATTGTTCAATTTACGTGCCGCATATTTCAGGTAGCGTACTGGGCTAGGCGGCATCTTAAACCGCGCGGAATGGCGAGTAAAATGCACTATTAAACTTCTATGATAGGGCAATCAGAGACCCGATTACATCATTTTATATTTTGTTTAATTTCAGAATTCAGGGAAATTCTATCACATTTGTTCAATTTACTTCGCTCCTATTTCAGATAGCGTGTTGGGCTAACCGACATCGCAAAGCGCATGAAATGGCGAGTAAAATGCACAATTAAACTTCTAGGGTAGGGCAAACAGAGATCCGATTAGATCATTTTATATTATGGTTAATTTAAGAATTCAGCAAAATTCTATCACATAGGTTCAATTTACGTCGCTCCTATTTCAGATCGCGTATTGGGCTAAGCGGCATCACACAGCGCATGAAACGGCGAGTAAAATGCACTATCAAACTTCTAGGGTAGGGCAAACAGAGACCCGATTAGATCATTTTATATTATGGTTAATTTAAGAATTCAGCGAAATTCTATCACATATGTTCAATTTACGTCGCTCCTATTTCAGATACCCTACTGGGCTAGGCGGCATCTTAAAGCGCGTGGAATGGCGAGTAAAATGCACTATTAACCTTCTATGATAGGGCAATCAGAGACCCGATTAGATCAGTTTATATTTTGGTTAATATAAGAATTCAGCGTAATTCTATCACATTTGTTCAATTTACGTCGCTCCTATTTCAGATGGCGTACTGGGCTAGGCGGCATCTTAAAGCGCGTGGAATGGCGAGTAAAATGCACTATTAAACTTCTATGATAGGGCAATCAGAGACCCGATTAGATCATTTTATATTTTGGTTAATATAAGAATTCAGCGAAATTCCATCACATTTGTTCAACTTACGCCGCTCCTATTTCAGATAGCGTACTGGGCTAGGCGGCATCTTAAACCGCGCGGAATGGCGAGTAAAATGCACTATTAAACTTCTATGATAGGGCAATCAGAGACCCGATTACATCATTTTATATTTTGGTTAATATAAGAATTCAGCGAAATTCCATCACATTTGTTCAATTTACTTCGCTCCTATTTCAGATAGCGTGTTGGGCTAACCGACATCGCAAAGCGCATGAAATGGCGAGTAAAATGCACAATTAAACTTCTAGGGTAGGGCAAACAGAGATCCGATTAGATCATTTTATATTATGGTTAATTTAAGAATTCAGCAAAATTCTATCACATAGGTTCAATTTACGTCGCTCCTATTTCAGATCGCGTATTGGGCTAAGCGGCATCACACAGCGCATGAAACGGCGAGTAAAATGCACTATCAAACTTCTAGGGTAGGGCAAACAGAGACCCGATTAGATCATTTTATATTATGGTTAATTTAAGAATTCAGCGAAATTCTATCACATATGTTCAATTTACGTCGCTCCTATTTCAGATACCCTACTGGGCTAGGCGGCATCTTAAAGCGCGTGGAATGGCGAGTAAAATGCACTATTAACCTTCTATGATAGGGCAATCAGAGACCCGATTAGATCAGTTTATATTTTGGTTAATATAAGAATTCAGCGTAATTCTATCACATTTGTTCAATTTACGTCGCTCCTATTTCAGATAGCGTATTGGGCAAAGCGGCATCTCAACGCGCATTAAATGGCGAGCAAAATGCACCATTAAACTTCTAGGGTAGGGCGAACAGAGACCCGATTAGATCAATTTACATTAAGGTTAATATAAGAATTCAGCGAGACTCTATCACATTTGTTCAATTTACGTCGCTCATATTTCAGATAGCGTATTGGGCTAAGCGGCATCCTAGAGCGCAAGAAATGGCGAGCAAAATGCACCTTTAAACTTCTAGGGTAAGGAAAACAGAGACCCGATTAGATCATTTTATATTATGGTTAATTTAAGAATTAAGCAAAATTCTATCACATTTGTTCAATTTACGTCGCTCCTATTTCAGATAGCGTACTGGGCTAGGCGGCATCTTAAAGCGCATGGCATGGCGAGTAAAATGCACTGTTAAGCTTCTATGATAGGGCAATCAGAGACCCGATTAGAACATTTTATATTTTGATTAATAGAAGGATTCAGGGAAATTCTATCACATTTGGGCAATTTACGTCTCTCATATTTCAGATAGCGTATTGGGCTAAGCGGCATCCCAATGCGCAAGAAATGGCGAGTAAAATGCACTATTAAATTTCTAGGGTAGGGCAAACGGAGACCTGATTAGATCATTTTATATTTTGGTTAATATAAGAATTCGGCGAAATTCTATCACATTTGTTCAATTTACGTCGCTCCTGTTTCAGATAGCGTATTGGGCTGAGCGGCATCGCAAAGCGCATGTAATGGCGAGTAAAATGCACTATTAAACTTCTAGGGTAGGGCGAACAGAGACCCGGTTAGATCATTTTATATTATGGTTAATATAAGAATTCAGCGAAAATCTATCACATTTGTTCAATTTACATCGCTCCTATTTCAGGTAGCGTATTGGGCTAAGAGGCATCTCAAAGCGCATGAAATGACGAGTAAAATTCACTATTAAACTTCCATGATAGGGCAATCAGAGACCCGATTAGATCATTTTATATATTGGTTAATATAAGAATTCAGCGAAATTCAATCACATTTGTTCTATTTACGTCGCTCCTATTTCAGATAGCTTATTGGGCTAAGCGGCATCTCAAAACGCATGAAATGACGAGTAAAATGAACTGTTAAACTTCTAGGGTAGGGCAAACAGAGACCCGATTAGATCATTTCATATTATGGTTAATTTAAGAATTCAGCAAAATTCTATCACATTTGTTCAATTTACGTCGATCCTAATCCAGATAGCCTACTGGGCTAGGCGGCATCTTAAAGCGCGTGGAAGGGCGAGTAAAATGCACTACTAAGCTTCTATGATACGGCAATCAGAGACCCGATTAAATCATTTTATATTTTGTTTAATATAAGATTTCAGGGAAATTATATCACATTTGTTCAATTTACGTCGCTCCTATTTCAGATAGCGTATTGGGCTAAGCGGCATATCAAATCGCATGAAGTGGCGAGTAAAATGCACTATTAAACTTCTAGGGTAGGGCGAACAGAGACCCGATTAGATCATTTTATATTTTGGTTAATATAAGAATACAGCGAAATACTATCACATTCGTTCAATTTACGTCGCTCCTATTTCAGATAGCGTATTGGGCTAAGCGGCATCTCAAAGCGCATGAAACGACGAGTGAAATGCTCTATTAAACTTCTAGGGTTGGGCGAAAAAAGACCCGATTAGATCATTTTACATTAAGGTTAATATAAGAATTCTGGGAAATTCTATCACATTTGTTCAATTTACGTCGCTCCCATTTCAGATAGCGTATTGGGCTAAGCGCCATCTCAAAGCGCATGAAATGGCGAGTAAAATGCACTATTAAACTTCTAGGGTAGGGCAATCAGAGACCCGATTAGGTTATTTTATATTATGGTTAATTTAAGAATTCAGCCAAATTCTATCACATTTGTTCAATTTACGTCGCTCCTATTTCAGATAGCGTACTGGGCTAGGCGGCATCTTAAACCGCGCGGAATGGCGAGTAAAATGCACTATTAAACTTCTATGATAGGGCAATCAGAGACCCGATTACATCATTTTATATTTTGTTTAATTTCAGAATTCAGGGAAATTCTATCACATTTGTTCAATTTACGTCGCTCCTATTTCAGATAGCGTATTAGGCTAAGCGGCATCTCAAAGCACATGAAATGGCGAATAAAATGCACTATTAAACTTCTAGGCTAGGGCGAACAGAGACCGGATTAGATCATTTTACATTATGGTTAATAAAAGAATTCAGCGAAATTCTATCACATTTGTTCAATTTACATCGCTCCTACTTCAGATAGCGTATTGGGCTAAGCGGCAACTCAAAGCGCATGAAATGACGAGTAAAGTGCACTATTAAACTTCTACGGTAGGGCAAACAGAGACCCGATTAGATCATTTTATATTACGGTTAATATAAGAATGCAGCGTAATTCTATCACATTTGTTCAATTTACGTCGCTCCTATTTCAGATAGCTTATTGGCATAAGCGGTATCTCAAAGCGCATGAAATGACGAGTGAAATGCACTATTAAACTTCCATGATAGGGCAATCAGAGTCCCGATTAGATCATTTTACATTATGGTTAATAAAAGAATTCAGCGAAATCCTATCACATTTGTACAATTTACGTCGCTCCTATTTCAGATAGCGTATTGGGCTAGGCGGCATCTTAAAGCGCGTGGAAGGGCGAGTAAAATGCACTACTAAACTTCTATGATAGGGCAATCGGAGACCCGATTAGATCATTTTATATTTTGTTTAGTATAAGAATTCAGCGGAATTCTATCACATTTGTTCAATTTACGTCGCTCCTATTTCAGATAGCGTATTGGGCTAAGCGGCATCTCAAAGCGCATGAAATGACGAGTGAAATGCACTATTAAACTTCTACGGTTGGGCGAACAAAGACCCGATTAGATCATTTTACATTAAGGTTAATATAAGAATTCAGGGAAATTCTATCACATTTGTTCAATTTACGTCGCTCCTATTTCAGATAGCGTATTGGGCTAAGCGGCATCTGAAAGCGCATGAAATCGCGAATAAAGTGCACTATTAAACTTCTAGACTATGGCGAACAGAGACCCGATTAGATCATTTTACATTATGGTTAATAAAAGAATTTACCGAATTTCTATCATATTTGTTCAATTTACATCGCTCCTATTTCAGATATCGTATGGGGCTAACCGGCATCTCAAAGCGCAGGAAATGACGAGTAAAATGCACTATTAAACTTCTAGGGTAGGACAAACAGAGACCCGATTAGATCATTTTATATTATGGTTAATTTAAGAATTCAGCAAAATTCTATCACATTTGTTCAATTTACGTCGCTCCTATTTCAGATAGCGTATTGGGCTAAGCGGCATATCAAATCGCATGAAGTGGCGAGTAAAATGCACTATTAAACTTCTAGGGTAGGGCGAACAGAGACCCGATTAGATCATTTTATATTTTGGTTAATATAAGAATTCAGCGAAATACTATCACATTTGTTCAATTTACGTCGCTCCTATTTCAGATAGCGTATTGGGCTAAGCGGCATCTCAAAGCGCATGAAACGACGAGTGAAATGCACTATTAAACTTCTAGGGTTGGGCGAAAAAAGACCCGATTAGATCATTTTACATTAAGGTTAATATAAGAATTCAGGGAAATTCCATCACATTTGTTCAATTTACGTCGCTCCCATTTCAGATAGCGTATTGGGCTAAGCGCCATCTCAAAGCGCATGAAATGGCGAGTAAAATGCACTATTAAACTTCTAGGGTAGGGCAAACAGAGACCCGATTAGATCATTTTATATTACGGATAATATGAGAATTCAGCGTAATTCTATCACATTTGTTCAACATACGTCGCTCCTATTTCAGTTAGCGTACTGAGCTAGGTGGCATCTTAAAGCGCGTGGAAGGGAGAGTAAAATGCACTACTAAACTTCTATGATAGGGCAATCAGAGTCCCGTTTAGATCATTTTATATTTTGTTTAATATAAGATTTCAGGGAAATTCTATCACATTTGTTCAATTTACGTCGCTCCTATTTCAGATAGCGTATTGGGCTAAGCGGCATCTGAAAGCGCATGAAATGACGAGAGAAATGCACTATTAAACTTCTTGGGTAGGGCGAACAGAGACCCGATTACATGATTTTATATTATGGTTAATTTAAGAATTCAGCAAAATTCTATCACAATTGTTCAATTTACGTGCCGCATATTTCAGGTAGCGTACTGGGCTAGGCGGCATCTTAAACCGCGCGGAATGGCGAGTAAAATGCACTATTAAACTTCTATGATAGGGCAATCAGAGACCCGATTACATCATTTTATATTTTGTTTAATTTCAGAATTCAGGGAAATTCTATCACATTTGTTCAATTTACTTCGCTCCTATTTCAGATAGCGTGTTGGGCTAACCGACATCGCAAAGCGCATGAAATGGCGAGTAAAATGCACAATTAAACTTCTAGGGTAGGGCAAACAGAGATCCGATTAGATCATTTTATATTATGGTTAATTTAAGAATTCAGCAAAATTCTATCACATAGGTTCAATTTACGTCGCTCCTATTTCAGATCGCGTATTGGGCTAAGCGGCATCACACAGCGCATGAAACGGCGAGTAAAATGCACTATCAAACTTCTAGGGTAGGGCAAACAGAGACCCGATTAGATCATTTTATATTATGGTTAATTTAAGAATTCAGCGAAATTCTATCACATATGTTCAATTTACGTCGCTCCTATTTCAGATACCCTACTGGGCTAGGCGGCATCTTAAAGCGCGTGGAATGGCGAGTAAAATGCACTATTAACCTTCTATGATAGGGCAATCAGAGACCCGATTAGATCAGTTTATATTTTGGTTAATATAAGAATTCAGCGTAATTCTATCACATTTGTTCAATTTACGTCGCTCCTATTTCAGATGGCGTACTGGGCTAGGCGGCATCTTAAAGCGCGTGGAATGGCGAGTAAAATGCACTATTAAACTTCTATGATAGGGCAATCAGAGACCCGATTAGATCATTTTATATTTTGGTTAATATAAGAATTCAGCGAAATTCCATCACATTTGTTCAACTTACGCCGCTCCTATTTCAGATAGCGTACTGGGCTAGGCGGCATCTTAAACCGCGCGGAATGGCGAGTAAAATGCACTATTAAACTTCTATGATAGGGCAATCAGAGACCCGATTACATCATTTTATATTTTGTTTAATTTCAGAATTCAGGGAAATTCTATCACATTTGTTCAATTTACTTCGCTCCTATTTCAGATAGCGTGTTGGGCTAACCGACATCGCAAAGCGCATGAAATGGCGAGTAAAATGCACAATTAAACTTCTAGGGTAGGGCAAACAGAGATCCGATTAGATCATTTTATATTATGGTTAATTTAAGAATTCAGCAAAATTCTATCACATAGGTTCAATTTACGTCGCTCCTATTTCAGATCGCGTATTGGGCTAAGCGGCATCACACAGCGCATGAAACGGCGAGTAAAATGCACTATCAAACTTCTAGGGTAGGGCAAACAGAGACCCGATTAGATCATTTTATATTATGGTTAATTTAAGAATTCAGCGAAATTCTATCACATATGTTCAATTTACGTCGCTCCTATTTCAGATACCCTACTGGGCTAGGCGGCATCTTAAAGCGCGTGGAATGGCGAGTAAAATGCACTATTAACCTTCTATGATAGGGCAATCAGAGACCCGATTAGATCAGTTTATATTTTGGTTAATATAAGAATTCAGCGTAATTCTATCACATTTGTTCAATTTACGTCGCTCCTATTTCAGATAGCGTATTGGGCAAAGCGGCATCTCAACGCGCATTAAATGGCGAGCAAAATGCACCATTAAACTTCTAGGGTAGGGCGAACAGAGACCCGATTAGATCAATTTACATTAAGGTTAATATAAGAATTCAGCGAGACTCTATCACATAGGTTCAATTTACGTCGCTCCTATTTCAGATCGCGTATTGGGCTAAGCGGCATCACACAGCGCATGAAACGGCGAGTAAAATGCACTATCAAACTTCTAGGGTAGGGCAAACAGAGACCCGATTAGATCATTTTATATTATGGTTAATTTAAGAATTCAGCGAAATTCTATCACATATGTTCAATTTACGTCGCTCCTATTTCAGATACCCTACTGGGCTAGGCGGCATCTTAAAGCGCGTGGAATGGCGAGTAAAATGCACTATTAACCTTCTATGATAGGGCAATCAGAGACCCGATTAGATCAGTTTATATTTTGGTTAATATAAGAATTCAGCGTAATTCTATCACATTTGTTCAATTTACGTCGCTCCTATTTCAGATAGCGTACTGGGCTAGGCGGCATCTTAAAGCGCATGGCATGGCGAGTAAAATGCACTGTTAAGCTTCTATGATAGGGCAATCAGAGACCCGATTAGAACATTTTATATTTTGATTAATAGAAGGATTCAGGGAAATTCTATCACATTTGGGCAATTTACGTCTCTCATATTTCAGATAGCGTATTGGGCTAAGCGGCATCCCAATGCGCAAGAAATGGCGAGTAAAATGCACTATTAAATTTCTAGGGTAGGGCAAACGGAGACCTGATTAGATCATTTTATATTTTGGTTAATATAAGAATTCGGCGAAATTCTATCACATTTGTTCAATTTACGTCGCTCCTGTTTCAGATAGCGTATTGGGCTGAGCGGCATCGCAAAGCGCATGTAATGGCGAGTAAAATGCACTATTAAACTTCTAGGGTAGGGCGAACAGAGACCCGGTTAGATCATTTTATATTATGGTTAATATAAGAATTCAGCGAAAATCTATCACATTTGTTCAATTTACATCGCTCCTATTTCAGGTAGCGTATTGGGCTAAGAGGCATCTCAAAGCGCATGAAATGACGAGTAAAATTCACTATTAAACTTCCATGATAGGGCAATCAGAGACCCGATTAGATCATTTTATATATTGGTTAATATAAGAATTCAGCGAAATTCAATCACATTTGTTCTATTTACGTCGCTCCTATTTCAGATAGCTTATTGGGCTAAGCGGCATCTCAAAACGCATGAAATGACGAGTAAAATGAACTGTTAAACTTCTAGGGTAGGGCAAACAGAGACCCGATTAGATCATTTCATATTATGGTTAATTTAAGAATTCAGCAAAATTCTATCACATTTGTTCAATTTACGTCGATCCTAATCCAGATAGCCTACTGGGCTAGGCGGCATCTTAAAGCGCGTGGAAGGGCGAGTAAAATGCACTACTAAGCTTCTATGATACGGCAATCAGAGACCCGATTAAATCATTTTATATTTTGTTTAATATAAGCTTTCAGGGAAATTATATCACATTTGTTCAATTTACGTCGCTCCTATTTCAGATAGCGTATTGGGCTAAGCGGCATATCAAATCGCATGAAGTGGCGAGTAAAATGCACTATTAAACTTCTAGGGTAGGGCGAACAGAGACCCGATTAGATCATTTTATATTTTGGTTAATATAAGAATACAGCGAAATACTATCACATTCGTTCAATTTACGTCGCTCCTATTTCAGATAGCGTATTGGGCTAAGCGGCATCTCAAAGCGCATGAAACGACGAGTGAAATGCTCTATTAAACTTCTAGGGTTGGGCGAAAAAAGACCCGATTAGATCATTTTACATTAAGGTTAATATAAGAATTCTGGGAAATTCTATCACATTTGTTCAATTTACGTCGCTCCCATTTCAGATAGCGTATTGGGCTAAGCGCCATCTCAAAGCGCATGAAATGGCGAGTAAAATGCACTATTAAACTTCTAGGGTAGGGCAATCAGAGACCCGATTAGGTTATTTTATATTATGGTTAATTTAAGAATTCAGCCAAATTCTATCACATTTGTTCAATTTACGTCGCTCCTATTTCAGATAGCGTACTGGGCTAGGCGGCATCTTAAACCGCGCGGAATGGCGAGTAAAATGCACTATTAAACTTCTATGATAGGGCAATCAGAGACCCGATTACATCATTTTATATTTTGTTTAATTTCAGAATTCAGGGAAATTCTATCACATTTGTTCAATTTACGTCGCTCCTATTTCAGATAGCGTGTTGGGCTAACCGACATCGCAAAGGGCATGAAATGGCGAGTAAAATGCACAATTAAACTTCTAGGGTAGAGCAAACAGAGATCCGATTAGATCATTTTATATTATGGTTAATTTAAGAATTCAGCAAAATTCTATCACATAGGTTCAATTTACGTCGCTCCTATTTCAGATCGCGTATTGGGCTAAGCGGCATCACACAGCGCATGAAACGGCGAGTAAAATGCACTATCAAACTTCTAGGGTAGGGCAAACAGAGACCCGATTAGATCATTTTATATTATGGTTAATTTAAGAATTCAGCGAAATTCTATCACATATGTTCAATTTACGTCGCTCCTATTTCAGATACCCTACTGGGCTAGGCGGCATCTTAAAGCGCGTGGAATGGCGAGTAAAATGCACTATTAACCTTCTATGATAGGGCAATCAGAGACCCGATTAGATCAGTTTATATTTTGGTTAATATAAGAATTCAGCGTAATTCTATCACATTTGTTCAATTTACGTCGCTCCTATTTCAGATGGCGTACTGGGCTAGGCGGCATCTTAAAGCGCATGGCATGGCGAGTAAAATGCACTGTTAAGCTTCTATGATAGGGCAATCAGAGACCCGATTAGAACATTTTATATTTTGTTTAATAGAAGAATTCAGGGAAATTCTATCACATTTGTTCAATTTACGTCTCTCATATTTCAGATAGCGTATTGGGCTAAGCGGCATCCCAAAGCGCAAGAAATGGCGAGTAAAATGCACTATTAAATTTCTAGGGTAGGGCAAACGGAGACCCGATTAGATCATTTTATATTATGGTTAATTTAAGAATTCGGCGAAATTCTATCACATTTGTTCAATTTACGTCGCTCCTGTTTCAGATAGCGTATTGGGCTAAGCGGCATCTCGAAGCGCATGAAAAGGCGCGTAAAATGCACTAATAAACTTCTAGGGCAGGGCGATCAGAGACCCGATTAGATCATTTTACATTATGGTTAATATTAGAATTCAGCGAAATTCTATCACATTTGTTCAATTTACGTCGCTCCTATTTCAGATAGCGTACTGGGCTAGGCGGCATGTTAAAGTGCGTGGAATGGCGAGTAAAATGCACTATAAAACTTCTAGGGTAAGGCAAACACAGACCCGATTAGATCACTTTATGTTACGGTTAATATATGAATTCAGCGTATTTCTATCACATTTGTTCAATTTACGTCGCTCCTATTTCAGATAGCGTATTGGGCTAAGCGGCATCTCATAGCGCATGAATTGGCGAGTAAAATGCACTGTTAAGCTTCTATGATAGGGCAATCAGAGACCCGATTAGATCATTTTATATTTTGGTTAATATAAGAATTCAGCGAAATTCTATCACATTTGTTCAATTTACGTCGCTCCTATTTCAGATAGCGTATTGGGCAAAGCGGCATCTCAACGCGCATTAAATGGCGAGCAAAATGCACCATTAAACTTCTAGGGTAGGGAGAACAGAGACCCGACTAGATCAATTTACATTAAGGTTAATATAAGAATTCAGCGAGACTCTATCACATTTGTTCAATTTACGTCGCTCATATTTCAGATAGCGTATTGGGCTAAGCGGCATCCTAAAGCGCAAGAAATGGCGAGCAAAATGCACCTTTAAACTTCTAGGGTAAGGAAAACAGAGACCCGATTAGATCATTTTATATTATGGTTAATTTAAGAATTAAGCAAAATTCTATCACATTTGTTCAATTTACGTCGCTCCTATTTCAGATAGCGTATTGGGCTAAGCGGCATCTCAAAGCGCATGAAGTGGCGAATAAAATGCACTATTAAACTTCTAGGATAAGGCAAACAGAGACCCGATTAGATCATTTTATATTACGGTTAATATAAGAATTCAGCGTAATTCTATCTCATTTGTTCAATTTACGTCGCTCCTATTTCAGATAGCCTACTGGGCTAGGCGGCATCTTAAAGCGCGTGGAATGCCGAGTAAAATGCACTATTAACCTTCTATGATAGGGCAATCAGATACCCGATTAGATCATTTTATATTTTGGTTAATATAAGAATTCAGCGAAATTCTATCACATTTGTTCAATTTACGTCGCTCCTATTACTTATAGCGTATTGGGCTAAGCGGCATCTCAAAGCGCATGAAATGGCGAATAAAATGCACTATTATACTTCTATGCTAGGGCGAACAGAGACCCGATTAGATCATTTTACATTATGGTTAAGAAAGAATTCAGCGGAATTGTATCACATTTGTTTAATTTACATCGCTCCTATTTCAGATAGCGTATTGGGCTAAGCGGCATCTGAAAGCGCATGAAATGACGATTGAAATGCACTATTAAACTTATAGGGTAACACAAACAGAGACGCGGTTAGATCATTTTATACTACGGTTAATATAAGAATTCAGCGTAATTCTATCACATTTGTTCAATTTACGTCTCTCCTATTTCAGATAGCCTACTGTGCTAGGCGGCATCTTAAACCGCGTGGAATGGCGAGTAAAATGCACTATTAACCTTCTACGATAGGGCAATCAGAGACCCGATTAGGTCATTTTATATTTTGGTTAACATAAGAATTCAGCGAAATTCTATCACATTTGTTCAACTTACGTAGCTCGAATTTCAGATAGCGTATTGGACTAGGCGGCATATTAAAGCGCATGAAATGTCCAGTAAAATGCACTACTAAACTTCTCGGATAGGGCAATCAGAGACCCGATTAGGTCATCTTATATTATGGTTAATATAAGAATTCTGCGTAATTCTATCACATTTGTTCAATTTACGTAGCTCCAACTTCAGATAGCTTATAGGACTAGGCGGCATCTTAAAGCGCATGAAATGACGAGTAAAATGCACTATTAAACTTCTATGATAGGGCAATCAGAGACCCGATTAGATCATTTTATATTATGGTTCATTTGAGAATTCAGCGAAATTCTATCACATTTGTTCAATTTACGTCGCTCCTATTTCAGATAGCGTATTGGGCTAGGCGGCAACATAAAGCGCATGAAATGACGGGTATAATGCACTATTAAACTTCTATGATAGGGCAATCAGAGACCCGAAGAGATCGTATCATATTATGGTAAATATAAGAATTCTGCGTAATTCTATCACATTTGTTCAATTTACGTAGCTCCAATTTCAGATAGCGGACTGGGCTAGACGGCACCTTAAAGCGCATGAAATGACGAGTAAAATGCACTATTAAACTACTATGATAGGGCAATCAGAGACCCGATTAGGTCCTCTTCTTTATGGTTAATATAAGAATGCAGCCTAATTCTATCACACTTGTTCAATTTACGTAGCTCCAAATTCAGATAGCGTATAGGGCTATGCGGCATCTTAAAGCGCATGAAATGAGTAAAATGCACTATTAAACTTCTATGATAGGGCAATGAGAGACCCGATTAGATGGATTTAAATTATGGTTAATATAAGAATTCTGCGTAATTCTCTCAGATTTGCTCAATTTACGTCGCTCCTATTTCAGATAGCATATTGGGCTAGGCGGCATCTTAAAGCGCATGAAATATCGAGTAAAATGCACTATTAAGCTTCTATGATAGGGTAATCAGAGACCCGATTAGATCATTTTATATAATGGTTAATTTAAGATTTCAGCGAAACTGTATCACACTTGTTCAATTTACGTAGCTCCAATTTCAGATAGCGTGTTGGGCTGTGCGGCATCTTAAAGAGCATGAAATGTCGAGTAAAATGTACTATTAAGCTTCTAGGTTAAGGCAATCAGAGACCCGATTAGATCATTTTATATTATGGCTAATATAAGAATTCTGCGTAATTCGATCACATTTGTTCACTTTACGTCGCTCCTATTTCAGATAGCGTATTGTGCTAAGCGGCACCTTAAAGAGCATGAAATGTCGAGTAAAATGCACTACTAAACTTCGAGGATAGGGCAATCAGAGACCCGATTAGGTCATCTTATATTATGATTAATATAAGAATTCAGCGTAATTCTATCACATTTGTTCAATTTACGTCGCTCCTATTTCAGATAGCGTATTGGCCTGAGCGGCACCTTAAAGCGCATGAAATGGCGAGTGAAATGCACGATTAAACTTCTATGATAGGGCAATCAGAGACCCGAATAGATCGTATTATATTATGGTTTATATAAGAATTCTTCGTAATTCTATCACATTTGTTCAATTTATGTCGCTCCTATTTCAGATAGCGTATTGGGCTAGGCAGCACCTTAAAGCGCATGAAATGACGAGTGAAATGCACTATTAAACTTCTATGATAGGGCAATCAGAGACCCGAATAGATCGTATTATATTATGGTTAATATAAGAATTCTGCGTACTTCTATCACATTTGTTCAATTTGTGTCGCTCCTATTTCAGATAGCGTATTGGACTAGGCGGCACCTTAAAGCGCATGAAATGACGAGTAAAATGCACTATTAAACTTCCATGATATGGCTATCAGAGACCCGAATAGATCATATTATATAATGGTTAATATAAGAATTCAGCAAAATTCTATCACATTTGTTCTATTTACGACGCTCCTATTTCAGATAGCGTATTGCGCTAGGCGGCACCTTAAAGCGCATGAGATGACGAGTAAAATGCACTAGTAAACTTCTAGGATAGGGCAATCAGAATCCCGATTAGATCATCTTATATTATTGTTTATTTAAGAATTCATCGTAACTCTATCACATTTTGTCCATTTCACGTCGCTCCAACACCAGATATCGTATTGAGCTAGGCGGCATCTCAAAACGCATGAAATGGCGAGTAAAATGCACTATCAAACTTGTATGATACGGCAATCAGAGTCCCGATTAGATCATTTTAAATTATGGTTAATATAAGAATTCTGCGTAATTCTATCACGTTTGTCAAATTTACGTAGCTCCAATTTCAGATAGCGTATTGGGCTAGGCGGCAACTCAAAGCGCATGAAATGACGAGTAAAATAAACTATTCAACTTCTATGATAGGGCAATCAGAGACCCGATTAGATCAATTTATATTATGGTTAACATAGGAATTCTGCGTAATTCTATCACGTCTGTTCAATTTACGTAGCTCCAATTTCAGATAGCGTTTTGGACTAGGTGGCATCTTAAAGCGCATGAAATGTCGAGTAAAATGCACTATTAAACTTCTATGATAAGGCAATCAGAGACCCGATGAGATCATTTTGTATTATGGTTAATATAAGAATTCTGCGTAACTCTATCACATTTATTCAATTTATGTCGCTCCTATTTCAGATAGCGTATTGGACTAAGCGGCACCTTAAAGCGCAAGAAATGTCGAGTAAAATGCACTACTAAACTTATAGGATAGGGCAAACAGAGACCCGGTTAGATCATCGTATATTATTGTTAATTTAAGTATTCATCGTAACCCTATCACATTTTGTCCAATTCACGTCGCTCCTACACCAGATATCGTATTGAGCTTGGCGGCATCTTAAAACGCATGAAATGACGAATAAAATGCACTATTAAACATCTATGATAGGGCAATCAGAGACCCGATTAGATCATTTTATATTATTGTTAATATAAGAATTCAACGTAATTTTATCACATTTGTTCAATTTACGTCACCCCTATTTCAGATAGCGTATTGGACTTGGTTTCATCTTAAAGAGCATGTAATTTCGAGTAAAATGCACTATTAAACTTCTAGGGTAGGGCAAACTGAGACCCGATTAGATCATTTTAAATTATGGTTAAGGTAAGAATTCTTGCGTTATTCTATCACATTTGTTCAATTTACGTCGCCCCTATTTCAGATAGCGAATGGGCGAGGCGGCATCTTAAAGAGCATGAAATGTCGAGTAAAATGCTCTACTAAAGGTCTCGGATAGGTCAATCAGAGACCCGATTAGATCATCTTATATTATGATTAATATAAGAATTCAGCGTAATTCTATCACATTTCTTCAATTTACGTCGCTCCTATTTCAGATAGCGTATTGGGCTAAACGACACCTTAAAGCGCATGGAATGACGAGTAAAATGCAGTACTAAACTTCTTTGATAGGGCAATCAGAGACCCGACAAGGTCATTTTAAATTATGGTTAATATAAGAATTCTGCGTAATTCTATCACATTTGTTCAATTTACGTCGCTCCTATTTCAGATAGCGTATTGGGCGAAGCGGCATCTTAAAGCGCATGAAATGTCGAGTAAAATGCACTACTAAACTACTCGGATAGGGCAATCAGAGATCCGATGAGGTCATTTCAAATTATGGTTAATATAAGAATTCTGCGTAATTCTATCACATTTGTTCAATTTACGTCGCTCCTATTTCAGATAGCGTATTGGGCTAAGCGGCATCTTAAAGCGCATGAAATGACGAGTAAAATGCACTACTAAGCTTCTAGGATAGGGCTATCAGAGGCCCGATTAGATCATTTTATGTTACGGTTAATATAAGAATTCAGTGTAATTCTATCACAATGGTTCAATTTACGTCGCTACTATTTCAGATAGCGTATTGGGCTAGCCGGCATCTTAAAGTGCGTGGAATGACAAGTAATATACACTACTAATCGTCTATGATAGGGCAATCAGAGACCCGATTAGATCATTTTATATTATTGTTAATATAAGAATTCAACGTTATTTAACAAATTTGTTCAATTTACGTCGCCCCTGTTTCAGATAGCGTATTGGGCTAGGTGGCATCGTAAAGCGCATGAAATGTCGAGTAAAATGCACTATTAAACTTCTAGGGTAGGACAAACAGAGACCCGATTACATCATTTTATATTCTGTTTAATTTAAGAATTCAGCAGAATTCTATCACATTTGTTCAATTTACGTCGATCCTATTCCAGATAGCGTACTGGGCTAGGCGGCATCTTAAAGCGCGTGGAATGGCGAGTAAAATGCAATACTAACCTTCTATGATAAGGCAATCAGAGACCAGATTAGAACATCTTATATTTTGGTTAATATAAGAATTCAGCGAAATTCAATCACATTTGTTCAATTTTCGTTGCTCCAATTTCAGATAGCGTATTGTGCTAAGCGGAATCTCAGAGCGCATGAAATAGCTAGTAAAATGCGCTATTAATCTTCTAGGGTAAGGCAAACAGAGACCCGATTAAATCTTTTTATATTACGGTTAATATAAGAATTCAGCGTAGTTATATCACATTTGTTCAATTTACGTCGCTCCTATTTCAGATAGCGTACTGGGCTAGGCGGCATCTTAAAGCGCGTGGAATGGCGAGTAAAATGCACTATTAACCTTCTATGATACGGCAATCAGAGATCCGGTTAGATCATTTTACATTATGGTTTATATAAGAATTCAGCGAAATTCTATCACATTTGTTCACTTTACGTCGCTCCTATTTCAGATAGCGTATTGGGCTAATCGGCAACTCAAAGCGCATGAAATGGCGAGTAAAATGCACTACTAAACGTCTAGGGTAGGGCAAACAGAGACCCGATTAGATCATTTTATATTATGGTTAATTTAAGAATTCAGCGTAATTCTATCACATTTGTCCAATTTACGTCGCTCCTATTTCAGATACCGTATTGGGCTAAGCGGCATCTCAAAGCGCATGAAATGGCGAGTAAATGCGCTATTAATCTTCTATGGTAAGGCAAACAGAGATCCGATTAGATCATTTTATATTACGGTTAATATATGAATTCAATGTAATTCTATCACATTTGTTCAATTTACGTCGCTCCTATTTCAGATAGCGTATTGGGCTAGGCGGCATCTTAAAGCGCGTGGAATGGCGAGTAAAATGCAATATTAACCTTCTACGATAAGGCAATCAGAGTCCAGATTAGAACATCTTATATTTTGGTTAATATAAGAATTCAGCGAAATTCAATCACATTTGTTCAATTTACGTCGCTCCTATTTCAGATAGCGTACTGGGCTAGGCGGCATCTTAAAGCGCGTGGAATGGCGAGTAAAATGCACTATTAACCTTCTATGATACGGCAATCAGAGATCCGGCTAGATCATTTTACATTATGGTTTATATAAGAATTCAGCGAAATTCTATCACATTTGTTCACTTTACGTCGCTCCAATTTCAGATAGCGTATTGGGCTAGTCGGCAACACAAAGCGCATGAAATGGCGAGGAAAATGCGCTATTAAACTTCTAGGGTAAGGCAAACAGAGACCAGATTAGATCATTTTATATTACGGTTAATATAAGAATGCAGCGTAATTCTATCAGATTTGTTCAATTTACGTCGCTCCTATTTCAGATGGCGCACTGGGCTAGGCGGCATCTCAAAGCGCATGATATGGCGAATAAAATGCGCTATTAAACTTCTAGGGTAAGGCAAACAGAGACACGATTAGATCATTTTATATTACGGTTAATATAAGAATTCAGCGAAATTCTATCACATTTGTTCAATTTACGTCGCTCCTACTTCAGATAGCGTATTGGGCTAAGCGTCACCTCAAAGCGCATGAAATGAAGAGTAAAATGCACTATTAAACTACTAGGGTAGGGCGAACAGAGACCCGATTAGATCATTTTACATTATGGTTAACATAAGAATTCAGCGAACTTCTATCACATTTGTTCAATTTCCGTGGCTCCTATTTCAGATAGCGTACTGGGCTGGACGGCATCTTAAAGCGCGTGGAATGGCGAGTAAAATGCACTATTAAACTTCTAGGTTAGGGCGAACAGAGACCCGATTAGATCATTTTACATTATGATTAATATAAGAATTCAGCGAAATCTATCACATTTGTTCAATTTACGTCGCTCCTATTTCAGATAGCGTATTAGGCTAAGCGGCATCTCAAAGCGCATGAAATGGCGAGTAAAATGCACTATTAAACTTCTAGGGTAGGACCAACAGAGACCCGATTAGATCATTTTACATAATGGTTAATATAAGAATTCAGCGAAATTCTATCACATTTGTTCAATTTACGTCGCTCCTACTTCAGATAGCGTATTGGGCTAAGCGGCACCTCAAAGCGCATGAAATGAAGAGTAAAATGCACTATTAAACTTCTATGGTGAGGCAAACAGAGACCCGATTAGATCATTTTACATTATGGTTAATATAAGAATTCAGCGAAATTCTATCACATTTGTTCAATTTACTTCGCTCCTATTTCAGATAGCGTACCGAGCACAGCGGCATCTCAAAGCGCATGGAATGGCGAGTAAAATGCAATATTGACCTTGTATGATACGGCAATCAGAGACAAGATTAGATCATATTATATTTTGGTTAATATAAGAATTCAGCGAGATTCTATCACATTTGTTCAATTTACGTCGCTCCTATTTCAGATAGCGTATTGGGCTAAGCGGCATCTCAAAGCGCATGAAATGGCGAGTAAAATGCACTATTAAACTTCTAGGGTAGGACGAACAGAGACCCGATTAGATCATTTTACATAATGGTTAATATAAGAATTCAGCGAAATTCTATCACATTTGTTCAATTTACGTCGCTCCTACTTCAGATAACGTATTGGGCTAAGCGGCACCTCAAAGCGCATGGAATGAAGAGTAAAATGCACTATTAAACTTCTATGGTGAGGCAAACAGAGACCCGATTAGATCATTTTATATAACGGTTAATATAAGAATTCAGCGTAATTCTATCATATTTGTTCAATTTACGTCGCTCCTATTTCAGATAGCGTACTGGGCTAGGCGGCATCTTAAAGTGCGTGGAATGGCGAGTAAAATGCACTATAAAACTTGTATGATAGGGCAATCAGAGACCCGATTAGATCATGTTATATTTTGTTTAATATAAGGATGCAGCGAAATTGTATCACATTTGTTCAATTTACGTCGCTCCTATTTCAAATAGCGTATTGGGCTAAGCGGCATCTCAAAGCGCATGAAATGGCGAGTAAAATGCACTACTATTAAACTCCTAGGGTAAGGCAAACAGGGACCCGATTAGATCATTTTATATTACGGTTAATATAAGAATTAAGCGATATTCTATCAGATTTTTCAATTTACGTCGCTCCTATTTCAGATAGCGTATTGTGCTAAGCGGCATCTCAAAGCGCATGAAATGGCGAGTAAAATGCACTATTAAACTACTAGGGTAGGGCGAACAGAGACCCGATTAGATCATTTTACATTATGGTTAATATAAGAATTCAGTGAAACTCTATCACATTTGTTCAATTTCCGTGGCTCCTATTTCAGACAGCGTACTGGGCTAGACAGCATCTTAAAGCGCGTGGAATGGCGAGTAAAATGCATTATTAAACTTCAATGATAGGGCAATCAGAGAACCGGTTAGATCATTTTATATTTCGGTTAATGTAAGAATTCAGCGAAATTCTATGACATTTGTTCAATTTACGTCGATCCTATTTCAGATAGCGTATTAGGCTAAGCGGTATCTCAAAGCGCATGAAATGGCGAGTAAAATTCACTATTAAACTTCAAGGGTAGGACAATCAGAGACCCGATTAGATCATTTTATATTTTGTTTAATATAAGAATTCAGCGAGATTGTATCACATTTGTTCAATTAACGTCGCGCCTATTTCGGATAGCGTATTGGGCTATACGGCATCTCAAAGCGCATGAAATGGCGAGTAAAATGCACTATTAAACTTCTAGGGTAAGGCAAACAGGGACCCGATTAGATCATTTTATGTTATGGTTAATTTAAGAATTGAGCGAAACTCTATCACATTTGTTCAATTTACGTCGCTGCTATTTCAGATAGCGTATTGGGCTAAGCGGCATCTCAAAGCGCATGAAATGGCGAGTAAAATGCACTATTAAACTTCTAGGGTAGGGCAAACAGAGTCCCGATTAAATCATTTTATATTATGGTTAATTTAAGAATTCAGCGAAACTCTATCACATTTGTTCAATTTACGTCGCTCATATTTCAGATATCTTATTGGGCTAAACGGCATCTCAAAATGCATGAAATGGCGAGTAAAATACACTATCAAACTTCTAGGGTAAGCCAAACAGAGACCCGATTAGATCATTTTATATTACGGTTAATATAAGAATTCAGCGTAATTCTATCACATTTGTTCAATTTACGTCGCTCCTATTTCAGATAGCGTATAGGGCTAAGCGGCATCTCAAAGCGCATGAAATGGCGAGTAAAATGCGCTATTGAACTTCTAGGGTAAGGCAAACAGAGACCAGATTAGATCATTTTATATTACGGTTAATATAAGAATTCCGCGTAATTCTATCACATTTGTTCAATTTACGTCGCTCCTATTTCAGATAGCGTACTGGGCTAGGCGGCATCTTAAAGTGCGTCGAATGGCGAGTAAAATGCACTAATAAACTTCTATGATAGGGCAATCAGAGACCCGATTAGATCATGTTATATTTTGTTTAATATAAGAATTCAGCGAAATTGTATCACAT
This sequence comes from Macropis europaea, assembly GCA_916610135.2. Lineage (NCBI taxonomy): Eukaryota > Metazoa > Arthropoda > Insecta > Hymenoptera > Melittidae > Macropis > Macropis europaea. The sequence continues at coordinate 413,451 of CAKAJE020002012.1, forward strand.
TTGTTCAATTTACGTCGCTCCTATTTCAAATAGCGTATTGGGCTAAGCGGCATCTCAAAGCGCATGAAGTGGCGAGTGAAATGCACTATCAAACTTCTAGGGTAAGGCAAACAGAGACCCGATTAGATCATTTTACATTAAGGTTAATATAAGAATTCAGCGAAATTCTATCACATTTGTTCAATTTACTTCGCTCCTATTTCAGATAGCGTACCGACCTCAGCGGCATCTCAAAGCGCATGGAATGGCGAGTAAAATGCAACATTAACCTTGTATGATACGGCAATCGGAGACCAGATTAGATCATCTTATATTTTGGTTAATATAAGAATTCAGCGAGATTCTATCACATTTGTTCAATTTACGTCGCTCCTATTTCAGATAGCGTATTGGTATAAGCGGCATCTCAAAGCGCATGAAATGGCGAGTACAATGCACTATTAAACTTCTAGGATAGGGCAAAAAGAGACCCGGTTAGATCATTTTATGTTACGGTTAATATAAGAATTCAGTATAATTCTATCACATTTGTTCAATTAACGTCGCTCCTATTTCGGATAGCGTATTGGACTAAGCGGCATCTTAAAGCGCGTGGAATGGCGAGTAAAATGCAATATTAACCTTGTATGATAGGGCAATCAGAGACCAGATTAGATCATCTTATATTTTGGTTAATATAAGAATTCAGCGAAATTCTATCACATTAGTTCATTTTACGTCGCTCCAATTTCAGGTAGCGTATTGGGCTAAGCGGCATCTCAAAGCGCATGAAATGGCGAGTAAAATGCACTATTAAACTTCTAGGGTAAGGCAACCAGGGACCCGATTAGATCATTTTATATTACGGTTAATATAAGAATTCAGCGAAATTCTATCAGATTTTTCAATTTACGTCGGTCCTATTTCAGATAGCGTGTTGGGCTAAACGGCATCTCAAAGCGCATGAAATGGCGAGTAAAATGCACTATTAAACTATTAGGGTAGGGCGAACAGAGACGCGATTAGATCATTTTACATTATGGTTAATATAAGAATTCAGCGAAATTCTATCACATTTGTTCAATTTCCGTGGCTCCTATTTCAGACAGCGTACTGGGCTAGGCGGCATCTCAAAGCGCATGAAATGGCGAGTAAAATTCACTATTAAACTTCTAGGGTAAGGCAAACAGAGACCCGATTAGATCATTTTATACTGCGGTTTATATAAGAATTCAGAGTAATTCTATCACATTTGTTCAATTTACGTCGCTCCTATTTCAGATAGCGTATTGGGCTATACGGCATCTCAAGGCGTGTGAAATGGCGAGTAAAATGCACTATTAAACATCTAGGGTATGGCAATCAGAGACCCGATTAGATCATTCTATATTACGGTTAATATAAGATTACAGCGTAATTCTATCACATTTGTTCAATTTACGTCGCTGCTGTTTCAGATAGCGTATTGGGCTAAGCGGCATCTCAAACCGCATGAAATGGCGAGTAAAGTGCACTATTAAACTTCTAAGGTAAGGCAAACAGAGACTCGATTAGATCATTTTATACTGCGGTTTATATAAGAATTCAGAGTAATTCTATCACATTTGTTCAATTTACGTCGCTCCTATTTCAAATAGCGTATTGGGCTAAGCGGCATCTCAAAGCGCCTGAAATGGCGAGTAAAATGCACTATCAAACTTCTAGGGTAACGCAAACAGAGACCCGATTAGATCATTTTATATTACGGTTAATATAAGGATTCAGCGTAATTCTATCACATTTGTTCAATTTACGTCGCTGCTATTTCAGATAGCGTATTGGGCTAAGCGGCATCTCAAAGCGCATGAAATGACGAGTAAAATGCACTATTAAACTTCTAGGGTAGGGCAAACAGAGACCCGATTAGATCATTTTATGTTATGGTTAATTTAAGAATTCAGCGAAACTCTATCACATTCGTTCAATTTACGTCGCTCCTATTTCAGACATCTTATTGGGCTAAGCGGCATCTCAAAGCGCATGAAATGGCGAGTAAAATGCACTATCAAACTTCTAGGGCAAGGCACACAGAGACCCGATTAGATCATTTTACATTACGGTTAATATAAGAATTCAGCGAGATTCTATCCCATTTGTTCAGATTACTTCGCTCCTATTTCAGATAGCGTACCGGGCTCAGCGGCATCTCAAAGCGCAGGGAATGGCGAGTAAAATGCACTATTAAACTTCTATGATAGGGCAATCAGAGACCCGATTAGATCATTTTATATTTTGTTTAATATAAGAATTCAGCGAAATTCTATCACATTTGTGCAATTTACGTCGCTCCTATTTCAGATAGCGTATTGGGCTAAGCGGCATCTCAAAGCGCATGAAATGGCGAGTAAAATTCACTATTAAACTTCGAGGGTAAGGCAAACTGAGACCCGATTAGATCATTTTACATTATGCATAATATAAGAATTCAGCGAAATTCTATCACATTTGTTCAATTTACTTCGCTCCTATTTTAGATAGCGTACCGAGCTCAGCGGCATCTCAAATCGCATGGAGTGGCGAGTAAAATGCAATATTAACCTTGTATGATACGGCAATCAGAGACCAGATTAGATCATCTTATATTTTGGTTAATATAAGAATTCAGCGAAATTCTATCACATTTGTTCAATTTACGTCGCTCCTATTTCAGATAGCGTATTGGGCTAAGCGGCATCTCAAAGCGCATTAAATGGCGAGTACAATGCACTATTAAACTTCTAGGGTAAGGCGAACAGAGACCCGATTAGATCATTTTGTATTACGGTTAATATAAGAATTCAGCGAGATTCTATCACATTTGTTCAATTAACGTCGCTCCTATTTCAGATAGCGTATTGGACTAAGCGGCATCTTAAAGCGCGTGGAATGGCGAGTAAAATGCAATATTAACCTTGTATGATAGGGAAATCAGAGACCTGATTAGATCATCTTATGTTTTGATTAATATAAGAATTCAGAGTAATTCTATCATATTTGTTCAATTTACGTCGCACCTACTTCAGATAGCGTATTGGGCTAAGCGGCATCTCAAAGCGCATGAAATGACGAGTAAAATGCACTATTAAACTTCTAGGGTAAGGCAAACAGGTACCCGATTAGATCATTTTGTATTACGGTTAATATAAGAATTCAGCGAAATTCTATCAGATTTTTCAATTTACGTCGCTCCCATTTCAGATAGCGTATTGGGCTAAACGGCACCACAAAGCGCATGAAATGGCGAGTAAAATGCACTATTAAACTATTAGGGTAGGGCGAACAGAGACGCGATTACATCATTTTACATTATGGTTAATATAAGAATTCAGCGAAATTCTATCACATTTGTTCAATTTCCGTGGCTCCTATTTCAGACAGCGTACTGGGCTAGACGGCATCTCAAAGGGCATGAAATGGCGAGTAAAATTCACTATTAAACTTCTAGGGTAAGGCAAACAGAGACTCGATTAGATCATTTTATACTGCGGTTTATATAAGAATTCAGAGTAATTCTATCACATTTGTTCAATTTACGTCGCTCCTATTTCAGATAGCGTATTGGGCTATACGGCATCTCAAGGCGCATGAAATGGCGAGTAAAATGCACTATTAAACATCTAGGGTAGGGCAATCAGAGACCCGATTGGATCATTTTATATTACGGTTAATATAAGATTACAGCGTAATTCTATCACATTTGTTCAATTTACGTCGCTGCTGAGGTGAATGTGTGCGTAATGGATAACTCCGATTGCGTTACACGCTCAATTTATTTACAATTAATATAACAGAATAAGAACAGGTATTGTCTGCGTCGCGCGGTCGTACACGTGGTGAGTCGCAAGAGGTTCTGTCTCGTGTTCTCGTATGGTGACCGCGGCGCGCCGTCAGAAAACAACAGAAAAAACTCGTCGCGCAATCGGCAACCGTCGTCCGTTGCCGGTCTACGACGCGCCTGTGTTCGTACACTTTTAAAGAAAGATAGACCGTAAGCATTTAAAGAAAAGAAACTAAGCGAGGGTAATATCTCGATCTTTCACGGCAGGGATGTGGTAGCAGTGCCGTAGCTGCTACATCACCCCCCTGCCAGTGATTTACCTAATCACGAAAATCCAGCTTGAAATCTGTCGAGAAATCGTACTCGCCTACCTGCGCGGGTGGTAAATTGTGGTGTTACAATATCGCGAGATACATTTGGTTCTGTGTCGGAATTATTACAATTTTTATGTGTTAAATGATCACTTACAATATACGCGGGTTTTAACCTCTCGATTGAAATTGTGACATGTTTTCCTTGACGGTCTATTAGAAAGGTTTTATGTCCGCGGCTAATGACACGATATGGTCCATCATAAGGTTGTTGTAGAATGCCTTTCGATGCGTCGTGTCGTACGAAAACATGCTCGGAACTGGCAAGGTCTTTGTACACGAAGGTCCGCCGTGACCCATGGTGAGAACCTGCGACTGGGCTCAGATCCTGGAAATGTTGTCGCAGTTCCTTTACAAATGAAGTTGCGTCAGTGTCAGCTTCACCTGGACGCGGAGACAGGAATTCTCCAGGAAGTCGCAATGGTTCGCCGTACACCAACTCTGCCGTCGTTGCTTTTAAATCTTCCCTCCAGGCTGAACGAATACCCAGCAACGTGGTGGGAAGAATCTCTGTCCAACGTTGATTTTCATGGCAACGTATGGCTGCCTTTAACTGACGGTGGAACCTTTCCACCATCCCATTAGCCGCCGGGTGATATGCCGTAGTTCTTAGATGTCTGCTACCTGTTAACAAACTTAATTGTTTAAAAAGATTGGACTCAAATTGTCTACCTTGGTCCGTGGTGATCCTTAGCGGCGTTCCAAACCGAACAATCCACCCCTCGTAAAAGGCTCGAGCTACTGTGGCTGCTTCCTGGTCGCGGAGAGGTATTGCCTCAGGCCAGCGCGTAAAGCGATCCACGCAGGTAAGGCAATATCTGTATCCTTCGGAGACAGGTAGGATGACAATGTCCAAATGAACATGTTCGAACCTCGCCGATGGTCGCGAAAAAGAACCGAGGGGTGCTGATACGTGCCTGGTGATCTTGGAGCGTTGACATTGGATACAGTTCCGGGCCCATCTTCTGCAGTCTGTTTTGATCGATGGCCAAACGTACCTTTGCGTGATCAGTTTGACAGTGGCGTTGATTCCTGGATGCGATATTTTGTGTAGTGCGTTGAATGCAGTTTGACGAAACGATTTTGTGAGGAAAGGGCGAACGGTGTCTGTAGATATGTCGCAGTAAATTTGTTGTGTACTTCCCGGAATGGATATGCGTTTTAAATTCGAACCGGTGTTGCCTGGTAAGTACGTCAGTAATTCCTCATCTTCTTCTTGCGATTTGGCCAGCCTTTCAAAATCCAAAGTCTCTTCGATTTCGTCCACTCTTGACAACGCATCGGCGACAACGTTATCTCGACCTGCTACGTGGCGGATGTCCGTTGAGAATTCACTAATGAAGCTGAGATATCGAAATTGTCTTGGGGTGAATTTTTCTGGTTTCTGTTGGAAAGCGTAAATGATTGGTTTGTGGTCTGTGAAGATAGTGAAAGTTCCTCCCTCGATCATATGACGGAAATATTTGACTGCGAGGTAGATAGCGAGTAATTCTCTGTCGTATGTAGCGTATTTCTGTTCCGTTGAGCTGAGTTTTTTTGAAAAGAAACCCAGTGGTTCCCAATTATCACCGATGCGCTGTTGAAGCGCGGCGCCAATAGCAGAATTCGAGGCGTCGCATATGATGGCCAATGGTGCGTCGACTTCAGGGTGTGTTAGTAGAGTAGTCTCTACTAACGCCTTTTTAGAGTCTTCAAATGCTGCGGTCGCGTCTGGTGTCCAATTTACAGGTGCGCTGCCTTTTATATTGTCCGCCAACATGTCGTTCAGAGGTGCATGTACCTGTGCGGCTTTAGGTATGAAACGTCTATAAAAATTTACCATACCTAAAAACTGCCGTAATTGTTTCGCTGTGGTCGGCCGTGGATGCTTTAAAATGGCCTCAACCTTTTCGGTGGATGGTCGGGTGCCTGATTCCGACACCAGGTAGCCTAAAAATTTTAACTCCGTCCTTCCGAAGATACATTTTGCAGTATTTATCACTATACCGTATTGTTTTAGCAGTTCAAAAACTATCTTGAGGTGTTGAAGGTGTTCCTCTTCGGATGTTGAAGCCACCAGTATGTCGTCAATGTATGCGAAACAAAAGTTCAAACCTCGCAACGCTTCATCGATAAAGCGCTGAAAGGTTTGAGCCGCGTTGCGTAACCCAAACGACATGAACGGAAATTCGAATAATCCGAAAGGAGTGGTAATAGCTGTCTTCGGAATATCTTCGGGTGCAACGGGGATTTTGGTTGTAAGCTCGAACGAGATCAATGGTAGAAAAAATTTTCTTACCCCGCAAAGTTTGTGCAAAATCTTCAATATGCCTGACGGGATATCGGTCCGGCAAGGTCCTGGCGTTGAGAGCACGATAATCGCCACATGGTCTCCATTCGTCACTCCCTTTTTTGGGTACCATGTGCAAAGGTGACGACCAGCTACTCTCCGACGGTCGGGTTGTTCCTAATCGCGACATGGTTTCAAATTCCTTTTTGGCTGCCTGTAGCCTACCTGGTGCAAGACGCCGTGGTTTGCAGGTAACAGGTGGACCTGGTGCAGTACGAATGTGGTGCATCGTGCTGTGTTTTGGTTCGGAAGGTGTTCCTTCCGGTTTCGTAATTTCGGGAAATCGCTGGAGTAGAAAATGGTAAGCGGATTCCCCGAAGACTGTTTTGATGCTCGGGACGGCTTCGCGGGCAGGCCTTCCTCGTGTCGAGAGAGACGTCACTTGATCTAAGAGACGGCGATTGCGAACGTCTACTATTAGTCCGAAGTGAGCGAGGAAATCGACCCCGATTATGGGCCTGGAGACGTCGGCGATTACGAATCTCCATGTGAAAACCCGACGAAACCCTAAATTGAGAGTTAAAGTCGTAGTCCCGTACGTTGCGATGGTGGTGCCATTTGCTGCGGAAAGCTCGTAGGATGATTTTTCGCGCCGTCCTCGGATCATTGCTCGTGGAAAGACACAGAGGTCGGCGCCTGTGTCGACCAAAAATTGCGTCTTCGTGTCGTGATCGATGACGAAGAGACGGCGTAAAGTCGGGCTGGGGTCGCTAGCCGTCGTTAACGACTGCCCGGAATGTTTCCCGCCTGGAAGGTGCACGGCTTAATGCAGTCCCTTGCGTCGGTACCGAAACTCCAGTGGTACCAGCAAATTCCATCCTTGCCATGTGTGCGCTTCCTCGATCGAGATCCGGAACGGCTCCGAGGACGTGAACGGGATCGAGGCTCCCTATCTCTCCGCGAGGTACGATCGCTCGTCATTTCTTGACGAAGCGCCGCTATTTCTTCTCGTAGCGACAGAGCGAGCTGCGACATTTTCAATTGCAATAAAGCCTCGAGGGACCTACCTGCGTCGATTTCCTGCGGCGCCGGGGGAGACGCTTCGGCAATTTGATGGCGATGAGGCCTGGTATCGGTGATAGCGTCCGCCAGCTCGGCCACTTTGTCCAGTTCCGTGTCCTTCTGCGTGGCTAAAATTACCTGCGTGCTCGTCGGTAACCTCCCTAGCCAAAGGGTTCGCAATAAGGCGTCTGATACTTGCGTCCCGGCTAGGCTGCGCAGATGCCTCAAAAATTGCGAAGGTTTCCGATCGCCGATTTCCTCATGCTCCAGGAGGCGTCGCGTCTTCTGCTCTTGAGACACGCTCAAACGTCGGATCAGCTCGGTTTTTAGTTTTTCATACTGACCGGTCGCTGGCGGGTTCATTATTATGTCTCGAACCTCTGTGGCGTAACGTGGATCCAGGGCACTCAGGATATACCCGAACCTGGTGCTGTCGGTGGTCACTCCGGATACCTCAAAACACCTTTCCACCATGCTGAACGACATTTCCGGATCGCTAGGACAAAAATCCGGTATACGAACGGCGACTCTTTCTATCGACGCTCTGCTTGTGGAGGCGTTGGCAGGGATATCCGCGTTCATGGCTGTATTGCTGCTTCAGCGGAGAGATCACTTACACTTTTAGCAGTTCTGCGCGAATTACACTATTGTATAAAAAGTTCACGGAAGTCTTTGAAGAAATACGGTCGATGGAGAGAAAAAAAAAAATTTTGTCTTGTCACGGTCACGATCACGATCACAATCACTTAACGATCACGTCGCGATCACGTCGGGGTCACCAATAATTGAGGTGAATGTGTGCGTAATGGATAACTCCGATTGCGTTACACGCTCAATTTATTTACAATTAATATAACAGAATAAGAACAGGTATTGTCTGCGTCGCGCGGTCGTACACGTGGTGAGTCGCAAGAGGTTCTGTCTCGTGTTCTCGTATGGTGACCGCGGCGCGCGGTCAGAAAACAACAGAAAAAACTCGTCGCGCAATCGGCAACCGTCGTCCGTTGCCGGTCTACGACGCGCCTGTGTTCGTACACTTTTAAAGAAAGATAGACCGTAAGCATTTAAAGAAGAGAAACTAAGCGAGGGTAATATCTCGATCTTTCACGGCAGGGATGTGGTAGCAGTGCCGTAGCTGCTACACTGCTACTTCAGATAGCGTATTGGGCTAAGCGGCATCTCAAAGCGCATGAAATGGCGAGTAAAGTGCACTATTAAACTTCTAGGGTAAGGCAAACAGAGACTCGATTAGATCATTTTATACTGCGGTTTATATAAGAATTCAGAGTAATTCTATCACATTTGTTCAATTTACGTCGCTCCTATTTCAGATAGCCTACTGGGCTAGGCGGCATCTTAAACCGCGTGGCATGGCGAGTAAAATTCACTGTTAACCTTCTATGATAGGGCAATCAGAGACCCGATTAGATCATTTTATATTTTGGTTAATATAAGGATTCAGCGAATTTCTATCACATTTGTTCAATTTACTTCGCTCCTATTTCAGATAGCGTACCGAGCTCAACGGCATATCAAAGCGCATGGAATGGCGAGTAAAATGCAATATTAACCTTGTATGATACGGCAATCAGAGACCAGATTAGATCATCTTATATTTTGGTTAATATAAGGGTTCAGCGAGATTCTATCACATTTGGTCAATTTACGTCGCTCCTATTTCAGATAGCGTATTGGGCTAAGCGGCATCTCAAAGCGCATGAAATGGCGAGTAAAATGCACTATTAAACTTCTAGGGTAGGACAATCAGAGACCCGATTAGATCATTTTATATTCTGTTTAATATAAGAATTCAGCGAAATTCTATCACATTTGTTCAATTTACGTCGCTCCTGTTTGATATAGCGTATTGGGCTAAGCGGCATCTCAGAGCGCTTGAAATGGCGAGGAAGATTCACTATTAAACTTCTCGGGTAAGGCAAACTGAGACCCGATTAGATCATTTTACATTATGCATAATATAAGAATTCAGCGAAATTCTATCACATTTGTTCAATTTACGTCGCTCCTATTTCAGATAGCGTATTGGGCTAAACGGCATCTCAAAGCGCATGAAATGGCGAGAAAAATGCACTATTAAACTTCAAGGGTAAGGCAAACAGAGACTCGATTAGTTCATTTTATATTGCGGTTAATATAAGAATTCAGAGTAATTCTATCACATTTGTTCAATTTACGTCGCTCCAATTTCAGATAGCGTATTGGGCTAAGCGGCATCTCAAAGCGCATTAAATGGCGAGCACAATGCACTATTAAACTTCTAGGGTAGGGCAAAAAGAGACCCGATTAGATCATTTTATGTTACGGTTAATATAAGAATTCAGTGTAATTCTATCACATTTGTTCAATTAACGTCGCTGCTATTTCAGATAGCGTATTGGGCAAAGCGCATGAAATTGCTAGTAAACTGCACTATTAAACTTCTAGGGTAAGGCAAACAGAGACTCGATTAGATCATTTTATACTGCGGTTTATATAAGAATTCAGAGTAATTCTATCACATTTGTTCAATTTACGTCGCTCCTATTTCAAATAGCGTATTGGGCTAAGCGGCATCTCAAAGCGCCTGAAATGGCGAGTAAAATGCACTATCAAACTTCTAGGGTAAGGCAAACAGAGACCCGATTAGATCATTTTATATTACGGTTAATATAAGAATTCAGCGTAATTCTATCACATTTGTTCAATTTACGTCGCTGCTATTTCAGATAGCGTATTGGGCTAAGCGGCATCTCAAAGCGCATGAAATGGCGAGTAAAATGCACTATTAAACTTCTAGGGTAGGGCAAACAGAGACCCGATTAGATCATTTTATGTTACGGTTAATATAAGAATTCAGTGTAATTCTATCACATTTGTTCAATTAACGTCGCTGCTATTTCAGATAGCGCATTGGGATAAGCGGCATCTCAAAGCGCATGAAATGGCGAGTAAAATGCACTATTAAACTCCTAGGGTAAGGCAAACAGGGACCCGATTAGATCATTTTATATTACGGTTAATATAAGAATTCAGCGAAATTCTATCAGATTTTTCAATTTACGTCGCTCCTATTTCAGATAGCGTATTGTGCTAAGCGGCATCGCAAAGCGCATGACATGGCGAGTAAAATGCAATATTAAACTACTAGGGTAGGGCGAACAGAGACCCGATTAGATCATTTTACATTATGGTTAATATAAGAATTCAGCGAGATTGTATCACATTTGTTCAATTAACGTCGCGCCTATTTCGGATAGCGTATTGGGCTAAGCGGCATCTTAAAGCGCGTGGAATGGCGAGTAAAATGCAATATTAACCTGGTATGATAGGGCAATCAGAGACCAGATTAGATCATCTTATATTTTGGTTAATATAAGAATTCAGCGAGATTCTATCACATTTGTTCAATTTACGTCGCTCCTATTTCAGATAGCGTATTCGGCTAAGCGGCACCTCAAAGCGCATGAAATGGCGAGTAAAATGCACTATTAAACTTCTAGGGTAAGGCAAACAGGGTCCCGATTACATCATTTTATATTACGGTTAATATAAGAATTCAGCGCAATTCTATCAGATCTTTCAATTTACGTCGCTCCTATTTCAGATAGCGTATTGGGCTAAGCGGCAGCTCAAACCGAATGAAATGGCGAGTAAAATGAACTATAACACTACTAGGGTAGGGCGATCAGAGACGCGATTAGATCATTTTACATTATGGTTAATCTAAGAATTCAGTGATACTCTATCACATTTGTTCAATTTCCGTGGCTCCAATTTCAGAGAGCATACTGGGCTAGACGGCATCTTAAAGCGCGTGGAATGGCGAGTAAAATGCACTATTAAACTTCAATGATAGGGCAAACAGAGACCCGATTAGATCATTTTATATTACGGTTAATATAAGAATTCAGCGTAATTCTATCACATTTGTTCAATTTACGTCGCTGCTATTTCAGATAGCGCATTGGGATAAGCGGCATCTCAAAGCGCATGAAATGGCGAGTAAAATGCACTATTAAACTCCTAGGGTAAGGCAAACAGGGACCCGATTAGATCATTTTATATTACGGTTAATATAAGAATTCAGCGAAATTCTATCAGATTTTTCAATTTACGTCGCTCCTATTTCAGATAGCGTATTGTGCTAAGCGGCATCGCAAAGCGCATGAAATGGCGAGTAAAATGCAATATTAAACTACTAGGGTAGGGCGAACAGAGACCCGATTAGATCATTTTACATTATGGTTAATATAAGAATTCAGTGAAACTCTATCACATTTGTTCAATTTCCGTGGCTCCTATTTCAGACAGCGTACTGGGCTAGACAGCATCTTAAAGCGCGTGGAATGGCGAGTAAAATGCATTATTAAACTTCAATGATAGGGCAATCAGAGAACCGATTAGATCATTTTATATTTCGGTTAATGTAAGAATTCAGCGAAATTCTATGACATTTGTTCAATTTACGTCGCTCCTATTTCAGATAGCGTATTTGGCTAAGCGGCATCTCAAAGCGCATGAAATGGCGAGAAAAATGCAATATTAACCTTGCATGATAGGGCAATCGGAGACCTGATTAGATCATCTTATGTTTTGATTAATATAAGAATTCAGCGAAATTCTATCACATTTGTTCAATTTCCGTGGCTCCTATTTCAGATAGCGTACTAGGCTAGGCGGCATCATAAAGGGCGTGGAATGGCGAGTAAAATGCACAATTAGACTTCAATGATAGGGCAATCAGAGAACCGATTAGATCATTTTATATTTTGGTTAATGTAAGAATTCAGCGAAATTCTATCACATTTGTTCAATTTACGTCGCTCCTATTTCAGATAGCGTATTGGGCTAAGCGGCATCTCAAAGCGCATGAATTGGCGAGTATAATGCACTATTAAACTTCAAGGGTAGGACAATCAGAGACCCGATTAGATCATTTTATATTTTGTTTAATATAAGAATTCAGCGAGATTGTATCACATTTGTTCAATTAACGTCGCGCCTATTTCGGATAGCGTATTGGGCTAAGCGGCATCTTAAAGCGCGTGGAATGGCGTGTAAAATGCAATATTAACCTGGTATGATAGGGCAATCAGTGACCAGATTAGATCATCTTATATTTTGGTTAATATAAGAATTCAGCGAAATTCTATCACATTTGTTCAATTTACGTCGCTCCAATTTCTGGTAGCGTATTGGGCTAAGCGGCATCTCAAAGCGCATGAAATGGCGAGTAAAATGCACTATTAAACTATTAGGGTAGGGCGAACAGAGATGCGATTAGATCATTTTATACTGCGGTTTATATAAGAATTCAGAGTAATTCTATCACATTTGTTCAATTTACGTCGCTCCTATTTCAGATAGCGTATTGGGCTAAGCGGCATCTCAAAGCGCATGAAATGGCGAGGAAAATTCACTATTAAACTTCTAGGGTAAGGCAAACTGAGACCCGATTAGATCATTTTACATTATGCATAATATAAGAATTCAGCGAAATTCTATCACATTTGTTCAATTTACTTCGCTCCTATTTCAGATAGCGTACCGAGCTCAGCGGCATCTCAAAGCGCATGGAGTGGCGAGTAAAATGCAATATTAACCTTGTATGATACGGCAATCAGAGACCAGATTGGATCATCATATATTTTGGTTAATATAAGGATTCAGCGAAACTCTATCACATTTGTTCAATTTACGTCGCTCCTATTTCAGATAGCGTATGAGGCTAAGCGGCATCTCAAAGCGCATGAAATGGCGAGAAAAATGCACTAATAAGCTTCAAGGGTAAGGCAAACAGAGACCCGATTAGTTCATTTTACATTGCGGTTAATATAAGAATTCAGAGTAATTCTATCACATTTGTTCAATTTACGTCGCTCCTATTTCAGATAGCGTATTGGGTTAAGCGGCATCTCAAAGAGCATTAAATGGCGAGTACAATGCACTATTAAACTTCTATGGTAGGGCAAAAAAAGACCCGATTAGATCATTTTATGTTACGGTTAATATAAGAATTCAGTGTAATTCTATCACATTTGTTCAATTAACGTCGCTCCTATTTCAGTTAGCGTATTGGGCTAAGCGGCATCTTAAAGACCGTGGAATGGCGAGTAAAATGCAATATTAACCTTGTATGATAGGGCAATCAGAGACCAGATTAGATCATCTTATATTTTGGTTAAAATAAGAATTCAGCGAAATTCCATCACATTTGTTCAATTTACGTCGCTCCTATTTCAGATAGCGTATTGGGCTGGACGGCATCTCAAAGCGCATGAAATGGCGAGTTAAATGCACTATCAAACTACTAGGGTAAGGCGAACAGAGACTCGATTAGATCATTTTATACTGCGGTTTATATAAGAATTCAGAGTAATTCTATCACATTTGTTCAATTTACGTCGCTCCTATTTCAGATAGCGTACTGGGCTAGGCGGCATCTTAAAGCTCGTGGAATGGCGAGTAAAATGCAATATTAACCTTGTATGATAGGGCAATCAGAGACCAGATTAGATCATCTTATGTTTTGGTTACTATAAGGATTCAGCGAAATTCTATCACATTTGTTCAATTTACGTCGCTCCTATTTCAGATAGCGTATTGGGCTGGACGGCATCTCAAAGCGCATGAAATGGCGAGTACAATGCACCATTAAACTTCTAGGGTAGGGCAAAAAGAGACCTGATTAGATCATTTTATGTTACGGTTAATATAAGAATTCAGTGTAATTCTATCACATTTGCTCAATTAACGTCGCTCCTATTTCAGATAGCGTATTGGGCTAAGCGGCATCTTAAAGCGCGTATAATGGCGAGTAAAATGCAATATTAACCTTGTATGATAGGGCAATCAGAGACCTGATTATATCATCTTATGTTTTGATTAATATAAGAATTCAGCGAAATTCTATCACATTTATTCAACTTCCGTGGCTCCTATTTCAGATAGCGTACTAGGCTAGGCGGCATCATAAAGCGCGTGGAATGGCGAGTAAAATGCACAATTAAACTTCAATGATAGGGCAATCAGAGAACCGATTAGATCATTTTATATTTTGGTTAATGTAAGAATTCAGCGAAATTCTATCACATTTGTTCAATTTACGTCGCTCCTATTTCAGATAGCGTATTAGGCTAAGCGGCATCTCAAAGCGCATGAAATGGCGAGTAAAATGCACTATTAAACTACTAGGGTAGGGCGAACAGAGACCCGATTAGATCATTTTACATTATGGTTAACATAAGAATTCAGCGAACTTCTATCACATTTGTTCAATTTCCGTGGCTCCTATTTCAGATAGCGTACTGGGCTGGACGGCATCTAAAGCGCGTGGAATGGCGAGTAAAATGCACTATTAAACTTCTAGGTTAGGGCGAACAGAGACCCGATTAGATCATTTTACATTATGATTAATATAAGAATTCAGCGAAATCTATCACATTTGTTCAATTTACGTCGCTCCTATTTCAGATAGCGTATTAGGCTAAGCGGCATCTCAAAGCGCATGAAATGGCGAGTAAAATGCACTATTAAACTTCTAGGGTAGGACCAACAGAGACCCGATTAGATCATTTTACATAATGGTTAATATAAGAATTCAGCGAAATTCTATCACATTTGTTCAATTTACGTCGCTCCTACTTCAGATAGCGTATTGGGCTAAGCGGCACCTCAAAGCGCATGAAATGAAGAGTAAAATGCACTATTAAACTTCTATGGTGAGGCAAACAGAGACCCGATTAGATCATTTTACATTATGGTTAATATAAGAATTCAGCGAAATTCTATCACATTTGTTCAATTTACTTCGCTCCTATTTCAGATAGCGTACCGAGCACAGCGGCATCTCAAAGCGCATGGAATGGCGAGTAAAATGCAATATTGACCTTGTATGATACGGCAATCAGAGACAAGATTAGATCATATTATATTTTGGTTAATATAAGAATTCAGCGAGATTCTATCACATTTGTTCAATTTACGTCGCTCCTATTTCAGATAGCGTATTGGGCTAAGCGGCATCTCAAAGCGCATGAAATGGCGAGTAAAATGCACTATTAAACTTCTAGGGTAGGACGAACAGAGACCCGATTAGATCATTTTACATAATGGTTAATATAAGAATTCAGCGAAATTCTATCACATTTGTTCAATTTACGTCGCTCCTACTTCAGATAGCGTATTGGGCTAAGCGGCACCTCAAAGCGCATGGAATGAAGAGTAAAATGCACTATTAAACTTCTATGGTGAGGCAAACAGAGACCCGATTAGATCATTTTATATAACGGTTAGTATAAGAATTCAGCGTAATTCTATCATATTTGTTCAATTTACGTCGCTCCTATTTCAGATAGCGTACTGGGCTAGGCGGCATCTTAAAGTGCGTGGAATGGCGAGTAAAATGCACTATTAAACTTGTATGATAGGGCAATCAGAGACCCGATTAGATCATGTTATATTTTGTTTAATATAAGAATGCAGCGAAATTGTATCACATTTGTTCAATTTACGTCGCTCCTATTTCAAATAGCGTATTTGGCTAAGGGGCATCTCAAAGCGCATGAAATGGCGAGTAAAATGCACTACTATTAAACTCCTAGGGTAAGGCAAACAGGGACCCGATTAGATCATTTTATATTACGGTTAATATAAGAATTAAGCGATATTCTATCAGATTTTTCAATTTACGTCGCTCCTATTTCAGATAGCGTATTGTGCTAAGCGGCATCTCAAAGCGCATGAAATGGCGAGTAAAATGCACTATTAAACTACTAGGGTAGGGCGAACAGAGACCCGATTAGATCATTTTACATTATGGTTAATATAAGAATTCAGTGAAACTCTATCACATTTGTTCAATTTCCGTGGCTCCTATTTCAGACAGCGTACTGGGCTAGACAGCATCTTAAAGCGCGTGGAATGGCGAGTAAAATGCATTATTAAACTTCAATGATAGGGCAATCAGAGAACCGGTTAGATCATTTTATATTTCGGGTAATGTAAGAATTCAGCGGAATTCTATGACATTTGTTCAATTTACGTCGATCCTATTTCAGATAGCGTATTAGGCTAAGCGGTATCTCAAAGCGCATGAAATGGCGAGTAAAATTCACTATTAAACTTCAAGGGTAGGACAATCAGAGACCCGATTAGATCATTTTATATTTTGTTTAATATAAGAATTCAGCGAGATTGTATCACATTTGTTCAATTAACGTCGCGCCTATTTCGGATAGCGTATTGGGCTATACGGCATCTCAAAGCGCATGAAATGGCGAGTAAAATGCACTATTAAACTTCTAGGGTAAGGCAAACAGGGACCCGATTAGATCATTTTATGTTATGGTTAATTTAAGAATTGATCGAAACTCTATCACATTTGTTCAATTTACGTCGCTGCTATTTCAGATAGCGTATTGGGCTAAGCGGCACCTCAAAGCGCATGAAATGGCGAGTAAAATGCACTATTAAACTTCTAGGGTAGGGCAAACAGAGTCCCGATTAAATGATTTTATATTATGGTTAATTTAAGAATTCAGCGAAACTCTATCACATTTGTTCAATTTACGTCGCTCCTATTTCAGATATCTTATTGGGCTAAACGGCATCTCAAAATGCATGAAATGGCGAGTAAAATACACTATCAAACTTCTAGGGTAAGCCAAACAGAGACCCGATTAGATTATGTTACATTATGGTTAATATAAGAATTCAGCGAAATTCTATCACATTTGTTCAATTTCCTTCGCTCCTATTTCAGATAGCGTACCGGGCTCAGCGGCACCTCAAAGCGCATGGAATGGCCAGTGAAATGCACTATTAAACTTCTATGATAGGGCAATCAGAGACCCGATTATATCATTTTATATTTTGTTTAATATAAGAATTCAGCGAAATTCAATCACATTTGTTCAATTTCCGTGGCTCCTATTTCAGACAGCGTACTGGGCTAGGCGGCATCTTAAAGTGCGTGGAATGGCGAGTAAAATGCACTATTAAACTTCTATGATAGGGCAATCAGAGACCCGATTAGATCATGTTATATTTTGTTTAATATAAGAATTCAGCGAAATTGTATCACATTTGTTCAATTTACGTCGCTCCTATTTCAAATAGCGTATTGGGCTAAGCGGCATCTCAAAGCGCATGAAGTGGCGAGTGAAATGCACTATCAAACTTCTAGGGTAAGGCAAACAGAGACCCGATTAGATCATTTTACATTATGGTTAATATAAGAATTCAGCGAAATTCCATCACATTTGTTCAATTTACTTCGCTCCTATTTCAGATAGCGTCCCGAGCACAGCGGCATCTCAAAGCGCATGGAATGGCGAGTAAAATGCAATATTGACCTTGTATGATACGGCAATCAGAGACAAGATTAGATCATATTATATTTTGGTTAATATAAGGATTCAGCGAGATTCTATCACATTTGTTCAATTTACGTCGCTCCTATTTCAGATAGCGTATTGGGCTAAGCGGCACCTCAAAGCGCATGAAATGGCGAGTAAAATGCACTATTAAACTTCTAGGGTAAGGCAAACAGGGTCCCGATTAGATCATTTTATATTACGGTTAATATAAGAATTCAGCGCAATTCTATCAGATCTTTCAATTTACGTCGCTCCTATTTCAGATAGCGTATTGGGCTAAGCGGCAGCTCAAAGCGCATGAAATGGCGAGTAAAATGAACTATAACACTACTAGGGTAGGGCGATCAGAGACGCGATTAGATCATTTTACATTATGGTTAATCTAAGAATTCAGTGATACTCTATCACATTTGTTCAATTTCCGTGGCTCCAATTTCAGAGAGCATACTGGGCTAGACGGCATCTTAAAGCGCATGGAATGGCGAGTAAAATGCACTATTAAACTTCAATGATAGGGCAAACAGAGACCCGATTAGATCATTTTATATTACGGTTAATATAAGAATTCAGCGTAATTCTATCACATTTGTTCAATTTACGTCGCTGCTATTTCAGATAGCGCATTGGGATAAGCGGCATCTCAAAGCGCATGAAATGGCGAGTAAAATGCACTATTAAACTCCTAGGGTAAGGCAAACAGGGACCCGATTAGATCATTTTATATTACGGTTAATATAAGAATTCAGCGAAATTCTATCAGATTTTGCAATTTACGTCGCTCCTATTTCAGATAGCGTATTGTGCTAAGCGGCATCGCAAAGCGCATGAAATGGCGAGTAAAATGCAATATTAAACTACTAGGGTAGGGCGAACAGAGACCCGATTAGATCATTTTACATTATGGTTAATATAAGAATTCAGTCAAACTCTATCACATTTGTTCAATTTCCGTGGCTCCTATTTCAGACAGCGTACTGGGCTAGACAGCATCTTAAAGCGCGTGGAATGGCGAGTAAAATGCATTATTAAACTTCAATGATAGGGCAATCAGAGAACCGATTAGATCATTTTATATTTCGGTTAATGTAAGAATTCAGCGAAATTCTATGACATTTGTTCAATTTACGTCGCTCCTATTTCAGATAGCGTATTTGGCTAAGCGGCATCTCAAAGCGCATGAAATGGCGAGAAAAATGCAATATTAACCTTGCATGATAGGGCAATCAGAGACCTGATTAGATCATCTTATGTTTTGATTAATATAAGAATTCAGCGAAATTCTATCACATTTGTTCAATTTCCGTGGCTCCTATTTCAGATAGCGTACTAGGCTAGGCGGCATCATAAAGGGCGTGGAATGGCGAGTAAAATGCACAATTAAACTTCAATGATAGGGCAATCAGAGAACCGATTAGATCATTTTATATTTTGGTTAATGTAAGAATTCAGCGAAATTCTATCACATTTGTTCAATTTACGTCGCTCCTATTTCAGATAGCGTATTGGGCTAAGCGGCATCTCAAAGCGCATGAATTGGCGAGTAAAATGCACTATTAAACTTCAAGGGTAGGACAATCAGAGACCCGATTAGATCATTTTATATTTTGTTTAATATAAGAATTCAGCGAGATTGTATCACATTTGTTCAATTAACGTCGCGCCTATTTCGGATAGCGTATTGGGCTAAGCGGCATCTTAAAGCGCGTGGAATGGCGAGTAAAATGCAATATTAACCTGGTATGATAGGGCAATCAGAGACCAGATTAGATCATCTTATATTTTGGTTAATATAAGAATTCAGCGAAATTCTATCACATTTGTTCAATTTACGTCGCTCCAATTTCAGGTAGCGTATTGGGCTAAGCGGCATCTCAAAGCGCATGAAATGGCGAGTAAAATGCAATATTGACCTTGTATGATACGGCAATCAGAGACAAGATTAGATCATATTATATTTTGGTTAATATAAGGATGCAGCGAAATTGTATCACATTTGTTCAATTTACGTCGCTCCTATTTCAAATAGCGTATTGGGCTAAGCGGCATCTCAAAGCGCATGAAATGGCGAGTAAAATGCACTACTATTAAACTCCTAGGGTAAGGCAAACAGGGACCCGATTAGATCATTTTATATTACGGTTAATATAAGAATTAAGCGATATTCTATCAGATTTTTCAATTTACGTCGCTCCTATTTCAGATAGCGTATTGTGCTAAGCGGCATCTCAAAGCGCATGAAATGGCGAGTAAAATGCACTATTAAACTACTAGGGTAGGGCGAACAGAGACCCGATTAGATCATTTTACATTATGGTTAATATAAGAATTCAGTGAAACTCTATCACATTTGTTCAATTTCCGTGGCTCCTATTTCAGACAGCGTACTGGGCTAGACAGCATCTTAAAGCGCGTGGAATGGCGAGTAAAATGCATTATTAAACTTCAATGATAGGGCAATCAGAGAACCGGTTAGATCATTTTATATTTCGGTTAATGTAAGAATTCAGCGAAATTCTATGACATTTGTTCAATTTACGTCGATCCTATTTCAGATAGCGTATTAGGCTAAGCGGTATCTCAAAGCGCATGAAATGGCGAGTACAATTCACTATTAAACTTCAAGGGTAGGACAATCAGAGACCCGATTAGATCATTTTATATTTTGTTTAATATAAGAATTCAGCGAGATTGTATCACATTTGTTCAATTAACGTCGCGCCTATTTCGGATAGCGTATTGGGCTATACGGCATCTCAAAGCGCATGAAATGGCGAGTAAAATGCACTATTAAACTTCTAGGGTAAGGCAAACAGGGACCCGATTAGATCATTTTATGTTATGGTTAATTTAAGAATTGAGCGAAACTCTATCACATTTGTTCAATTTACGTCGCTGCTATTTCAGATAGCGTATTGGGCTAAGCGGCATCTCAAAGCGTATGAAATGGCGAGTAAAATTCACTATTAAACTTCTAGGGTAAGGCAAACAGAGACTCGATTAGATCATTTTATACTGCGGTTTATATAAGAATTCAGAGGAATTCTATCACATTTGTTCAATTTACGTCGCTCCTATTTCAGATAGCGTATTGGGCTATGCGGCATCTCAAAGCGCATGAAATGGCGAGTAGAATGCACTATTAAACTTCTAGGGTAAGGCAAACAGAGACCCGATTAGATCATTTTATATTACCGTGAATATAAGAATTCAGCGTAATTCTATCACATTTGTTCAATTTACGTCGCTCCTATTTCAGATGGCCAACTGGGCTAGGCGGCATCTTAAACCGCGTGGCATGGCGAGTAAAATGCACTATTTACCTTCTATGCTAGGGCAATCAGAGACCCGATTAGATCATTTTATATTTTGGTTAATATAAGAATTCAGCGAAATTCTATCACATTTGTTCAATTTACGTCGCTCCTATTTCAGATAGCGTATTGGTCTAAGCGGCATCTCAAAGCGCATGAAATGACGAGTGAAATGCACTATTAAACTCCTAGGGTAGGGCAAACAGTGACCCGATTCGATCATTTTACATTATGGTTGATATAAGAATTCAGCGATATTCTATCACATTTGTTCAATTTACGTCGCTCCTATTTCAGATAGCGTATAGGGCTAAGCGGCATCTCAAAGCGCATAAAATGGCGAGTAAAATGCACTATCAAACTTCTAGGGTAAGGCAAACAGAGACCAGATTAGATAATTTTATATTACGGTTAATATAAGAATTCCGCGTAATTCTATCACATTTGTTCAATTTACGTCGCTCCTATTTCAGATAGCCTACTGGGCTAGGCGGAATCTTAAACCGCGTGGCATGGCGAGTAAAATGCACGATTAACCTTCTATGATAGGGCAATCAGGGACCCGATTAGATCATTTTATATTTTGGTTAATATAAGAATTCAGCGAAATTGTATCACATTTGTTCAATTTACGTCGCTCCTATTTCAGATAGCGTATTGGGCTAAGCGGCATATCAAAGCGCATGGAATGGCGAGTAAAATGCAATATTAACCTTGTATGATACGGCAAACAGGGACCCGATTAGATCATTTTATGTTATGGTTAATTTAAGAATTGAGCGAAACTCTATCACATTTGTTCAATTTACGTCGCTGCTATTTCAGATAGCGTATTGGGCTAAGCGGCATCTCAAAGCGTATGAAATGGCGAGTAAAATTCACTATTAAACTTCTAGGGTAAGGCAAACAGAGACTCGATTAGATCATTTTATACTGCGGTTTATATAAGAATTCAGAGGAATTCTATCACATTTGTTCAATTTACGTCGCTCCTATTTCAGATAGCGTATTGGGCTATGCGGCATCTCAAAGCGCATGAAATGGCGAGTAGAATGCACTATTAAACTTCTAGGGTAAGGCAAACAGAGACCCGATTAGATCATTTTATATTACCGTGAATATAAGAATTCAGCGTAATTCTATCACATTTGTTCAATTTACGTCGCTCCTATTTCAGATGGCCAACTGGGCTAGGCGGCATCTTAAACCGCGTGGCATGGCGAGTAAAATGCACTATTTACCTTCTATGCTAGGGCAATCAGAGACCCGATTAGATCATTTTATATTTTGGTTAATATAAGAATTCAGCGAAATTCTATCACATTTGTTCAATTTACGTCGCTCCTATTTCAGATAGCGTATTGGTCTAAGCGGCATCTCAAAGCGCATGAAATGACGAGTGAAATGCACTATTAAACTCCTAGGGTAGGGCAAACAGTGACCCGATTCGATCATTTTACATTATGGTTGATATAAGAATTCAGCGATATTCTATCACATTTGTTCAATTTACGTCGCTCCTATTTCAGATAGCGTATAGGGCTAAGCGGCATCTCAAAGCGCATAAAATGGCGAGTAAAATGCACTATCAAACTTCTAGGGTAAGGCAAACAGAGACCAGATTAGATAATTTTATATTACGGTTAATATAAGAATTCCGCGTAATTCTATCACATTTGTTCAATTTACGTCGCTCCTATTTCAGATAGCCTACTGGGCTAGGCGGAATCTTAAACCGCGTGGCATGGCGAGTAAAATGCACGATTAACCTTCTATGATAGGGCAATCAGGGACCCGATTAGATCATTTTATATTTTGGTTAATATAAGAATTCAGCGAAATTGTATCACATTTGTTCAATTTACGTCGCTCCTATTTCAGATAGCGTATTGGGCTAAGCGGCATCTCAAAGCGACTGAAATGGCGAGTAAAATGCACTATCAAACTTCAAGGGTAAGGCAAACAGAGACCCGATTAGATCATTTTATATTACGGTTAATATAAGAATTCAGCGTAATTCTATCACATTTGTTCAATTTACGTCGCTCCTATTTCAGATAGCGTATAGGGCTAAGCGGCATCTCAAAGCGCATGAAATGGCGAGTAAAATGCGCTATTGAACTTCTAGGGTAAGGCAAACAGAGACCCGATTAGATCATTGTATAATACCGTGAATATAAGAATTCAGCGTAATTCTATCACATTTGTTCAATTTACGTCGCTCCTATTTCAGATAGTGTATTGGGCTAAGCGGCATCTCAAAGCGCATGAAAAGGCGAGTAAAATGCACTATCAAACTTCTAGGGTAAGGCAAACAGAGACCAGATTAGATCATTTTATATTACGGTTAATATAAGAATTCCGCGTAATCCTATCACATTTGTTAAATTTACGTCGCTCCTATTTCAGATAGCCTACTGGGCTAGGCGGCATCTTAAACCGCGTGGCATGGCGAGTAAAATGCACTATTAACCTTCTGTGATAGGGCAATCAGAGACCCGATTAGATCATTTTATATTTTGGTTAATATAAGAATGCAGCGAAATTCTGTCACATTTGTTCAATTTACGTCGCTTCTATTTCAGATAGCGTATTGAGCTAAGCGGCATCTCAAAGCGCATGAAATGTCGAGCAAAATGCACAATCAAACTTCTAGGGTAAGGCAAACATAGACCAGATTAGATCATTTTATATTACGGGTAATATAAGAATTCAGCGTAATTCTATCACATTTGTTCAGTTTACGTCGCTCCTATTTCAGATAGCGTATTGGGCTAAGCGGCATCTCAAAGCGCATGAAATGGCTAGTAAAATGCACCATTAAACTTCTAGGGTAGGGTGAACAGAGAGCCGATTAGATCATTTTACATTATGGTTAATATAAGAATTCAGCGAAATTCTATCACATCTGCTCAATTTACGTCGCTCCTATTTCAGATAGCATATTGGGCTAAGCGGCATCTCAAAGTGCATGAAATGGCGAGTAAAATGCGCTATTGAACTTCTAGGGTAAGGCAAACAGAGACCCGATTAGATCATTGTATAATACCGTGAATATAAGAATTCAGCGTAATTCTATCACATTTGTTCAATTTACGTCGCTCCTATTTCAGATAGTGTACTGGGCTAAGCGGCATCTCAAAGCGCATGAAAAGGCGAGTAAAATGCACTATCAAACTTCTAGGGTAAGGCAAACAGAGACCAGATTAGATCATTTTATATTACGGTTAATATAAGAATTCCGCGTAATCCTATCACATTTGTTAAATTTACGTCGCTCCTATTTCAGATAGCCTGCTGGGCTAGGCGGCATCTTAAACCGCGTGGCAGGGCGAGTAAAATGCACTATTAACCTCCTATGATAGGGCAATCAGAGACCCGATTAGATCATTTTATATTTTGGTTAATGTAAGAATTCAGCGAAATTCTATCACATTTGTTCAATTTACGTCGCTCGTATTTCAGATAGCGTATTGGGCTTATCGGCATCTCAAAGCGCATGAAATGGCGAGTAAAATGCACTATTAAACTTCTTGGGTAAGGCAAACAGAGACCCGATTTGATCATTTTATATTACCGTGAATATAACAATGCAGCGTAATTCTATCACATTTGTTCAATTTACGTCGCTCCTATTTCAGATAGCGTATTGGACTAAGCGGCATCTCAAAGCGCATGAAATGGCGCGTAAAATGCAGTATTAAACTTCTATGGTAAGGCAAACAGAGACCCGATTAGATCATTTTATATTACCGTGAATATAAGAATTCAGCGTAATTCTATCAGATTTGTTCAATTTACGTCGCTCCTATTTCAGGTAGCGTATTGGGCTAAGCGGCATCTCAAAGCGCACGAAATGGCGATTAAAATGCACTATTAAACTTCTAGGGTAGGGCAAACAGAGACCCGATTAGATCATTTTATATTATGGTTAATTTAAGAATTCAGCGAAATTCTGTCACATTTGTTCAATTAACGTCGCCCGTATTTCAGATAGCGTATTGGGCTAAGCGGCATCTCAAAGCGCATGAGATGGCGAATAAAATGCACTATTAAACTTCTAGGGTATGGCAAACAGAGACCCGATTAGATCATTTTATATTACCGTGAATATAACAATGCAGCGTAATTCTATCACATTTGTTCAATTTACGTCGCCCCTAATTCAGATAGCGTATTGGGCTATGCGGCATCTCAAAGCGCATGAAATGGCGAGTAAAATGCGCTATTGAACTTCTAGGGTAAGGCAAACAGAGACCCGATTAGATCATTTTATATTACCGAGAATATAAGAATTCAGCGTAATTCTATCACGTTTGTCAATTTACGTCGCTCCTATTTCAGATAGCGTATTGGGCTAAGCGGCATCTCAAAGCGCATGAAATGGCGAGTAAAATGCGCTAATGAACTTCTAGGGTAAGGCAAACAGAGACCCGATTAGATCATTGTATAATACCGTGAATATAAGGATTCAGCGTAATTCTATCTCATTTGTTCAATTTACGTCGCTCCCATTTCAGATAGTGTACTGGGCTAAGCGGCATCTCAAAGCGCATGAAAAGGCGAGTAAAATGCACTATCAAACTTCTAGGGTAAGGCAAACAGAGACCAGATTAGATCATTTTATATTACGGTTAATATAAGAATTCCGCGTAATTCTATCACATTTGTTCAATTTACGTCGCTCCTATTTCAGATAGCGTATTGTGCTAAGCGGCATCTCAAAGCGCATGAAATGGCGAATAAAACGCACTATTAAACTGCTTGGGTAGGGCGAACAGAGACCCGATTAGATCATTGTACATTATGGTTTATATAAGAATTCAGCGAAATTCTATCACATTTGCTCAATTTACATCGCTCCTATTTCAGATAGCGTATTGGGCTAAGCGGCATCTCAAAGCGCATGAAATGACGAGTAAAATGCACTAGTAAGCTTCTAGGTTAAGGCAATCAGAGACCCGATTAGATCATTTTATATTATGGCTAATATAAGAATTCTGCGTAATTCGATCACATTTGTTCACTTTACGTCGCTCCTATTTCAGATAGCGTATTGGGCTAAGCGGCACCTTAAAGCGCATGAAATGAGTAAAATGCACTATTAAACTTCTATGATAGGGCAATGAGAGACCCGATTAGATGGATTTATATTATGGTTAATATAAGAATTCTGCGTAATTCTCTCAGATTTGCTCAATTTACGTCGCTCCTATTTCAGATAGCATATTGGGCTAGGCGGCATCTTAAAGCGCATGAAATATCGAGTAAAATGCACTATTAAGCTTCTATGATAGGGTAATCAGAGACCCGATTAGATCATTTTATATAATGGTTAATTTAAGATTTCAGCGAAACTGTATCACACTTGTTCAATTTACGTAGCTCCAATTTCAGATAGCGTGTTGGGCTGGGCGGCATCTTAAAGAGCATGAAATGTCGAGTAAAATGTACTATTAAGCTTCTAGGTTAAGGCAATCAGAGACCCGATTAGATCATTTTATATTATGGCTAATATAAGAATTCTGCGTAATTCGATCACATTTGTTCACTTTACGTCGCTCCTATTTCAGATAGCGTATTGTGCTAAGCGGCACCTTAAAGAGCATGAAATGTCGAGTAAAACGCACTACTAAACTTCGAGGATAGGGCAATCAGAGACCCGATTAGGTCATCTTATATTATGATTAATATAAGAATTCAGCGTAATTCTATCACATTTGTTCAATTTACGTCGCTCCTATTTCAGATAGCGTATTGGCCTGAGCGGCACCTTAAAGCACATGAAATGGCGAGTGAAATGCACTATTAAACTTCTATGATAGGGCAATCAGAGACCCGAATAGATCGTATTATATTATGGTTTATATAAGAATTCTTCGTAATTCTATCACATTTGTTCAATTTATGTCGCTCCTATTTCAGATAGCGTATTGGGCTAGGCAGCACCTTAAAGCGCATGAAATGACGAGTGAAATGCACTATTAAACTTCTATGATAGGGCAATCAGAGACCCGAATAGATCGTATTATATTATGGTTAATATAAGAATTCTGCGTACTTCTATCACATTTGTTCAATTTGTGTCGCTCCTATTTCAGATAGCGTATTGGACTAGGCGGCACCTTAAAGCGCATGAAATGACGAGTAAAATGCCCTATTAAACTTCCATGATATGGCTATCAGAGACCCGAATAGATCATATTATATAATGGTTAATATAAGAATTCAGCAAAATTCTATCACATTTGTTCTATTTACGATGCTCCTATTTCAGATAGCGTATTGCGCTAGGCGGCACCTTAAACCGCATGAGATGACGAGTAAAATGCACTAGTAAACTTCTAGGATAGGGCAATCAGAATCCCGATTAGATCATCTTATATTATTGTTAATTTAAGAATTCATCGTAACTCTATCACATTTTGTCCATTTCACGTCGCTCCAACACCAGATATCGTATTGAGCTAGGCGTCATCTCAAAACGCATGAAATGGCGAGTAAAATGCACTATCAAACTTGTATGATACGGCAATCAGAGTCCCGATTAGATCATTTTAAATTATGGTTAATATAAGAATTCTGCGTAATTCTATCACGTTTGTCAAATTTACGTAGCTCCAATTTCAGATAGCGTATTGGGCTAGGCGGCATCTCAAAGCGCATGAAATGACGAGTAAAATAAACTATTCAACTTCTATGATAGGGCAATCAGAGACCAGATTAGATCAATTTATATTATGGTTAACATAGGAATTCTGCGTAATTCTATCACGTCTGTTCAATTTACGTAGCTCCAATTTCAGATAGCGTTTTGGACTAGGTGGCATCTTAAAGCGCATGAAATGTCGAGTACAATGCACTATTAAACTTCTATGATAAGGCAATCAGAGACCCGATGAGATCATTTTGTATTATGGTTAATATAAGAATTCTGCGTAACTCTATCACATTTATTCAATTTATGTCGCTCCTATTTCAGATAGCGTATTGGACTAAGCGGCACCTTAAACCGCAAGAAATGTCGAGTAAAATGCACTACTAAACTTATAGGATAGGGCAAACAGAGACCCGGTTAGATCATCGTATATTATTGTTAATTTAAGTATTCATCGTAACCCTATCACATTTTGTCCAATTCACGTCGCTCCTACACCAGATATCGTATTGAGCTAGGCGGCATCTTAAAACGCATGAAATGACGAATAAAATGCACAATTAAACATCTATGATAGGGCAATCAGAGACCCGATTAGATCATTTTATATTATTGTTAATATAAGAATTCAACGTAATTTTATCACATTTGTTCAATTTACGTCACCCCTATTTCAGATAGCGTATTGGACTTGGTTTCATCTTAAAGAGCATGTAATTTCGAGTAAAATGCACTATTAAACTTCTAGGGTAGGGCAAACTGAGACCCGATTAGATCATTTTATATTATGGTTAATTAAAGGATTCAGCGAAATTCTATCACATTTGTTCAATTTACGTCGCTCCTATTTCAGATAGCGCATTGGCCAGAGCGGCACCTTAAAGCGCATGAAATGACGAATAAAATGCACTATTAAACTTCTATGATAGGGCAATCAGATACCCGATTAGATCATTTTGTATTATTGTTAATATAAGAATTCAATGTAATTTTATCACATTTGTTCAATTTATGTCGCTCCTATTTCAGATAGCGTATTGGGCTATGCGGTACCTTAAAGCGCATGAAATGACGAGTAAAATGCACTATAAAACTTCTATGATATGGCAATCAGACACCCGATTAGATAATCTTATATTATTGTTAATATAAGAATTCAACGTAATTTTATCACATTTGTTCAATTTACGTCGCCCCTATTTCAGATAGCGTATTGGGCTAGGTTTCATCTTAAAGCGCATGAAATGTCGAGTAAAATGCACTATTAAACTTCTATGATAGGGCAATCACAGACCCGATTAGATCATTTTGTATTATTGTTAATATAAGAATACAATGTAATTTTATCACATTTGTTCAATTTATGTCGCTCCTATTTCAGATAGCGTATTGGGCTAGGCGGCACCTTAAAGCGCATGACATGACGATTAAAATGCACTATTAAGCTTCTATGATACGGCAATCAGAGACCCGATTAGGTTATCTTATATTTTCGTTAATATTTGAATTCAGCGAAATTCTATCACATTTGTTCAATTTACGTCGCTCCAAATTCAGATAGCGTATTGGGCTGGGTGGCACATTAAGGCAGTATGAAACGACGAGTAAAATGCCCTATTAAACTTCTATGATAGGGCGATCAGAGCACCGATTAGATCATTTTAAATTATGGTTAAGGTAAGAATTCTTGCGTTATTCTATCACATTTGTTCAATTTACGTCGCCCCTATTTCAGATAGCGAATGGGCGAGGCGGCATCTTAAAGAGCATGAAATGTCGAGTAAAATGCTCTACTAAAGGTCTCGGATAGGTCAATCAGAGACCCGATTAGATCATCTTATATTATGATTAATATAAGAATTCAGCGTAATTCTATCACATTTGTTCAATTTACGTCGCTCCTATTTCCGATAGCGTATTGGGCTAAGCGGTACCATAAAGCGCATGAAATGACGAGTAAAATGCACTACTAAGCTTCTTTGATAGGGCAATCAGAGACCCGATTAGATCATTTTAAATTATGGTTAATATAAGAATTCAGCGAGATTCTATCACATTTCTTCCATTTACGTCGCTCCTATTTCAGATAGCGTATTGGGCTAAACGACACCTTAAAGCGCATGGAATGACGAGTAAAATGCAGTACTAAACTTCTTTGATAGGGCAATCAGAGACCCGACAAGGTCATTTTAAATTATGGTTAATATAAGAATTCTGCGTAATTCTATCACATTTGTTCAATTTACGTCGCTCCTATTTCAGATAGCGTATTGGGCGAAGCGGCATCTTAAAGCGCATGAAATGTCGAGTAAAATGCACTACTAAACTACTCGGATAGGGCAATCAGAGATCCGATTAGGTCATTTTAAATTATGGTTAATATAAGAATTCTGCGTAATTCTATCACATTTGTTCAATTTACGTCGCTCCTATTTCAGATAGCGTATTGGGCTAAGCGGCATCTTAAAGCGCATGAAATGACGAGTAAAATGCACTACTAAGCTTCTAGGATAGGGCTATCAGAGGCCCGATTAGATCATTTTATGTTACGGTTAATATAAGAATTCAGTGTAATTCTATCACAATTGTTCAATTTACGTCGCTACTATTTCAGATAGCGGATTGGGCTAGCCGGCATCATAAAGTGCGTGGAATGACAAGTAAAATACACTACTAATCGTCTATGATAGGGCAATCAGAGACCCGATTAGATCATTTTATATTATTGTTAATATAAGAATTCAACGTTATTTAACAAATTTGTTCAATTTACGTCGCCCCTGTTTCAGATAGCGTATTGGGCTAGGTGGCATCGTAAAGCGCATGAAATGTCGAGTAAAATGCACTATTAAACTTCTAGGGTAGGACAAACAGAGACCCGATTACATCATTTTATATTATGGTTAATTTAAGAATTCAGCAAAATTCTATCACATTTGTTCAATTCACGTCGATCCTATTCCAGATAGCGCACTGGGCTAGGTGGCATCTTAAAGCGCGTGGAATGGCGAGTAAAATGCAATATTAACCTTCTATGATAGGGCAATCAGAGACCAGATTAGATCATCTTATATTTTGGTTAATATAAGAATTCAGCGAAATTCTATCACATTTGTTCAATTTACGTCGCTCCTATTTCAGATAGCGTATTGGGCTAAGCGGTATCTCAAAGCGTATGAAATGGCATGTAAAATGCACTATTAAACATCCAGGGTAGGGCGAACAGAGACCCGATTAGATCATTTTACGTTATGGTTTATATAAGAATTCAACGAAATTCTATCACGTTTGTTCAATTTACGTCGCTCTTATTTCAGATAGCGTATTGGGCTAAGCTGCATCTGAAAGCGCATGAAATGGCGAGGAAAATGCACTATTAAACTTCTAGGGTAGGGCAAACAGAGACCCGATTAGATCATTTTATATTCTGTTTAATTTAAGAATTCAGCAGAATTCTATCACATTTGTTCAATTTACGTCGATCCTATTCCAGATAGCGTACTGGGCTGGGCGGCATCTTAAAGCGCGTGGAATGGCGAGTAAAATGCAATATTAACCTTCTATGATAAGGCAATCAGAGACCAGATTAGAACATCTTATATTTTGGTTAATATAAGAATTCAGCGAAATTCAATCACATTTGTTCATTTTTCGTTGCTCCAATTTCAGATAGCGTATTGTGCTAAGCGGAATCTCAGAGCGCATGAAATAGCTAGTAAAATGCGCTATTAATCTTCTAGGGTAAGGCAAACAGAGACCCGATTAGATCTTTTTATATTACGGTTAATATAAGAATTCAGCGTAGTTATATCACATTTGTTCAATTTACGTCGCTCCTATTTCAGATAGCGTACTGGGCTAGGCGGCATCTTAAAGCGCGTGGAATGGCGAGTAAAATGCACTATTAACCTTCTATGATACGGCAATCAGAGATCCGGTTAGATCATTTTACATTATGGTTTATATAATAATTCAGCGAAATTCTATCACATTTGTTCACTTTACGTCGCTCCTATTTCAGATAGCGTATTGGGCAAATCGGCAACTCAAAGCGCATGAAATGGCGAGTAAAATGCACTACTAAACGTCTAGGGTAGGGCAAACAGAGACCCGATTAGATCATTTTATATTATGGTTAATTTAAGAATTCAGCGTAATTCTATCACATTTGTTCAATTTACGTCGCTCCTATTTCCGATAGCGTATTGGGCTAAGCGGTACCATAAAGCGCATGAAATGACGAGTAAAATGCACTACTAAGCTTCTTTGATAGGGCAATCAGAGACCCGATTAGATCATTTTAAATTATGGTTAATATAAGAATTCAGCGAGATTCTATCACATTTCTTCAATTTACGTCGCTCCTATTTCAGATAGCGTATTGGGCTAAACGACACCTTAAAGCGCATGGAATGACGAGTAAAATGCAGTACTAAACTTCTTTGATAGGGCAATCAGAGACCCGACAAGGTCATTTTAAATTATGGTTAATATAAGAATTCTGCGTAATTCTATCACATTTGTTCAATTTACGTCGCTCCTATTTCAGATAGCGTATTGGGCGAAGCGGCATCTTAAAGCGCATGAAATGTCGAGTAAAATGCACTACTAAACTACTCGGATAGGGCAATCAGAGATCCGATTAGGTCATTTTAAATTATGGTTAATATAAGAATTCTGCGTAATTCTATCACATTTGTTCAATTTACGTCGCTCTTATTTCAGATAGCGTATTGGGCTAAGCTGCATCTGAAAGCGCATGAAATGGCGAGGAAAATGCACTATTAAACTTCTAGGGTAGGGCAAACAGAGACCCGATTAGATCATTTTATATTCTGTTTAATTTAAGAATTCAGCAGAATTCTATCACATTTGTTCAATTTACGTCGATCCTATTCCAGATAGCGTACTGGGCTAGGCGGCATCTTAAAGCGCGTGGAATGGCGAGTAAAATGCAATATTAACCTTCTATGATAAGGCAATCAGAGACCAGATTAGAACATCTTATATTTTGGTTAATATAAGAATTCAGCGAAATTCAATCACATTTGTTCAATTTTCGTTGCTCCAATTTCAGATAGCGTATTGTGCTAAGCGGAATCTCAGAGCGCATGAAATAGCTAGTAAAATGCGCTATTAATCTTCTAGGGTAAGGCAAACAGAGACCAGATTAGATCTTTTTATATTACGGTTAATATAAGAATTCAGCGTAGTTATATCACATTTGTTCAATTTACGTCGCTCCTATTTCAGATAGCGTACTGGGCTAGGCGGCATCTTAAAGCGCGTGGAATGGCGAGTAAAATGCACTATTAACCTTCTATGATACGGCAATCAGAGATCCGGTTAGATCATTTTACATTATGGTTTATATAAGAATTCAGCGAAATTCTATCACATTTGTTCACTTTACGTCGCTCCTATTTCAGATAGCGTATTGGGCTAATCGGCAACTCGAAGCGCATGAAATGGCGAGTAAAATGCACTACTAAACGTCTAGGGTAGGGCAAACAGAGACCCGATTAGATCATTTTATATTATGGTTAATTTAAGAATTCAGCGTAATTCTATCACATTTGTCCAATTTACGTCGCTCCTATTTCAGATACCGTATTGGGCTAAGCGGCATCTCAAAGCGCATGAAATGGCGAGTAAATGCACTATTAAACATCTATGGTAAGGCAAACAGAGACCCGATTAGATCATTTTATATTACGGTTAATATATGAATTCAGCGTAATTCTATCACATTTGTTCAATTTACGTCGCTCCTATTTCAGATAGCGTATTGGGCTAAGCTTCATCTCAAAGCGCATAATATGGCGAGTGAAATGCACGATTAAACTTCTGGGGTAAGGCAAACCGAGACCCGGTTACATCATTTTATATTACGGTTAATATAAGAATGCAGCGTAATTCTATCAGATTTGTTCAATTTACGTCGCTCCTATTTCAGATGGCGCACTGGGCTAGGCGGCATCTTAAAGCGCGTGGAATGGAGAGTAAAATGCACTATTAAACTTCTATGATAGGGCAATCAGAGACCCGATTAGATCATTTTATATTTTGTTTAATAGAAGAATTCAGCGAAATTCTATCACATTTGTTCAATTTACGTTGCTCCTATTTCCGATAGCGTATTGGGCTAGGCGGCAACTCAAAGCGCATGAAATGACGAGTGAAATGTACTATTAAACTTTTAGGGTAAGGCAAACAGAGATCCGATTAGATCATTTTATATTACGGTTAATATAAGAATTCAGCGTAATTCTATCGCATTTGTTCAATTTACGTCGCTCCTATTTCAGATAGCGTACTGGGCTAGGCGGCATCTTAAAGCGCATGAAATGCCGAGTGAAATGCACTATTAAACTTCTAGGGTAGGGCGAACAGAGACCCGATTAGATCATTTTACATTAAGGTTGATATAAGAATTCAGCGAAATTCTATCACATTTGTTCAATTTTCGGCGCTCCTATTTCAGATAGCGTATTGGGATAAGCGGCATCTCAAGGGGCATGAAATGACGAGTGAAATGCACTATTAAACTTCTAGGGTAAGGCAAACAGAGACCCGATTAGATCATTTTATATTATGGTTAATTTAAGAATTCATCAAAATTCTATAACATTTGTTCAACTTACGGCGCTCCTATTTCAGATACCGTATTGGGCTAAGCGGCATCTCAAAGCACATGAAATGTCGAGTAAAAGGCACTATTAAACTTCTAGGGTAAGGCAAACAGAGACCCGATTAGATCATTTTATATTATAGTTAATTTAAGAATTCAGTAAACTTCTATCACATTTGTTCAATTTACGTGGCTCCTATTTCAGTTACCGTATTGGGCTAAGCGGCATCTCAAAGCGCATGAAATGGCGAGTAAAATGCACTATTAAACTTCTAGGGTAAGGCAAACAGAGACCCGATTAGATCATTTTATATTACGGTTAATATAAGAATGCAGCGTAATTCTATCAGATTTGTTCAATTTACGTCGCTCCTATTTCAGATGGCGCACTGGGCTAGGCGGCATCTCAAAGCGCATGATATGGCGAATAAAATGCGCTATTAAACTCCTAGGATAGGGCGAACAGAGACCCGATTAGATCATTTTACATTAAGGTTGATATAAGAATTCAGCGAAATTCTATCACATTTGTTCAATTTACGTCGCTCCTATTTCAGATAGCGTATTGGGCTAGGCGGCATCTTAAAGCGCGTGGAATGGCGAGTAAAATGCAATATTAACCTTCTACGATAAGGCAATCAGAGTCCAGATTAGAACATCTTATATTTTGGTTAATATAAGAATTCAGCGAAATTCAATCAGATTTGTTCAATTTACGTCGCTCCTATTTCAGATAGCGTACTGGGCTAGGCGGCATCTTAAAGCGCGTGGAATGGCGAGTAAAATGCACTATTAACCTTCTATGATACGGCAATCAGAGATCCGGTTAGATCATTTTACATTATGGTTTATATAAGAATTCAGCGAAATTCTATCACATTTGTTCACTTTACGTCGCTCCAATTTCAGATAGCGTATTGGGCTAGTCGGCAACACAAAGCGCATGAAATGGCGAGGAAAATGCACTATTAAACTTCTAGGGTAAGGCAAACAGAGACCAGATTAGATCATTTTATATTACGGTTAATATAAGAATGCAGCGTAATTCTATCAGATTTGTTCAATTTACGTCGCTCCTATTTCAGATGGCGCACTGGGCTAGGCGGCATCTCAAAGCGCATGATATGGCGAATAAAATGCGCTATTAAACTTCTAGGATAGGGCAAAAAGAGACCCGATTAGATCATTTTATGTTACGGTTAATATAAGAATTCAGTATAATTCTATGATATTTGTTCAATTAACGTCGCTCCTATTTCGGATAGCGTATTGGGGTAAGCGGCATCTTAAAGCGCGTGGAATGGCGAGTAAAATGCAATATTAACCTTGTATGATAGGGCAATCAGAGACCAGATTAGATCATCTTATATTTTGGTTAATATAAGAATTCAGCGAAATTCTATCACATTAGTTCATTTTACGTCGCTCCAATTTCAGGTAGCGTATTGGGCTAAGCGGCATCTCAAAGCGCATGAAATGGCGAGTAAAATGCACTATTAAACTTCTAGGGTAAGGCAACCAGGGACCCGATTAGATCATTTTATATTACGGTTGATATAAGAATTCAGCGAAATTCTATCAGATTTTTCAATTTACGTCGGTCCTATTTCAGATAGCGTATTGGGCTAAACGGCATCTCAAAGCGCATGAAATGGCGAGTAAAATGCACTATTAAACTATTAGGGTAGGGCGAACAGAGACGCGATTAGATCATTTTACATTATGGTTAATATAAGAATTCAGCGAAATTCTATCACATTTGTTCAATTTCCGTGGCTCCTATTTCAGACAGCGTACTGGGCTAGGCGGCATCTCAAAGCGCATGAAATGGCGAGTAAAATTCACTATTAAACTTCTAGGGTAAGGCAAACAGAGACCCGATTAGATCATTTTATACTGCGGTTTATATAAGAATTCAGAGTAATTCTATCACATTTGTTCAATTTACGTCGCTCCTATTTCAGATAGCGTATTGGGCTATACGGCATCTCAAGGCGTGTGAAATGGCGAGTAAAATGCACTATTAAACATCTAGGGTATGGCAATCAGAGACCCGATTAGATCATTTTATATTACGGTTAATATAAGATTACAGCGTAATTCTATCACATTTGTTCAATTTACGTCGCTGCTATTTCAGATAGCGTATTGGGCTAAACGGCATCTCAAAGCGCATGAAATGGCGAGTAAAGTGCACTATTAAACTTCTAGGGTAAGGCAAACAGAGACTCGATTAGATCATTTTATACTGCGGTTTATATAAGAATTCAGAGTAATTCTATCACATTTGTTCAATTTACGTCGCTCCTATTTCAAATAGCGTATTTGGCTAAGCGGCATCTCAAAGCGCCTGAAATGGCGAGTAAAATGCACTATCAAACTTCTAGGGTAACGCAAACAGAGACCCGATTAGATCATTTTATATTACGGTTAATATAAGGATTCAGCGTAATTCTATCACATTTGTTCAATTTACGTCGCTGCTATTTCAGATAGCGTATTGGGCTAAGCGGCATCTCAAAGCGCATGAAATGACGAGTAAAATGCACTATTAAACTTCTAGGGTAGGGCAAACAGAGACCCGATTAGATCATTTTATGTTATGGTTAATTTAAGAATTCAGCGAAACTCTATCACATTTGTTCAATTTACGTCGCTCCTATTTCAGACATCTTATTGGGCTAAGCGGCATCTCAAAGCGCATGAAATGGCGAGTAAAATGCACTATCAAACTTCTAGGGCAAGGCACAAAGAGACCCGATTAGATCATTTTACATTACGGTTAATATAAGAATTCAGCGAGATTCTATCACATTTGTGCAATTTACGTCGCTCCTATTTCAGATAGCGTATTGGACTAAGCGGTATCTCAAAGCGCATGAAATGGCGAGTAAAATGCACTATTAAACTTCTAGGGTAGGGCAAAAAGAGACCTGGTTAGATCATTTTATGTTTCGGTTAATATAAGAATTCAGTGTAATTCTATCACATTTGTTCAATTAACGTCGCTCCTATTTCAGATAGCGTATTGGACTAAGCGGCATCTTAAAGCGCGTGGAATGGCGAGTAAAATGCAATATTAACCTTGTATGATAGGGAAATCAGAGACCTGATTAGATCATCTTATGTTTTGATTAATATAAGAATTCAGAGTAATTCTATCATATTTGTTCAATTTACGTCGCTCCTACTTCAGATAGCGTATTGGGTTAAGCGGCATCTCAAAGCGCATGAAATGACGAGTAAAATGCACTATTAAACTTCTAGGGTAAGGCAAACAGGTACCCGATTAGATCATTTTGTATTACGGTTAATATAAGAATTCAGCGAAATTCTATCAGATTTTTCAATTTACGTCGCTCCCATTTCAGATAGCGTATTGGGCTAAACGGCACCACAAAGCGCATGAAATGGCGAGTAAAATGCACTATTAAACTATTAGGGTAGGGCGAACAGAGACGCGATTACATCATTTTACATTATGGTTAATATAAGAATTCAGCGAAATTCTATCCCATTTGTTCAATTTCCGTGGCTCCTATTTCAGACAGCGTACTGGGCTAGACGGCATCTCAAAGGGCATGAAATGGCGAGTAAAATTCACTATTAAACTTCTAGGGTAAGGCAAACAGAGACTCGATTAGATCATTTTATACTGCGGTTTATATAAGAATTCAGAGTAATTCTATCACATTTGTTCAATTTACGTCGCTCCTATTTCAGATAGCGTATTGTGCTATACGGCATCTCAAGGCGCATGAAATGGCGAGTAAAATGCACTATTAAACATCTAGGGTAGGGCAATCAGAGACCCGATTGGATCATTTTATATTACGGTTAATATAAGATTACAGCGTAATTCTATCACATTTGTTCAATTTACGTCGCTGCTGAGGTGAATGTGTGCGTAATGGATAACTCCGATTGCGTTACACGCTCAATTTATTTACAATTAATATAACAGAATAAGAACAGGTATTGTCTGCGTCGCGCGGTCGTACACGTGGTGAGTCGCAAGAGGTTCTGTCTCGTGTTCTCGTATGGTGACCGCGGCGCGCGGTCAGAAAACAACAGAAAAAACTCGTCGCGCAATCGGCAACCGTCGTCCGTTGCCGGTCTACGACGCGCCTGTGTTCGTACACTTTTAAAGAAAGATAGACCGTAAGCATTTAAAGAAAAGAAACTAAGCGAGGGTAATATCTCGATCTTTCACGGCAGGGATGTGGTAGCAGTGCCGTAGCTGCTACATCACCCCCCTGCCAGTGATTTACCTAATCACGAAAATCCAGCTTGAAATCTGTCGAGAAATCGTACTCGCCTACCTGCGCGGGTGGTAAATTGTGGTGTTACAATATCGCGAGATACATTTGGTTCTGTGTCGGAATTATTACAATTTTTATGTGTTAAATGATCACTTACAATATACGCGGGTTTTAACCTCTCGATTGAAATTGTGACATGTTTTCCTTGACGGTCTATTAGAAAGGTTTTATGTCCGCGGCTAATGACACGATATGGTCCATCATAAGGTTGTTGTAGAATGCCTTTCGATGCGTCGTGTCGTACGAAAACATGCTCGGAACTGGCAAGGTCTTTGTACACGAAGGTCCGCCGTGACCCATGGTGAGAACCTGCGACTGGGCTCAGATCCTGGAAATGTTGTCGCAGTTCCTTTACAAATGAAGTTGCGTCAGTGTCAGCTTCACCTGGACGCGGAGACAGGAATTCTCCAGGAAGTCGCAATGGTTCGCCGTACACCAACTCTGCCGTCGTTGCTTTTAAATCTTCCCTCCAGGCTGAACGAATACCCAGCAACGTGGTGGGAAGAATCTCTGTCCAACGTTGATTTTCATGGCAACGTATGGCTGCCTTTAACTGACGGTGGAACCTTTCCACCATCCCATTAGCCGCCGGGTGATATGCCGTAGTTCTTAGATGTCTGCTACCTGTTAACAAACTTAATTGTTTAAAAAGATTGGACTCAAATTGTCTACCTTGGTCCGTGGTGATCCTTAGCGGCGTTCCAAACCGAACAATCCACCCCTCGTAAAAGGCTCGAGCTACTGTGGCTGCTTCCTGGTCGCGGAGAGGTATTGCCTCAGGCCAGCGCGTAAAGCGATCCACGCAGGTAAGGCAATATCTGTATCCTTCGGAGACAGGTAGGATGACAATGTCCAAATGAACATGTTCGAACCTCGCCGATGGTCGCGAAAAAGAACCGAGGGGTGCTGATACGTGCCTGGTGATCTTGGAGCGTTGACATTGGATACAGTTCCGGGCCCATCTTCTGCAGTCTGTTTTGATCGATGGCCAAACGTACCTTTGCGTGATCAGTTTGACAGTGGCGTTGATTCCTGGATGCGATATTTTGTGCAGTGCGTTGAATGCAGTTTGACGAAACGATTTTGTGAGGAAAGGGCGAACGGTGTCTGTAGATATGTCGCAGTAAATTTGTTGTGTACTTCCCGGAATGGATATGCGTTTTAAATTCGAACCGGTGTTGCCTGGTAAGTACGTCAGTAATTCCTCATCTTCTTCTTGCGATTTGGCCAGCCTTTCAAAATCCAAAGTCTCTTCGATTTCGTCCACTCTTGACAACGGATCGGCGACAACGTTATCTCGACCTGCTACGTGGCGGATGTCCGTTGAGAATTCACTAATGAAGCTGAGATATCGAAATTGTCTTGGGGTGAATTTTTCTGGTTTCTGTTGGAAAGCGTAAATGATTGGTTTGTGGTCTGTGAAGATAGTGAAAGTTCCTCCCTCGATCATATGACGGAAATATTTGACTGCGAGGTAGATAGCGAGTAATTCTCTGTCGTATGTAGCGTATTTCTGTTCCGTTGAGCTGAGTTTTTTTGAAAAGAAACCCAGTGGTTCCCAATTATCACCGATGCGCTGTTGAAGCGCGGCGCCAATAGCAGAATTCGAGGCGTCGCATATGATGGCCAATGGTGCGTCGACTTCAGGGTGTGTTAGTAGAGTAGTCTCTAGTAACGCCTTTTTAGAGTCTTCAAATGCTGCGGTCGCGTCTGGTGTCCAATTTACAGGTGCGCTGCCTTTTATATTGTCCGCCAGCATGTCGTTCAGAGGTGCATGTACCTGTGCGGCTTTAGGTATGAAACGTCTATAAAAATTTACCATACCTAAAAACTGCCGTAATTGTTTCGCTGTGGTCGGCCGTGGATACTTTAAAATGGCCTCAACCTTTTCGGTGGATGGTCGGGTGCCTGATTCCGACACCAGGTAGCCTAAAAATTTTAACTCCGTCCTTCCGAAGATACATTTTGCAGTATTTATCACTATACCGTATTGTTTTAGCAGTTCAAAAACTATCTTGAGGTGTTGAAGGTGTTCCTCTTCGGATGTTGAAGCCACCAGTATGTCGTCAATGTATGCGAAACAAAAGTTCAAACCTCGCAACGCTTCATCGATAAAGCGCTGAAAGGTTTGAGCCGCGTTGCGTAACCCAAACGACATGAACGGAAATTCGAATAATCCGAAAGGAGTGGTAATAGCTGTCTTCGGAATATCTTCGGGTGCAACGGGGATTTTGGTTGTAAGCTCGAACGAGATCAATGGTAGAAAAAATTTTCTTACCCCGCAAAGTTTGTGCAAAATCTTCAATATGCCTGACGGGATATCGGTCCGCCAAGGTCCTGGCGTTGAGAGCACGATAATCGCCACATGGTCTCCATTCGTCACTCCCTTTTTTGGGTACCATGTGCAAAGGTGACGACCAGCTACTCTCCGACGGTCGGGTTGTTCCTAATCGCGACATGGTTTCAAATTCCTTTTTGGCTGCCTGTAGCCTACCTGGTGCAAGACGCCGTGGTTTGCAGGTAACAGGTGGACCTGGTGCAGTACGAATGTGGTGCATCGTGCTGTGTTTTGGTTCGGAAGGTGTTCCTTCCGGTTTCGTAATTTCGGGAAATCGCTGGAGTAGAAAATGGTAAGCGGATTCCCCGAAGACTGTTTTGATGCTCGGGACGGCTTCGCGGGCAGGCCTTCCTCGTGTCGAGAGAGACGTCACTTGATCTAAGAGACGGCGATTGCGAACGTCTACTATTAGTCCGAAGTGAGCGAGGAAATCGACCCCGATTATGGGCCTGGAGACGTCGGCGATTACGAATCTCCATGTGAAAACCCGACGAAACCCTAAATTGAGAGTTAAAGTCGTAGTCCCGTACGTTGCGATGGTGGTGCCATTTGCTGCGGAAAGCTCGTAGGATGATTTTTCGCGCCGTCCTCGGATCATTGCTCGTGGAAAGACACAGAGGTCGGCGCCTGTGTCGACCAAAAATTGCGTCTTCGTGTCGTGATCGATGACGAAGGGACGGCGTAAAGTCGGGCTGGGGTCGCTAGCCGTCGTTAACGACTGCCCGGAATGTTTCCCGCCTGGAAGGTGCACGCCTTAATGCAGTCCCTTGCGTCGGTACCGAAACTCCAGTGGTACCAGCAAATTCCATCCTTGCCATGTGTGCGCTTCCTCGATCGAGATCCGGAACGGCTCCGAGGACGTGAACGGGATCGAGGCTCCCTATCTCTCCGCGAGGTACGATCGCTCGTCATTTCTTGACGAAGCGCCGCTATTTCTTCTCGCAGCGACAGAGCGAGCTGCGACATTTTCAATTGCAATAAAGCCTCGAGGGACCTACCTGCGTCGATTTCCTGCGGCGCCGGGGGTGACGCTTCGGCAATTTGATGGCGATGAGGCCTGGTATCGGTGATAGCGTCCGCCAGCTCGGCCACTTTGTCCAGTTCCGTGTCCTTCTGCGTGGCTAAAATTACCTGCGTGCTCGTCGGTAACCTCCCTAGCCAAAGGGTTCGCAATAAGGCGTCTGATACTTGCGTCCCGGCTAGGCTGCGCAGATGCCTCAAAAATTGCGAAGGTTTCCGATCGCCGATTTCCTCATGCTCCAGGAGGCGTCGCGTCTTCTGCTCTTGAGACACGCTCAAACGTCGGATCAGCTCGGTTTTAGTTTTTCATACTGACCGGTCGCTGGCGGGTTCATTATTATGTCTCGAACCTCTGTGGCGTAACGTGGATCCAGGGCACTCAGGATATACCCGAACCTGGTGCTGTCGGTGGTCACTCCGGATACCTCAAAACTGCTTTCCACCATGCTGAACGACATTTCCGGATCGCTAGGACAAAAATCCGGTATACGAACGGCGACTCTTTCTATCGACGCTCTGCTCGTGGAGGCGTTGGCAGGGATATCCGCGTTCATGGCTGTATTGCTGCTTCAGCGGAGAGATCACTTACACTTTTAGCAGTTCTGCGCGAATTACACTATTGTATAAAAAGTTCACGGAAGTCTTTGAAGAAATACGGTCGATGGAGAGAAAAAAAAAAATTTTGTCTTGTCACGGTCACGATCACGATCACAATCACTTAACGATCACGTCGCGATCACGTCGGGGTCACCAATAATTGAGGTGAATGTGTGCGTAATGGATAACTCCGATTGCGTTACACGCTCAATTTATTTACAATTAATATAACAGAATAAGAACAGGTATTGTCTGCGTCGCGCGGTCGTACACGTGGTGAGTCGCAAGAGGTTCTGTCTCGTGTTCTCGTATGGTGACCGCGGCGCGCGGTCAGAAAACAACAGAAAAAACTCGTCGCGCAATCGGCAACCGTCGTCCGTTGCCGGTCTACGACGCGCCTGTGTTCGTACACTTTTAAAGAAGATAGACCGTAAGCATTTAAAGAAAAGAAACTAAGCGAGGGTAATATCTCGATCTTTCACGGCAGGGATGTGGTAGCAGTGCCGTAGCTGCTACACTGCTACTTCAGATAGCGTATTGGGCTAAGCGGCATCTCAAAGCGCATGAAATGGCGAGTAAAGTGCACTATTAAACTTCTAGGGTAGGCAAACAGAGACTCGATTAGATCATTTTATACTGCGGTTTATATAAGAATTCAGAGTAATTCTATCACATTTGTTCAATTTACGTCGCTCCTATTTCAAATAGCGTATTGGGCTAAGCGGCATCTCACAGCGCCTGAAATGGCGAGTAAAATGCACTATCAAACTTCTAGGGTAAGGCAAACAGAGACCCGATTAGATCATTTTATATTACGGTTAATATAAGAATTCAGCGTAATTCTATCACATTTGTTCAATTTACGTCGCTGCTATTTCAGATAGCGTACCGGGCTCAGCGGCATCTCAAAGCGCATGGAATGGCGAGTCAAATGAACTATTAAACTTCTATGATAGGGCAATCAGAGACCCGATTAGATCATTATATATTTTGTTTAATATAAGAATTCAGCGAAATTCTATCACATTTGTTCAATTTACGTCGCTCCTATTTCAGATAGCGTACCGGGCTCAGCGGCATCTCAAAGCGCATGGAGTGGCGAGTAAAATGCACTATTAAACTTCAATGATAGGGCAATCAGAGAACCGATTAGATCATTTTATATTTTGGTTAATGTAAGAATTCAGCGAAATTCTATGACATTTGTGCAATTTACGTCGCTCCTATTTCAGATAGCGTATTAGGCTAAGCGGCATCTCAAAGCGCAAGAAATGGTGAGTAAAATGCACTACCAAACTTCTAGGGCAAGGCACACAGAGACCCGATTAGATCATTTTACATTACGGTTAATATAAGAATTCAGCGAGATTCTATCACATTTGTTCAGTTTACTTCGCTCCTATTTCAGATAGCGTACCGGGCTCAGCGGCATCTCAAAGCGCATGGAATGGCGAGTAAAATGCACTATTAAACTTCTATGATAGCGCAATCAGAGACCCGATTCGATCATTATATATTTTGTTTAATATAAGAATTCAGCGAAATTCTATCACATTTGTTCAATTTACGTCGCTCCTATTTCAGATAGCGTACCGGGCTCAGCGGCATCTCAAAGCGCATGGAGTGGCGAGTAAAATGCACTATTAAACTTCTATGATAGGGCAATCAGAGACCCGATTAGATCATTATATATTTTGTTTAATATAAGAATTCAGCGAAATTCTATCACATTTGTTCAATTTACGTCGCTCCTATTTCAGATAGCGTACCGGGCTCAGCGGCATCTCAAAGCGCATGGAGTGGCGAGTAAAATGCACTATTAAACTTCAATGATAGGGCAATCAGAGAACCGATTAGATCATTTTATATTTTGGTTAATGTAAGGATTCAGCGAAATTCTATGACATTTGTGCAATTTACGTCGCTCCTATTTCAGATAGCGTATTAGGCTAAGCGGCATCTCAAAGCGCATGAAATGGCGAGAAAAATGCACTATTAAACTTCAAGGGTAAGGCAAACAGAGACTCGATTAGTTCATTTTATATTGCGGTTAATATAAGAATTCAGAGTAATTCTATCACATTTGTTCAATTTACGTCGCTCCTATTTCAGATAGCGTATTGGGCTAAGCGGCATCTCAAAGCGCATTAAATGGCGAGTACAACGCACTATTAAACTTCTAGGGTAGGGCA
Source organism: Macropis europaea (assembly GCA_916610135.2). NCBI lineage: Eukaryota > Metazoa > Arthropoda > Insecta > Hymenoptera > Melittidae > Macropis > Macropis europaea. The sequence continues at coordinate 458,376 of CAKAJE020002012.1, forward strand.
AAAAGAGACCCGATTAGATCATTTTATGTACGGTTAATATAAGAATTCAGTGTAATTCTATCACATTTGTTCAATTAACGTCGCTCCTATTTCAGATAGCGTATTGGGCTAAGCGGCATCTTAAAGCGCGTGGAATGGCGAGTAAAATGCAATATTAACCTTGTATGATAGGGCAATCAGAGACCAGATTAGAACATCTTATATTTTGGTTAATATAAGAATTCAGCGTAATTCTATCACATTTGTTCAATTTACGTCGCTGCTATTGGGCTAAGCGGCATCTCAAAGCGCATGAAATGGCGAGTAAAATGCACTATTAAACTCCTAGGGTAAGGCAAACAGGGACCCGATTAGATCATTTTATATTACCGTTAATATAAGAATTCAGCGAAATTCTATCAGATTTTTCAATTTACGTCGCTCCTATTTCAGATAGCGTATTGGGCTGAACGGCATCTCAAAGCGCATGAAATGGCGAGTACAATGCACCATTAAACTTCTAGGGTAGGGCAAAAAGAGACCTGATTAGATCATTTTATGTTACGGTTAATATAAGAATTCAGTGTAATTCTATCACATTTGCTCAATTAACGTCGCTCCTATTTCAGATAGCGTATTGGACTAAGCGGCATCTTAAAGCGCGTGGAATGGCGAGTAAAATGCAATATTAACCTTGTATGATAGGGCAATCAGAGACCTGATTAGATCATCTTATGTTTTGATTAATATAAGAATTCAGCGAAATTCTATCACATTTGTTCAATTTCTGTGGCTCCTATTTCAGATAGCGTACTAGGCTAGGCGGCATCATAAAGCGCGTGGAATGGCGAGTAAAATGCACAATTAAACTTCAATGATAGGGCAATCAGAGACCCGATTAGATCATTATATATTTTGTTTAATATAAGAATTCAGCGAAATTCTATCACATTTGTTCAATTTACGTCGCTCCTATTTCAGATAGCGTACCGGGCTCAGCGGCATCTCAAAGCGCATGGAGTGGCGAGTAAAATGCACTATTAAACTTCAATGATAGGGCAATCAGAGAACCGATTAGATCATTTTATATTTTGGTTAATGTAAGAATTCAGCGAAATTCTATGACATTTGTGCAATTTACGTCGCTCCTATTTCAGATAGCGTATTAGGCTAAGCGGCATCTCAAAGCGCATGAAATGGCCAGTAAAATGCACTATTAAACTTCTAGGGTAGGGCAAACAGAGACCCGATTAGATCATTTTATGTTATGGTTAATTTAAGAATTCAGCGAAACTCTATCACATTTGTTCAATTTACGTCGCTCCTATTTCAGATATCTTATTGGGCTAAGCGGCATCTCAAAGCGCAAGAAATGGTGAGTAAAATGCACTACCAAACTTCTAGGGCAAGGCACACAGAGACCCGATTAGATCATTTTACATTACGGTTAATATAAGAATTCAGCGAGATTCTATCACATTTGTTCAGTTTACTTCGCTCCTATTTCAGATAGCGTACCGGGCTCAGCGGCATCTCAAAGCGCATGGAATGGCGAGTAAAATGCACTATTAAACTTCTATGATAGCGCAATCAGAGACCCGATTCGATCATTATATATTTTGTTTAATATAAGAATTCAGCGAAATTCTATCACATTTGTTCAATTTACGTCGCTCCTATTTCAGATAGCGTACCGGGCTCAGCGGCATCTCAAAGCGCATGGAGTGGCGAGTAAAATGCACTATTAAACTTCTATGATAGGGCAATCAGAGACCCGATTAGATCATTATATATTTTGTTTAATATAAGAATTCAGCGAAATTCTATCACATTTGTTCAATTTACGTCGCTCCTATTTCAGATAGCGTACCGGGCTCAGCGGCATCTCAAAGCGCATGGAGTGGCGAGTAAAATGCACTATTAAACTTCAATGATAGGGCAATCAGAGAACCGATTAGATCATTTTATATTTTGGTTAATGTAAGGATTCAGCGAAATTCTATGACATTTGTGCAATTTACGTCGCTCCTATTTCAGATAGCGTATTAGGCTAAGCGGCATCTCAAAGCGCATGAAATGGCGAGAAAAATGCACTATTAAACTTCAAGGGTAAGGCAAACAGACACTCGATTAGTTCATTTTATATTGCGGTTAATATAAGAATTCAGAGTAATTCTATCACATTTGTTCAATTTACGTCGCTCCTATTTCAGATAGCGTATTGGGCTAAGCGGCATCTCAAAGCGCATTAAATGGCGAGTACAATGCACTATTAAACTTCTAGGGTAGGGCAAAAAGAGACCCGATTAGATCATTTTATGTTACGGTTAATATAAGAATTCAGTGTAATTCTATCACATTTGTTCAATTAACGTCGCTCCTATTTCAGATAGCGTATTGGGCTAAGCGGCATCTTAAAGCGCGTGGAATGGCGAGTAAAATGCAATATTAACCTTGTATGATAGGGCAATCAGAGACCAGATTAGAACATCTTATATTTTGGTTAATATAAGAATTCAGCGTAATTCTATCACATTTGTTCAATTTACGTCGCTGCTATTTCAGACAGCGCATTGGGCTAAGCGGCATCTCAAAGCGCATGAAATGGCGAGTAAAATGCACTATTAAACTCCTAGGGTAAGGCAAACAGGGACCCGATTAGATCATTTTATATTACCGTTAATATAAGAATTCAGCGAAATTCTATCAGATTTTTCAATTTACGTCGCTCCTATTTCAGATAGCGTATTGGGCTGAACGGCATCTCAAAGCGCATGAAATGGCGAGTACAATGCACCATTAAACTTCTAGGGTAGGGCAAAAAGAGACCTGATTAGATCATTTTATGTTACGGTTAATATAAGAATTCAGTGTAATTCTATCACATTTGCTCAATTAACGTCGCTCCTATTTCAGATAGCGTATTGGACTAAGCGGCATCTTAAAGCGCGTGGAATGGCGAGTAAAATGCAATATTAACCTTGTATGATAGGGCAATCAGAGACCTGATTAGATCATCTTATGTTTTGATTAATATAAGAATTCAGCGAAATTCTATCACATTTGTTCAATTTCTGTGGCTCCTATTTCAGATAGCGTACTAGGCTAGGCGGCATCATAAAGCGCGTGGAATGGCGAGTAAAATGCACAATTAAACTTCAATGATAGGGCAATCAGAGAACCGATTAGATCATTTTATATTTTGGTTAATGTAAGAATTCACCGAAATTCTATCACATTTGTTCAATTTACTTCGCTCCTATTTCAGATAGCGTACCGAGCACAGCGGCATCTCAAAGCGCATGGAATGGCGAGTAAAATGCAATATTAACCTTGTATGATACGGCAATCAGAGACCAGATTAGATCATCTTATATTTTGGTTAATATAAGAATTCAGCGAGATTCTATCACATTTGTTCAATTTACGTCGCTCCTATTTCAGATAGCGTATTGGGCTAAGCGGCATCTCAAAGCGCATGAATTGGCGAGTAAAATACACTATTAAACTTCAAGGGTAGGACAATCACAGACCCGATTAGATCACTTTATATTTTGTTTAATATAAGAATTCAGCGAGATTCTATCACATTTGTTCAATTAACGTCGCTCCTATTTCGGATAGCGTATTGGGCTAAGCGGCATCTTGAAGCGCGTGGAATGGCGAGTAAAATGCAATATTAACCTGGTATGATAGGGCAATCAGAGACCAGATTAGATCATCTTATATTTTGGTTAATATAAGAATTCAGCGAAATTCTATCACGTTTGTTCAATTTACGTCGCTCCGATTTCAGATAGCGTATTGGGCTAAACGGCATCTCAAAGCGCATGAAATGGCGAGTAAAATGCACAATTAAACTATTAGGGTAGGGCGAACAGAGACGCGATTAGATCATTTTACATTATGGTTAATATAAGAATTCAGCGAAATTCTATCACATTTGTTCAATTTCCGTGGCTCCTATTTCAGAGAGCGTAGTGGGCTAGACGGCATCTCAAAGCGCATGAAATGGCGAGTAAAATTCACTATTAAACTTCTAGGGTAAGGCAAACAGAGACTCGATTGGATCATTTTATACTGCGGTTTATATAAGAATTCAGAGTAATTCTATCACATTTGTTCAATTTACGTCGCTCCTATTTCAGATAGCGTATTGGGCTATACGGCATCTCAAAGCGCATGAAATGGCTATTAAAGTGCACTATTAAACTTCTAGGGTAAGGCAAACAGAGACTCGATTAGATCATTTTATACTGCGGTTTATATAAGAATTCAGTGTAATTCTATCACATTTGTTCAATTTACGTCGCTCCTATTTCAAATAGCGTATTGGACTAAGCGGCATCTCAAAGCGCCTGAAATGGCGAGTAAAATGCACTATCAATCTTCTAGGGTAAGGCAAACAGAGACCCGATTAGATCATTTTATATTACGGTTAATATAAGAATTCAGCGTAATTCTATCACATTTGTTCAATTTACGTCGCTGCTATTTCAGATAGCGTATTGGGCTAAGCGGCATCTCAAAGCGCATGAAATGGCGAGTAAAATGCACTATCAAACTTCTAGGGCAAGGCACACAGAGACCCGATTAGATCATTTTACATTACGGTTAATATAAGAATTCAGCGAGATTCTATCACATTTGTTCAGTTTACTTCGCTCCTATTTCAGATAGCGTACCAGGCTCAGCGGCATCTCGAAGCGCATGGAATGGCGAGTAAAATGCACTATTAAACTTCAAGGGTAAGGCAAACAGGGACCCGATTAGATCATTTTATATTACGGTTGATATAAGAATTCAGCGTAATTCTATCAGATTTTTTCAATTTACGTCGCTCCTATTTCAGATAGCGTATTGGGCTAAGCGGCATCTCAAAGCGCATGAAATGGCGAGTAAAATGCACTATTAAACTTCTAGGGTAGGACAATCAGAGACCCGATCAGATCATTTTATATTCTGTTTAATATAAGAATTCAGCGAAATTCTATCACATTTGTTCAATTTACGTCGCTCCTATTTGATATAGCGTATTGGGCTAAGCGGCATCTCAGAGCGCTTGAAATGGCGAGGAAAATTCACTATTAAACTTCTCGGGTAAGGCAAACTGAGACCCGATTAGATCATTTTACATTATGCATAATATAAGAATTCAGCGAAATTCTATCACATTTGTTCAATTTACGTCGCTCCTATTTCAGATAGCGTATTGGGCTAAACGGCATCTCAAAGCGCATGAAATGGCGAGAAAAATGCACTATTAAACTTCAAGGGTAAGGCAAACAGAGACTCGATTAGTTCATTTTATATTGCCGTTAATATAAGAATTCAGAGTAATTCTATCACATTTGTTCAATTTACGTCGCTCCAATTTCAGATAGCGTATTGGGCTAAGCGGCATCTCAAAGCGCATTAAATGGCGAGCACAATGCACTATTAAACTTCTAGGGTAGGGCAAAAAGAGACCCGATTAGATCATTTTATGTTACGGTTAATATAAGAATTCAGTGTAATTCTATCACATTTGTTCAATTAACGTCGCTGCTATTTCAGATAGCGTATTGGGCAAAGCGCATGAAATTGCTAGTAAAGTGCACTATTAAACTTCTAGGGTAAGGCAAACAGAGACTCGATTAGATCATTTTATACTGCGGTTTATATAAGAATTCAGAGTAATTCTATCACATTTGTTCAATTTACGTCGCTCCTATTTCAAATAGCGTATTGGGCTAAGCGGCATCTCAAAGCGCCTGAAATGGCGAGTAAAATGCACTATCAAACTTCTAGGGTAAGGCAAACAGAGACCCGATTAGATCATTTTATATTACGGTTAATATAAGAATTCAGCGTAATCCTATCACATTTGTTCAATTTACGTCGCTGCTATTTCAGATAGCGTATTGGGCTAAGCGGCATCTCAAAGCGCATGAAATGGCGAGTAAAATGCACTATTAAACTTCTAGGGTAGGGCAAACAGAGACCCGATTAGATCATTTTATGTTACGGTTAATATAAGAATTCAGTGTAATTCTATCACATTTGTTCAATTAACGTCGCTCCCTTTTCAGTTAGCGTATTGGGCTAACCGGCATCTTAAAGAGCGTGGAATGGCGAGTAAAATGCAATATTAACCTTGTATGATAGGGCAATCAGAGACCAGATTAGATCATCTTATATTTTGGTTAATATAAGAATTCAGCGAAATTCTATCAAATTTGTTCAATTTACGTCGCTCCTATTTGATATAGCGTATTGGGCTAAGCGGCATCTCAAAGCGCATGAAATGACGAGTAAAATGCACTATCAATCTTCTAGGGTAAGGCAAACAGAGACCCGATTAGATCATTTTACATTATGGTTAATATAAGAATTCAGCGAAATTCTATCACATTTGTTCAATTTACGTCGCTCCTATTTCAGATAGCGTATTGGGCTAAGCGGCATCTCAAAGCGCATGAAATGGCGAGTACAATGCACTATTAAACTTCTAGGGTAGGGCAAAAAGAGACCCGATTAGATCATTTTATGTTACTGTTAATATAAGAATTCAGTGTAATTCCATCACATTTGTTCAATTAACGTCGCTCCTATTTCAGATAGCGTATTGGGCTAAGCGGTATCTCAAAGTGCATGAAATGGCGAGTAAAATGCACTGTTAAACTTCTAGGGTAAGGCAAACAGGGTCCCGATTAGATCATTTTATATTACGGTTAATATAAGAATTCAGCGTAATTCTATCACATTTGTTCAATTTACGTCGCTGCTATTTCAGATAGCGCATTGGGCTAAGCGGCATCTCAAAGCGCATGAAATGGCGAGTAAAATGCACTATTAAACTTCTAGGGTAAGGCAAACAGGGTCCCGATTAGATCATTTTATATTACGGTTAATATAAGAATTCAGCGTAATTCTATCACATTTGTTCAATTTACGTCGCTGCTATTTCAGATAGCGCATTGGGCTAAGCGGCATCTCAAAGCGCATGAAATGGCGAGTAAAATGCACTATTAAACTCCTAGGGTAAGGCAAACAGGGACCCGATTAGATCATTTTATATTACGGTTGATATAAGAATTCAGCGTAATTCTATCAGATTTTTTCAATTTACGTCGCTCCTATTTCAGATAGCGTATTGGGCTAAGCGGCATCTCAAAGCGCATGAAATGGCGAGTAAAATGCACTATTAAACTACTAGGGTAGGGCGAACAGAGACCCGATTAGATCATTTTATATTACCGTGAATATAACAATGCAGCGTAATTCTATCACATTTGTTCAATTTACATCGCCCCTATTTCAGATAGCGTATTGGGCTATGCGGCATCTCAAAGCGCATGAAATGGCGAGTAAAATGCGCTACTGAACTTCTAGGGTAAGGCAAACAGAGACCCGGTTATATCATTTTATATTAAGGTTAATTTAAGAATTCAGCGAAATTCTATCACATTTGATCAATTTACGTCGCTCCTATTTCAGATAGCGTATTGGGCTAAGCGGCACCTCAAAACGCACGAAATGGCGATTAAAATGCACTATTAAACTTCTAGGGTAAGGCAAACAGAGACCCGATTAGATCATTTTATATTATGGTTAATTTAAGAATTCAGCGAAATTCTATCACATTTGTTCAATTTACGTCGCCCGTATTTCAGATAGCGTATTGGGCTAAGCGGCATCTCGAAGCGCACGAAATGGCGATTAAAATGCACTATTAAACTTCTAGGGTAAGGCAAACAGAGACCCGATTAGATCATTTTATATTATGGTTAATTTAAGAATTCAGCGAAATTCTATCACATTTGTTCAATTTACGTCGCCCGTATTTCAGATAGCGTATTGGGCTAAGCGGCATCTCAAAGCGCACGTGATGGCGAGTAAAATGCACTATTAAACTTCTAGGGTATGGCAAACAGAGACCCGATTAGATCATTTTATATTACGGTTAATATAAGAATTCCGCGTAATTCAATCACATTTGTTCAATTCACGTCGCTCCTATTTCAGATAGCCTACTGGGCTATGCGGAATCTTAAACCGCGTTGCATGTCGAGTAAAATGCACTATTAAACTTCTAGGGTAAGGCAAACAGAGACCCGATTAGATCATTTTATATTACCGTGAATATAAGAATTCAGCGTAATTCTTTCACATTTGTTCAATTTACGTCGCTCCTATTTCAGATAGCGTACTGGGCTAAGCGGCAACTCAAAGCGCATGAAATGGCGAGTAAAATGCACTATCAAACTTCTAGGGTAAGGCAAACAGAGACCAGATTAGATCATTTTATATTACGGTTAATACAAGTATTCAGCGTAATTCTATCAGCTTTGTTCAATTTACGTCGCTCCTATTTCAGGTAGCGTATTGGGCTAAGCGGCATCTCAAAGCGCACGAAATGGCGATTAAAATGCACTATTAAACTTCTAGGGTAGGGCAAACAGAGACCCGATTAGATCATTTTATATTATGGTTAATTTAAGAATTCAGCGTAATTCTATCACATTTGTTCAATTTACGTCGCTCCTATTTCAGATAGCGTATTGGGCGAGGCGGCATCTTAAAGCGCATGAAATGGCGAGTAAAATGCACTACTAAACTTCTCAGATAGGGCATTCAGAGACCCGATTAGATCGTTTTAAATTATGGTGAATATAATAATTCTGTCTAATTCTATCACATTTGTTCATTTTACGTCGCTCCAATTTCAGATAGCGTATTGGACGAGGCCGCATCTTAAGGCGCACGAAATGTCGAGTAAAATGCACTACTAAACTCCTCGGATAGGGCAAGCAGAGACCGGGTTAGGCCATCTTATATTATGATTAATATAAGAATGCAGCGTAATTCTATCACACTTGTTCAATTCACGTCGCTCCTATTTCAGATAGTATATTGGGCTAGGCGGCATCTTAAAGCGCGTTGAATGGCGTGTAAAATGCACTACTAACCTTCTATGATAGGGCAATCAGAGACCCGATTAGACCATTTTATATTATGGCGAATATAAGAATTCCGCGAAATTCTATCACATTTGTTCAGTTTACGTCGCTCCTATTTCAGATAGCGTATTGGGTTAAGCGGCACCTTAAAGCGCATGAAATGACGAGTAAAATGTACTATAAAACTTCTATGGTAGGGCAATCAGAGACCCGATTAGATCATTTTATATTATGGTTAATATAAGAATTCTGCGTAATTCTATCACATTTCTTCAATTTACATCGCTCCTATTTCAGATAGCGTATTGGGCTAGCAGGCACCTTAAAGCGCATGCAATGACGAGTAAAATGCGCTACTCACCTTCTAAGATAGGGCAATCAGAGACCCGATTAGATCATTATATATTATTGTTAATATAGGAATTGAGCGTAATTTTATCACATTTGTTCAATTTACGTCGCTCCTATTTCAGATAGCGTATTGGGCGAGGCGGCATCTTAAAGCGCATGAAATGTCCAGTAAAATGCACTATTAAACTTCTATGATGGGGCAATCAGAGACTCGAATAGATCGTATTACATTATGGTTAATATAAGAATTCTGCGTAATTCTATCACATTTGTTCAATTTACGTCGCCCCTATTTCAGATAGCGTATTCGGCTAGGTGGCATCTTAAAGCGAATGAAACGTCGAGTAAAATGCACTATTAAACTTCTAGGGTAGGGCAAACAGAGAGCCGATTAGATCATTTTATATTTCGGTTAATATAAGAATTCAGCGAAATTCTGTCACATTCGTTCAATTTACGTCGCTCCTACTTCCGATAGCGTATTGGGCTAAGCGGCATCTTAAAGCGCATGAAATGTCGAGTAAAATGCACTATTAAACTTCTAGGGTAGGGCAAACAGAGAGCCGATTAGATCATTTTATATTATGGTTAATTTAAGCATTCAGCAAAACTCTATCACATTTGTTCAATTTACGACGCTCCTATTTCAGATAGCGCATTGGGCTAAACGGCATTTTAAAGCGCATGAAATGGCAAGTAAAATGCACTGTTAAACTTCTTTGGTAGGGCAATCAGAGACCCGATTCGATCATTTTATATAATGGTTAATATAAGAATTCTGCGTAACTCTATCACATTTATTCAATTAACGCAGCTCCAATTTCAGATAGCGTATTGGGCTAAGCGGCACCTTAAAGCGCATGAAATATCGAGTAAAATACACTACTGAACTTCTCGGATAGGGCAATCAGACACCAGATTAGGTCATCTTATATTATGATTAATATATGGATGCAGCGTAAATCTATCACACTTGTTCAATTTACGTCGCTCCTATTTCAGATAGCGTATTGGGTTAGGCGGCATCTTGAAGCGCGTGGAATGGCGAGTAAAATGCACTTCTAACCTTCTATGGTAGGGCAATCAGAGACACGATCAGATCATTTTATATTATTGTTAATATAAGTATTCAACGTAATTTTATCACATTTGTTCAATTTACGACGCCCCCATTTCAGATTGCGTATTGGGCTAGATGGCATCTTAAAGCGCATGAAATGTCGAGTAAAATGCACTATTAAACTTCTAGGGTAGGGCAAACAGGGTCCCGATTAGATCATTTTATATTACGGTTAATATAAGAATTCAGCGTAATTCTATCACATTTGTTCAATTTACGTCGCTGCTATTTCAGATAGCGCATTGGGATAAGCGGCATCTCAAAGCGCATGAAATGGCGAGTAAAATGCACTATTAAACTCCTAGGGTAAGGCAAACAGGGACCCGATTAGATCATTTTATATTACGGTTAATATAAGAATTCAGCGAAATTCTATCAGATTTTTCAATTTACGTCGCTCCTATTTCAGATAGCGCATTGTGCTAAGCGGCATCGCAAAGCGCATGAAATGGCGAGTAAAATGCACTATTAAACTACTAGGGTAGGGCGAACAGAGACCCGATTAGATCATTTTACATTATGGTTAATATAAGAATTCAGTGAAACTCTATCACATTTGTTCAATTTCCGTGGCTCCTATTTCAGACAGCGTACTGGGCTAGACAGCATCTTAAAGCGCGTGGAATGGCGAGTAAAATGCATTATTAAACTTCAATGATAGGGCAATCAGAGAACCGATTAGATCATTTTATATTTCGGTTAATGTAAGAATTCAGCGAAATTCTATGACATTTGTTCAATTTACGTCGCTCCTATTTCAGATAGCGTATTAGGCTAAGCGGCATCTCAAAGCGCATGAAATGGCGAGAAAAATGCAATATTAACCTTGCATGATAGGGCAATCAGAGACCTGATTAGATCATCTTATGTTTTGATTAATATAAGAATTCAGCGAAATTGTATCACATTTGTTCAATTTCCGTGGCTCCTATTTCAGATAGCGTACTAGGCTAGGCGGCATCATAAAGGGCGTGGAATGGCGAGTAAAATGCACAATTAAACTTCAATGATAGGGCAATCAGAGAACCGATTAGATCATTTTATATTTTGGTTAATGTAAGAATTCAGCGAAATTCTATCACATTTGTTCAATTTACGTCGCTCCTATTTCAGATAGCGTATTGGGCTAAGCGGCATCTCAAAGAGCATTAAATGGCGAGTACAATGCACTATTAAACTTCTAGGGTAGGGCAAAAAAAGACCCGATCAGATCATTTTATGTTACGGTTAATATAAGAATTCAGTGTAATTCTATCACATTTGTTCAATTAACGTCGCTCCTATTTCAGCTAGCGTATTGGGCTAAGCGGCATCTTAAAGACCGTGGAATGGCGAGTAAAATGCAATATTAACCTTGTATGATAGGGCAATCGGAGACCAGATTAGATCATCTTATATTTTGGTTAATATAAGAATTCAGCGAAATTCCATCACATTTGTTCAATTTACGTCGCTCCTATTTCAGATAGCGTATTGGGCTGGACGGCATCTCAAAGCGCATGAAATGGCGAGTTAAATGCACTATCAAACTTCTAGGGTAAGGCGAACAGAGACTCGATTAGATCATTTTATACTGCGGTTTATATAAGAATTCAGAGTAATTCTATCACATTTGTTCAATTTACGTCGCTTCTGTTTCAGATAGCGTACTGGGCTAGGCGGCATCTTAAAGCTCGTGGAATGGCGAGTAAAATGCAATATTAACCTTGTATGATAGGGCAGTCAGAGACCTGATTATATCATCTTATGTTTTGATTAATATAAGAATTCAGCGAAATTCTATCACATTTGTTCAACTTCCGTGGCTCCTATTTCAGATAGCGTACTAGGCTAGGCGGCATCATAAAGCGCGTGGAATGGCGAGTAAAATGCACAATTAAACTTCAATGATAGGGCAATCAGAGAACCGATTAGATCATTTTATATTTTTGTTAATGTAAGAATTCAGCGAAATTCTATCACATTTGTTCAATTTACGTCGGTCCTATTTCAGATAGCGTATTAGGCTAAGCGGCATCTCAAAGCGCATGAAATGGCGAGTAAAATGCACTATTAAACTACTAGGGTAGGGCGAACAGAGACCCGATTAGATCATTTTACATTATGGTTAACATAAGAATTCAGCGAACTTCTATCACATTTGTTCAATTTCCGTGGCTCCTATTTCAGATAGCGTACTGGGCTGGACGGCATCTTAAAGCGCGTGGAATGGCGAGTAAAATGCACTATTAAACTTCTAGGTTAGGGCGAACAGAGACCCGATTAGATCATTTTACATTATGATTAATATAAGAATTCAGCGAAATCTATCACATTTGTTCAATTTACGTCGCTCCTATTTGAGATAGCGTATTAGGCTAAGCGGCATCTCAAAGCGCATGAAATGGCGAGTAAAATGCCATATTAAACTTCTCGGGTAGGGCAAACAGAGAACCGATTAGATCATTTTATATTATGGTTAATTTAAGAATTCAGCAAAATTCTATCACGTTTGTTCAATTTACGTCGCTCCTATTTCAGATAGCGTATTGGGCTAAGCGGCATCTCAAAGCGCATGAAATGGCGAGTAAAATGCACTATTAAACTTCTAGGGTAGGACGAACAGAGACCCGATTAGATCATTTTACATAAAGGTTAATATAAGAATTCAGCGAAATTCTATCACATTTGTTCAATTTACGTCGCTCCTACTTCAGATAGCGTATTGGGCTAAGCGGCACCTCAAAGCGCATGAAATGAAGAGTAAAATGCACTATTAAACTTCTATGGTGAGGCAAACAGAGACCCGATTAGATCATTTTACATTATGGTTAATATAAGAATTCAGCGATATTCTATCACATTTGTTCAATTTACTTCGCTCCTATTTCAGATAGCGTACCGAGCACAGCGGCATCTCAAAGCGCATGGAATGGCGAGTAAAATGCAATATTGACCTTGTATGATACGGCAATCAGAGACAAGATTAGATCATATTATATTTTGGTTAATATAAGAATTCAGCGAGATCCTATCACATTTGTTCAATTTACGTCGCTCCTATTTGAGATAGCGTATTGGGCTAAGCGGCATTTCAAAGCGCATGAAATGGCGAGTAAAATGCACTATTAAACTTCTAGGGTAGGACGAACAGAGACCCGATTAGATCATTTTACATAATGGTTAATATAAGAATTCAGCGAAATTCTATCACATTTGTTCAATTTACGTCGCTCCTACTTCAGATAGCGTATTGGGCTAAGCGGCACCTCAAAGCGCATGGAATGAAGAGTAAAATGCACTATTAAACTTCTATGGTGAGGCAAACAGAGACCCGATTAGATCATTTTATATAACGGTTAATATAAGAATTCAGCGTAATTCTATCATATTTGTTCAATTTACGTCGCTCCTATTTCAGATAGCGTACTGGGCTGGGCGGCATCTTAAAGTGCGTGGAATGGCGAGTAAAATGCACTATTAAACTTGTATGATAGGGCAACCAGAGACCCGATTAGATCATGTTATATTTTGTTTAATATAAGAATGCAGCGAAATTGTATCACATTTGTTCAATTTACGTCGCTCCTATTTCAAATAGCGTATTGGGCTAAGCGGCATCTCAAAGCGCATGAAATGGCGAGTAAAATGCACTATTAAACTACTAGGGTAGGGCGAACAGAGACCCGATTAGATCATTTTACATTATGGTTAATATAAGAATTCAGTGAAACTCTATCACATTTGTTCAATTTCCGTGGCTCCTATTTCAGACAGCGTACTGGGCTAGACAGCATCTTAAAGCGCGTGGAATGGCGAGTAAAATGCATTATTAAACTTCAATGATAGGGCAATCAGAGAACCGGTTAGATCATTTTATATTTCGGTTAATGTAAGAATTCAGCGAAATTCTATGACGTTTGTTCAATTTACGTCGATCCTATTTCAGATAGCGTATTAGGCTAAGCGGTATCTCAAAGCGCATGAAATGGCGAGTAAAATTCACTATTAAACTTCAAGGGTAGGACAATCAGAGACCCGATTAGATCATTTTATATTTTGTTTAATATAAGAATTCAGCGAGATTGTATCACATTTGTTCAATTAACGTCGCGCCTTTTTCGGATAGCGTATTGGGCTATACGGCATCTCAAAGCGCATGAAATGGCGAGTAAAATGCACTATTAAACTTCTAGGGTAAGGCAAACAGGGACCCGATTAGATCATTTTATGTTATGGTTAATTTAAGAATTGAGCGAAACTCTATCACATTTGTTCAATTTACGTCGCTGCTATTTCAGATAGCGTATTGGGCTAAGCGGCATCTCAAAGCGCATGAAATGGCGAGTAAAATGCACTATTAAACTTCTAGGGTAGGGCAAACAGAGTCCCGATTAAATCATTTTATATTATTGTTAATTTAAGAATTCAGCGAAACTCTATCACATTTGTTCAATTTACGTCGCTCCTATTTCAGATATCTTATTGGGCTAAACGGCATCTCAAAATGCATGAAATGGCGAGTAAAATACACTATCAAACTTCTAGGGTAAGCCAAACAGAGACCCGATTAGATCATTTTACATTATGGTTAATATAAGAATTTAGCGAAATTCTATCACATTTGTTCAATTTCCTTCGCTCCTATTTCAGATAGCGTACCGGGCTCAGCGGCACCTCAAAGCGCATGGAATGGCCAGTAAAATGCACTATTAAACTTCTATGATAGGGCAAACAGAGACCCGATTAGATCATTTTATATAACGGTTAATATAAGAATTCAGCGTAATTCTATCATATTTGTTCAATTACGTCGCTCCTATTTCAGATAGCGTACTGGGCTAGGCGGCATCTTAAAGTGCGTGGAATGGCGAGTAAAATGCACTATTAAACTTGTATGATAGGGCAACCAGAGACCCGATTAGATCATGTTATATTTTGTTTAATATAAGAATGCAGCGAAATTGTATCACATTTGTTCAATTACGTCGCTCCTATTTCAAATAGCGTATTGGGCTAAGCGGCATCTCAAAGCGCATGAAATGGCGAGTAAAATGCACTATTAAACTACTAGGGTAGGGCGAACAGAGACCCGATTAGATCATTTTACATTATGGTTAATATAAGAATTCAGTGAAACTCTATCACATTTGTTCAATTTCCGTGGCTCCTATTTCAGACAGCGTACTGGGCTAGACAGCATCTTAAAGCGCGTGGAATGGCGAGTAAAATGCATTATTAAACTTCAATGATAGGGCAATCAGAGAACCGGTTAGATCATTTTATATTTCGGTTAATGTAAGAATTCAGCGAAATTCTATGACATTTGTTCAATTTACGTCGATCCTATTTCAGATAGCGTATTAGGCTAAGCGGTATCTCAAAGCGCATGAAATGGCGAGTAAAATTCACTATTAAACTTCAAGGGTAGGACAATCAGAGACCCGATTAGATCATTTTATATTTTGTTTAATATAAGAATTCAGCGAGATTGTATCACATTTGTTCAATTAACGTCGCGCCTTTTTCGGATAGCGTATTGGGCTATACGGCATCTCAAAGCGCATGAAATGGCGAGTAAAATGCACTATTAAACTTCTAGGGTAAGGCAAACAGGGACCCGATTAGATCATTTTATGTTATGGTTAATTTAAGAATTGAGCGAAACTCTATCACATTTGTTCAATTTACGTCGCTGCTATTTCAGATAGCGTATTGGGCTAAGCGGCATCTCAAAGCGCATGAAATGGCGAGTAAAATGCACTATTAAACTTCTAGGGGTAGGGCAAACAGAGTCCCGATTAAATCATTTTATATTATGGTTAATTTAAGAATTCAGCGAAACTCTATCACATTTGTTCAATTTACGTCGCTCCTATTTCAGATATCTTATTGGGCTAAACGGCATCTCAAAATGCATGAAATGGCGAGTAAAATACACTATCAAACTTCTAGGGTAAGCCAAACAGAGACCCGATTAGATCATTTTACATTATGGTTAATATAAGAATTTAGCGAAATTCTATCACATTTGTTCAATTTCCTTCGCTCCTATTTCAGATAGCGTACCGGGCTCAGCGGCACCTCAAAGCGCATGGAATGGCCAGTAAAATGCACTATTAAACTTCTATGATAGGGCAATCAGAGACCCGATTATATCATTTTATATTTTGTTTAATATAAGAATTCAGCGAAATTCTATCACATTTGTTCAATTTCCTTCGCTCCTATTTCAGATAGCGTACCGAGCTCAGCGGCATATCAAAGCGCATGGAATGGCGAGTAAAATGCAATATTAACCTTGTATGATACGGCAATCAGAGACCAGATTAGATCATCTTATATTTTGGTTAATATAAGGATTCAGCGAGATTCTATCACATTTGTTCAATTTACGTCGCTGCTATTTCAGATAGCGCATTGGGCTAAGCGGCATCTCAAAGCGCATGAAATGACGAGTAAAATGCACTATCAAACTTCTAGGGTAAGGCAAACAGAGACCCGATTAGATCATTTTACATTATGGTTAATATAAGAATTCAGCGAAATTCTATCACATTTGTTCAATTTACGTCGCTCCTATTTCAGATAGCGTATTGGGCTAAGCGGCATCTCAAAGCGCATGAAATGGCGAGTACAATGCACTATTAAACTTCTAGGGTAGGGCAAAAAGAGACCCGATTAGATCATTTTATGTTACTGTTAATATAAGAATTCAGTGTAATTCCATCACATTTGTTCAATTAACGTCGCTCCTATTTCAGATAGCGCATTGGGCTAAGCGGTATCTCAAAGCGCATGAAATGGCGAGTAAAATGCACTGTTAAACTTCTAGGGTAAGGCAAACAGGGTCCCGATTAGATCATTTTATATTACGGTTAATATAAGAATTCAGCGTAATTCTATCACATTTGTTCAATTTACGTCGCTGCTATTTCAGATAGCGCATTGGGCTAAGCGGCATCTCAAAGCGCATGAAATGGCGAGTAAAATGCACTATTAAACTCCTAGGGTAAGGCAAACAGGGACCCGATTAGATCATTTTATATTACGGTTGATATAAGAATTCAGCGTAATTCTATCAGATTTTTTCAATTTACGTCGCTCCTATTTCAGATAGCGTATTGGGCTAAGCGGCATCTCAAAGCGCATGAAATGGCGAGTAAAATGCACTATTAAACTTCTAGGGTAGGACAATCAGAGACCCGATCAGATCATTTTATATTCTGTTTAATATAAGAATTCAGCGAAATTCTATCACATTTGTTCAATTTACGTCGCTCCTATTTGATATAGCGTATTGGGCTAAGCGGCATCTCAGAGCGCTTGAAATGGCGAGGAAAATTCACTATTAAACTTCTCGGGTAAGGCAAACTGAGACCCGATTAGATCATTTTACATTATGCATAATATAAGAATTCAGCGAAATTCTATCACATTTGTTCAATTTACGTCGCTCCTATTTCAGATAGCGTATTGGGCTAAACGGCATCTCAAAGCGCATGAAATGGCGAGAAAAATGCACTATTAAACTTCAAGGGTAAGGCAAACAGAGACTCGATTAGTTCATTTTATATTGCGGTTAATATAAGAATTCAGAGTAATTCTATCACATTTGTTCAATTTACGTCGCTCCAATTTCAGATAGCGTATTGGGCTAAGCGGCATCTCAAAGCGCATTAAATGGCGAGCACAATGCACTATTAAACTTCTAGGGTAGGGCAAAAAGAGACCCGATTAGATCATTTTATGTTACGGTTAATATAAGAATTCAGTGTAATTCTATCACATTTGTTCAATTAACGTCGCTGCTATTTCAGATAGCGTATTGGGCAAAGCGCATGAAATTGCTAGTAAAGTGCACTATTAAACTTCTAGGGTAGGGCAAACAGAGACCCGATTAGATCATTTTATGTTACGGTTAATATAAGAATTCAGTGTAATTCTATCACATTTGTTCAATTAACGTCGCTCCCTTTTCAGTTAGCGTATTGGGCTAAGCGGCATTTTAAAGAGCGTGGAATTGCGAGTAAAATGCAATATTAACCTTGTATGATAGGGCAATCAGAGACCAGATTAGATCATCTTATATTTTGGTTAATATAAGAATTCAGCGAAATTCTATCAAATTTGTTCAATTTACGTCGCTCCTATTTGATATAGCGTATTGGGCTAAGCGGCATCTCAAAGCGCATGAAATGACGAGTAAAATGCACTATCAATCTTCTAGGGTAAGGCAAACAGAGAACCGATTAGATCATTTTACATTATGGTTAATATAAGAATTCAGCGAAATTCTATCACATTTGTTCAATTTACGTCGCTCCTATTTCAGATAGCGTATTGGGCTAAGCGGCATCTCAAAGCGCATGAAATGGCGAGTACAATGCACTATTAAACTTCTAGGGTAGGGCAAAAAGAGACCCGATTAGATCATTTTATGTTACTGTTAATATAAGAATTCAGTGTAATTCCATCACATTTGTTCAATTAACGTCGCTCCTATTTCAGATAGCGTATTGGGCTAAGCGGTATCTCAAAGCGCATGAAATGGCGAGTAAAATGCACTGTTAAACTTCTAGGGTAAGGCAAACAGGGTCCCGATTAGATCATTTTATATTACGGTTAATATAAGAATTCAGCGTAATTCTATCACATTTGTTCAATTTACGTCGCTGCTATTTCAGATAGCGCATTGGGCTAAGCGGCATCTCAAAGCGCATGAAATGGCGAGTAAAATGCACTATTAAACTTCTAGGGTAAGGCAAACAGGGTCCCGATTAGATCATTTTATATTACGGTTAATATAAGAATTCAGCGTAATTCTATCACATTTGTTCAATTTACGTCGCTGCTATTTCAGATAGCGCATGGGGCTAAGCGGCATCTCAAAGCGCATGAAATGGCGAGTAAAATGCACTATTAAACTCCTAGGGTAAGGCAAACAGGGACCCGATTAGATCATTTTATATTACGGTTGATATAAGAATTCAGCGTAATTCTATCAGATTTTTTCAATTTACGTCGCTCCTATTTCAGATAGCGTATTGGGCTAAGCGGCATCTCAAAGCGCATGAAGTGGCGAGTAAAATGCACTATTAAACTACTAGGGTAGGGCGAACAGAGACCCGATTAGATCATTTTACATTATGGTTAACATAAGAATTCAGCGAACTTCTATCACATTTGTTCAATTTCCGTGGCTCCTATTTCAGATAGCGTACTGGGCTGGACGGCATCTTAAAGCGCGTGGAATGGCGAGTAAAATGCACTATTAAACGTCTAGGTTAGGGCGAACAGAGACCCGATTAGATCATTTTACATTATGATTAATATAAGAATTCAGCGAAATCTATCACATTTGTTCAATTTACGTCGCTCCTATTTCAGATAGCGTATTAGGCTAAGTGGCATCTCAAAGCGCATGAAATGGCGAGTAAAATGCCATATTAAACTTCTCGGGTAGGGCAATCAGAGAACCGATTAGATCATTTTATATTTCGGTTAATGTAAGAATTCAGCGAAATTCTATGACATTTGTTCAATTTACGTCGATCCTATTTCAGATAGCGTATTAGGCGAAGCGGCATCTCAAAGCGCATGAAATGGCGAGAAAAATGCACTATTAATCTTCTAGGGTAAGGCAAACAGAGACTCGATTAGTTCATTTTATATTGCGGTTAATATAAGAATTCGGAGTAATTCTATCACATTTGCTCCATTAACGTCGCTCCTATTTCAGATAGCGTATTGGACTAAGCGGCATCTTAAAGCGCGTGGAATGGCGAGTAAAATGCAATATTAACCTTGTATAATAGGGCAATCAGAGACCTGATTAGATCATCTTATGTTTTGATTAATATAAGAATTCAGCGAACTTCTATCACATTTGTTCAATTTCCGTGGCTCCTATTTCAGATAGCCTACTGGGCTGGGCGGCATCTTAAAGCGCGTGGAATGGCGAGTAAAATGCACTATTAAACTTCTAGGTTAGGGCGAACAGAGACGCGATTAGATCATTTTACATTATGATTAATATAAGAATTCAGCGAAATCTATCACATTTGTTCAATTTACGTCGCTCCTATTTCAGATAGCGTATTGGGCTAAGCGGCATCTCAAAGCGCATGAAATGGCGAGTAAAATGCACTATTAAACTTCTAGGGTAGGACGAACAGAGACCCGATTAGATCATTTTACATAATGGTTAATATAAGAATTCAGCGAAATTCTATCACATTTGTTCAATTTACGTCGCTCCTACTTCAGATAGCGTATTGGGCTAAGCGGGACCTCAAAGCGCATGAAATGAAGAGTAAAATGCACTATTAAACTTCTATGGTGAGGCAAACAGAGACCCGATTAGATCATTTTATATAACGGTTAATATAAGAATTCAGCGTAATTCTATCATATTTGTTCAATTTACGTCGCTCCTATTTCAGATAGCGTACTGGGCTAGGCGGCATCTTAAAGTGCGTGGAATGGCGAGTAAAATGCACTATTAAACTTCTATGATAGGGCAATCAGAGACCCGATTAGATCATGTTATATTTTGTTTAATATAAGAATTCAGCGAAATTGTATCACATTTGTTCAATTTTCGTCGCTCCTATTTCAAATAGCGTATTGGGCTAAGCGGCATCTCAAAGCGCATGAAATGAAGAGTAAAATGCACTATTAAACTTCTAGGGTAAGGCAAACAGAGACCCGATTAGATCATTTTACATTATGGTTAATATAAGAATTCAGCGAAATTCCATCACATTTGTTCAATTTACTTCGCTCCTATTTCAGATAGCGTACCGAGCACAGCGGCATCTCAAAGCGCATGGAATGGCGAGTAAAATGCAATATTGACCTTGTATGATACGGCAATCAGAGACAAGATTAGATCATATTATATTTTGGTTAATATAAGAATTCAGCGAGATTCTATCACATTTGTTCAATTTACGTCGCTCCTATTTCAGATAGCGTATTGGGCTAAGCGGCACCTCAAAGCGCATGAAATGGCGAGTAAAATGCACTATTAAACTTCTAGGGTAAGGCAAACAGGGTCCCGATTAGATCATTTTATATTACGGTTAATATAAGAATTCAGCGTAATTCTATCACATTTGTTCAATTTACGTCGCTGCTATTTCAGATAGCGCATTGGGCTAAGCGGCATCTCAAAGCGCATGAAATGGCGAGTAAAATGCACTATTAAACTCCTAGGGTAAGGCAAACAGGGACCCGATTAGATCATTTTATATTACGGTTGATATAAGAATTCAGCGTAATTCTATCAGATTTTTTCAATTTACGTCGCTCCTATTTCAGATAGCGTATTGGGCTAAGCGGCATCTCAAAGCGCATGAAATGGCGAGTAAAATGCACTATTAAACTTCTAGGGTAGGACAATCAGAGACCCGATCAGATCATTTTATATTCTGTTTAATATAAGAATTCAGCGAAATTCTATCACATTGTTCAATTTACGTCGCTCCTATTTGATATAGCGTATTGGGCTAAGCGGCATCTCAGAGCGCTTGAAATGGCGAGGAAAATTCACTATTAAACTTCTCGGGTAAGGCAAACTGAGACCCGATTAGATCATTTTACATTATGCATAATATAAGAATTCAGCGGAAATTCTATCACATTTGTTCAATTTACGTCGCTCCTATTTCAGATAGCGTATTGGGCTAAACGGCATCTCAAGGCGCATGAAATGGCGAGAAAAATGCACTATTAAACTTCAAGGGTAAGGCAAACAGAGACTCGATTAGTTCATTTTATATTGCGGTTAATATAAGAATTCAGAGTAATTCTATCACATTTGTTCAATTTACGTCGCTCCAATTTCAGATAGCGTATTGGGCTAAGCGGCATCTCAAAGCGCATTAAATGGCGAGCACAATGCACTATTAAACTTCTAGGGTAGGGCAAAAAGAGACCCGATTAGATCATTTTATGTTACGGTTTAATATAAGAATTCAGTGTAATTCTATCACATTTGTTCAATTAACGTCGCTGCTATTTCAGATAGCGTATTGGGCAAAGCGCATGAAATTGCTAGTAAAGTGCACTATTAAACTTCTAGGGTAAGGCAAACAGAGACTCGATTAGATCATTTTATACTGCGGTTTATATAAGAATTCAGAGTAATTCTATCACATTTGTTCAATTTACGTCGCTCCTATTTCAAATAGCGTATTGGGCTAAGCGGCATCTCAAAGCGCCTGAAATGGCGAGTAAAATGCACTATCAAACTTCTAGGGTAAGGCAAACAGAGACCCGATTAGATCATTTTATATTACGGTTAATATAAGAATTCAGCGTAATTCTATCACATTTGTTCAATTTACGTCGCTGCTATTTCAGATAGCGTATTGGGCTAAGCGGCATCTCAAAGCGCATGAAATGGCGAGTAAAATGCACTATTAAACTTCTAGGGTAGGGCAAACAGAGACCCGATTAGATCATTTTATGTTACGGTTAATATAAGAATTCAGTGTAATTCTATCACATTTGTTCAATTAACGTCGCTCCCTTTTCAGTTAGCGTATTGGGCTAAGCGGCATTTTAAAGAGCGTGGAATTGCGAGTAAAATGCAATATTAACCTTGTATGATAGGGCAATCAGAGACCAGATTAGATCATCTTATATTTTGGTTAATATAAGAATTCAGCGAAATTCTATCAAATTTGTTCAATTTACGTCGCTCCTATTTGATATAGCGTATTGGGCTAAGCGGCATCTCAAAGCGCATGAAATGACGAGTAAAATGCACTATCAATCTTCTAGGGTAAGGCAAACAGAGACCCGATTAGATCATTTTACATTATGGTTAATATAAGAATTCAGAGTAATTCTATCACATTTGTTCAATTTACGTCGCTCCTATTTCAAATAGCGTATTGGGCTAAGCGGCATCTCAAAGCGCCTGAAATGGCGAGTAAAATGCACTATCAAACTTCTAGGGTAAGGCAAACAGAGACCCGATTAGATCATTTTATATTACGGTTAATATAAGAATTCAGCGTAATTCTATCACATTTGTTCAATTTACGTCGCTGCTATTTCAGATAGCGTATTGGGCTAAGCGGCATCTCAAAGCGCATGAAATGGCGAGTAAAATGCACTATTAAACTTCTAGGGTAGGGCAAACAGAGACCCGATTAGATCATTTTATGTTACGGTTAATATAAGAATTCAGTGTAATTCTATCACATTTGTTCAATTAACGTCGCTCCCTTTTCAGTTAGCGTATTGGGCTAAGCGGCATCTTAAAGAGCGTGGAATGGCGAGTAAAATGCAATATTAACCTTGTATGATAGGGCAATCAGAGACCAGATTAGATCATCTTATATTTTGGTTAATATAAGTATTCAGCGAAATTCTATCAAATTTGTTCAATTTACGTCGCTCCTATTTGATATAGCGTATTGGGCTAAGCGGCATCTCAAAGCGCATGAAATGACGAGTAAAATGCACTATCAATCTTCTAGGGTAAGGCAAACAGAGACCCGATTAGATCATTTTACATTATGGTTAATATAAGAATTCAGCGAAATTCTATCACATTTGTTCAATTTACGTCGCTCCTATTTCAGATAGCGTATTGGGCTAAGCGGCATCTCAAAGCGCATGAAATGGCGAGTACAATGCACTATTAAACTTCTAGGGTAGGGCAAAAAGAGACCCGATTAGATCATTTTATGTTACTGTTAATATAAGAATTCAGTGTAATTCCATCACATTTGTTCAATTAACGTCGCTCCTATTTCAGATAGCGTATTGGGCTAAGCGGTATCTCAAAGCGCATGAAATGGCGAGTAAAATGCACTGTTAAACTTCTAGGGTAAGGCAAACAGGGTCCCGATTAGATCATTTTATATTACGGTTAATATAAGAATTCAGCGTAATTCTATCACATTTGTTCAATTTACGTCGCTGCTATTTCAGATAGCGCATTGGGCTAAGCGGCATCTCAAAGCGCATGAAATGGCGAGTAAAATGCACTATTAAACTTCTAGGGTAAGGCAAACAGGGTCCCGATTAGATCATTTTATATTACGGTTAATATAAGAATTCAGCGTAATTCTATCACATTTGTTCAATTTACGTCGCTGCTATTTCAGATAGCGCATTGGGCTAAGCGGCATCTCAAAGCGCATGAAATGGCGAGTAAAATGCACTATCAAACTTCTAGGGTAAGGCAAACAGAGACCCGATTAGATCATTTTACATTATGGTTAATATAAGAATTCCGCGAAATTCCATCACATTTGTTCAATTTACTTCGCTCCTATTTCAGATAGCGTACCGAGCACAGCGGCATCTCAAAGCGCATGGAATGGCGAGTAAAATGCAATATTGACCTTGTATGATACGGCAATCAGAGACAAGATTAGATCATATTATATTTTGGTTAATATAAGAATTCAGCGAGATTCTATCACATTTGTTCAATTTACGTCGCTCCTATTTCAGATAGCGTATTGGCTAAGCGGCACCTCAAAGCGCATGAAATGGCGAGTAAAATGCACTATTAAACTTCTAGGGTAAGGCAAACAGGGTCCCGATTAGATCATTTTATATTACGGTTAATATAAGAATTCAGCGAAATTCTATCAGATCTTTCAATTTACGTCGCTCCTATTTCAGATAGCGTATTGGGCTAAGCAGCAGCTCAAAGCGCATGAACTGGCGAGTAAAATGAACTATAACACTACTAGGGTAGGGCGATCAGAGACGCGATTAGATCATTTTACATTATGGTTAATCTAAGAATTCAGTGATACTCTATCACATTTGTTCAATTTCCGTGGCTCCAATTTCAGAGAGCATACTGGGCTAGACGGCATCTTAAAGCGCGTGGAATGGCGAGTAAAATGCACTATTAAACTTCAATGATAGGGCAAACAGAGACCCGATTAGATCATTTTATATTACGGTTAATATAAGAATTCAGCGTAATTCTATCACATTTGTTCAATTTACGTCGCTGCTATTTCAGATAGCGCATTGGGATAAGCGGCATCTCAAAGCGCATGAAATGGCGAGTAAAATGCACTATTAAACTCCTAGGGTAAGGCAAACAGGGACCCGATTAGATCATTTTATATTACGGTTAATATAAGAATTCAGCGAAATTCTATCAGATTTTTCAATTTACGTCGCTCCTATTTCAGATAGCGCATTGTGCTAAGCGGCATCGCAAAGCGCATGAAATGGCGAGTAAAATGCACTATTAAACTACTAGGGTAGGGCGAACAGAGACCCGATTAGATCATTTTACATTATGGTTAATATAAGAATTCAGTGAAACTCTATCACATTTGTTCAATTTCCGTGGCTCCTATTTCAGACAGCGTACTGGGCTAGACAGCATCTTAAAGCGCGTGGAATGGCGAGTAAAATGCATTATTAAACTTCAATTATAGGGCAATCAGAGAACCGATTAGATCATTTTATATTTTGGTTAATGTAAGAATTCAGCGAAATTCTATCACATTTGTTCAATTTACGTCGCTCCTATTTCAGATAGCGTATTGGGCTAAGCGGCATCTCAAAGAGCATTAAATGGCGAGTACAATGCACTATTAAACTTCTAGGGTAGGGCAAAAAAAGACCCGATCAGATCATTTTATGTTACGGTTAATATAAGAATTCAGTGTAATTCTATCACATTTGTTCAATTAACGTCGCTCCTATTTCAGCTAGCGTATTGGGCTAAGCGGCATCTTAAAGACCGTGGAATGGCGAGTAAAATGCAATATTAACCTTGTATGATAGGGCAATCAGAGACCAGATTAGATCATCTTATATTTTGGTTAATATAAGAATTCAGCGAAATTCCATCACATTTGTTCAATTTACGTCGCTCCTATTTCAGATAGCGTATTGGGCTGGACGGCATCTCAAAGCGCATGAAATGGCGAGTTAAATGCACTATCAAACTTCTAGGGTAAGGCGAACAGAGACTCGATTAGATCATTTTATACTGCGGTTTATATAAGAATTCAGAGTAATTCTATCACATTTGTTCAATTTACGTCGCTTCTGTTTCAGATAGCGTACTGGGCTAGGCGGCATCTTAAAGCTCGTGGAATGGCGAGTAAAATGCAATATTAACCTTGTATGATAGGGCAGTCAGAGACCTGATTATATCATCTTATGTTTTGATTAATATAAGAATTCAGCGAAATTCTATCACATTTGTTCAACTTCCGTGGCTCCTATTTCAGATAGCGTACTAGGCTATGCGGCATCATAAAGCGCGTGGAATGGCGAGTAAAATGCACAATTAAACTTCAATGATAGGGCAATCAGAGAACCGATTAGATCATTTTATATTTTGGTTAATGTAAGAATTCAGCGAAATTCTATCACATTTGTTCAATTTACGTCGGTCCTATTTCAGATAGCGTATTAGGCTAAGCGGCATCTCAAAGCGCATGAAATGGCGAGTAAAATGCATTATTAAACTTCAATGATAGGGCAATCAGAGAACCGGTTAGATCATTTTATATTTCGGTTAATGTAAGAATTCAGCGAAATTCTATGACATTTGTTCAATTTACGTCGATCCTATTTCAGATAGCGTATTAGGCTAAGCGGTATCTCAAAGCGCATGAAATGGCGAGTAAAATTCACTATTAAACTTCAAGGGTAGGACAATCAGAGACCCGATTAAATCATTTTATATTTTGTTTAATATAAGAATTCAGCGAGATTGTATCACATTTGTTCAATTAACGTCGCGCCTTTTTCGGATAGCGTATTGGGCTATACGGCATCTCAAAGCGCATGAAATGGCGAGTAAAATGCACTATTAAACTTCTAGGGTAAGGCAAACAGGGACCCGATTAGATCATTTTATGTTATGGTTAATTTAAGAATTGAGCGAAACTCTATCACATTTGTTCAATTTACGTCGCTGCTATTTCAGATAGCGTATTGGGCTAAGCGGCATCTCAAAGCGCATGAAATGGCGAGTAAAATGCACTATTAAACTTCTAGGGTAGGGCAAACAGAGTCCCGATTAAATCATTTTATATTATGGTTAATTTAAGAATTCAGCGAAACTCTATCACATTTGTTCAATTTACGTCGCTCCTATTTCAGATATCTTATTGGGCTAAACGGCATCTCAAAATGCATGAAATGGCGAGTAAAATACACTATCAAACTTCTAGGGTAAGCCAAACAGAGACCCGATTAGATCATTTTACATTATGGTTAATATAAGAATTTAGCGAAATTCTATCACATTTGTTCAATTTCCTTCGCTCCTATTTCAGATAGCGTACCGGGCTCAGCGGCACCTCAAAGCGCATGGAATGGCCAGTAAAATGCACTATTAAACTTCTATGATAGGGCAATCAGAGACCCGATTATATCATTTTATATTTTGTTTAATATAAGAATTCAGCGAAATTCTATCACATTTGTTCAATTTCCTTCGCTCCTATTTCAGATAGCGTACCGGGCTCAGCGGCATCTCGAAGCGCATGGAATGGCGAGTAAAATGCACTATTAAACTTCTATGATAGGGCAATCAGAGACCCGATTAGATCATTTTACATTATGGTTAATATAAGAATTCAGCGAAATTCAATCACATTTGTTCAATTTCCGTGGCTCCTATTTCAGACAGCGTACTGGGCTAGGCGGCATCTTAAAGCGCGTGGAATGGCGAGTAAAATGCACTATTAAACTTCAATGATAGGGCAATCAGAGAACCGATCAGATCATTTTATATTTTGGTTAATGTAAGAATTCAGCGAAATTCTAAGACATTTGTTCAATTTGCGTCGCTCCTATTTCAGATAGCGTATTAGGCTAAGCGGCATCTCAAAGCGCATGAAATGGCGAGTAAAATGCACTATTAAACTTCTAGGGTAAGGCAGACAGAGACTCGATTAGTTCATTTTATATTGCGGTTAATATAAGAATTCAGAGTAATTTTATCACATTTGTTCAATTTACGTCGCGCCTATTTCAGAGAGCGTATTAGGCAAAGCGGCATCTCAAAGCGCATGAAATGGCGAGTAAAATGTACTATTAAACTTCTAGGGTAAGGCAAACAGAGACTCGATTTGATCATTTTCTATTGCGGTTAATATAAGAATTCAGTGTAATTCTATCACATTTGTTCAATTTACGTCGCTCCTATTTCAGATAGCGTGTTGGGCTAAGCGGCATCTCAAAGCGTATGAAATGGCGAGTAAAATTCACTATTAAACTTCTAGGGTAAGGCAAACAGAGACTCGATTAGATCATTTTATACTGCGGTTTATATAAGAATTCAGAGGAATTCTATCACATTTGTTCAATTTACGTCGCTCCTATTTCAGATAGCGTATTGGGATATGCGGCATCTCAACGCGCATGAAATGGCGAGTAAAATGCACTATGAAACATCTAGGGTAGGGCAATCAGAGACCCGATTAGATCATTTTATGTTTTGGTTAATATAAGAATTCCGCGTAATTCTATCACATTTGTTCAATTTACGTCGCTCCTATTTCAGATAGCCTACTGGGCTAGGCGGAATCTTAAACCGCGTGGCATGGCGAGTAAAATGCACGATTAACCTTCAATGATAGGGCAATCAGGGACCCGATTAGATCATTTTATATTTTGGTTAATATAAGAATTCAGCGAAATTCTATCACATTTATTCAATTTACGTCGCTCGTATTTCAGATAGCGTATTGGGCTAATCGGCATCTCAAAGCGCATGAAATGGCGAGTAAAATGAACTATTAAACTTCTAGGGTAGGGCAAACAGAGACCCGGTTAGATCATTTTATATTATGGTTAATTTAAGTATTCAGCGAAATTCTATCACATTTGTTCAATTGACGTCGCTCGTATTTCAGATAGCGTATTGGGCTAATCGGCATCTCAAAGCGCATGAAATGGCGAGTGAAATGCACTATTAAACTTCTAGGGCAAGGCAAACAGAGACCCGGGTAGATCATTTTATATTATGGTGAATTTAAGAATTCAGCGAAATTCTATCACATTTGATCAATTTACGTCGCTCCTATTTCAGATAGCGTATTGGGCTAAGCGACATCTCAAAGCGCATGATATGGCGAGTAAAATGCACTATTAACCTTCTAGGATAAGGCAAACAGAGACCCGATTAGATCATTTTATATTACCGTGAAAATAAGAATTCAGCGTAATTCTATCACATTTGTTCAATTTACGTCGCTCCTATTTCAGATAGCGTATTGGGCTAAGCGGCATCTCAAAGCGCACGAAATGGCGAGTAAAATGCACTATTCAACTTCTAGGGTAGGGCGAACAGAGAGCCGATTAGATCATTTTACATTATGGTTAATATAAGAATTCAGCGAAATTCTATCACATTTGTTCAATTTACGTCGCCCGTATTTCAGATAGCGTATTGGGCTAAGCGACATCTCAAAGCGCACGAAATGGCGAGTAAAATGCTCTATTAAACTTCTAGGGTAGGACGAACAGAGACCCGATTAGATCATTTTACATAATGGTTAATATAAGAATTCAGCGAAATTCTATCACATTTGTTCAATTTACGTCGCTCCTATTTCAGATAGCGTATTGGGCTAAGCGGCATCTCAAAGCGCACGAAATGGCGAGTAAAATGCACTATTCAACTTCTAGGGTAGGGCGAACAGAGAGCCGATTAGATCATTTTACATTATGGTTAATATAAGAATTCAGCGAAATTCTATCACATTTGTTCAATTTACGTCGCCCGTATTTCAGATAGCGTATTGGGCTAAGCGGCATCTCAAAGCGCATGAGATGGCGAGTAAAATGCACTATTAACCTTCTAGGGTATGGCAAACAGAGACCCGATTAGATCATTTTATATTACGGTTAATATAAGAATTCCGCGTAATTCAATCACATTTGTTCAATTTACGTCGCTCCTATTTCAGATAGCCTACTGGGCTATGCGGAATCTCAAACCGCGTTGCATGGCGAGTAAAATGCACTATTAAACTTCTAGGGTAAGGCAAACAGAGACCCGATTATATCATTTCATATTACCGTGAATATAAGAATTCAGCGTAATTCTATCACATTTGTTCAATTTACGTCGCTCCTATGTCAGATAGCGCAGTGGGCTAAGCGGCATCTCAAAGCGCATGAAATGGCGAGTAAAATGCACTATCCAACTTCTAGGGTAAGGTAAACAGGGACCCGATTAGATCATTTTATATTATGGTTAATTTCAGAATTGAGCGAGATTCTATCACATTTGTTCAATTTACGTCGCCCGTATTTCAGATAGCGTATTGGGCTAAGCGGCATCTCAAAGCGCATGAGATGGCGAGTAAAATGCACTGTTAACCTTCTAGGGCAAGGCAAACAGAGACCCGGTTAGATCATTTTATATTATGGTTAATTTAAGAATTCAGCGAAATTCTATCACATTTGATCAATTTACGTCGCTCCTATTTCAGATAGCGTATTGGGCTAAGCGGCATCTCAAAGCGCATGAAATGGCGAGTAAAATGCACTATTAAACTTCTAGGGTAAGGCAAACAGAGACCCGATTAGATCATTTTATATTACCGTGAATATAAGAATTCAGCGTAATTCAATCACATTTGTTCAAGTTACGTCGCTCCTATTTCAGATAGCGTATTGGGCTAAGCGGCATCTCAAAGCGCACGAAATGGCGATTAAAATGCACTATTAAACTTCTAGGGTAGGGCAAACAGAGACCCGATTAGATCATTTTATATTATGGTTAATTTAAGAATTCAGCGAAATTCTATCACATTTGTTCAGTTTACGTCGCTTCTATTTCAGATAGCGTATTGGGCTAAGCGGCATCTCAAGGCGCATGAAATGGCGAGTAAAATGCGCTATTAAACTTCTAGGGTAAGGCAAACAGAGACCCGATTAGATCATTTTATATTACCGTGAATATAACAATGCAGCGTAATTCTATCACATTTGTTCAATTTACATCGCCCCTATTTCAGATAGCGTATTGGGCTATGCGGCATCTCAAAGCGCATGAAATGGCGAGTAAAATGCGCTACTGAACTTCTAGGGTAAGGCAAACAGAGACCCGGTTAGATCATTTTATATTAAGGTTAATTTAAGAATTCAGCGAAATTCTATCACATTTGATCAATTTACGTCGCTCCTATTTCAGATAGCGTATTGGTCTAAGCGGCATCTCAAAGCGCACGAAATGGCGATTAAAATGCACTATTAAACTTCTAGGGTAAGGCAAACAGAGACCCGATTAGATCATTTTATATTATGGTTAATTTAAGAATTCAGCGAAATTCTATCACATTTGTTCAATTTACGTCGCCCGTATTTCAGATAGCGTATTGGGCTAAGCGGCATCTCAAAGCGCACGAAATGGCGATTAAAATGCACTATTAAACTTCTAGGGTAAGGCAAACAGAGACCCGATTAGATCATTTTATATTATGGTTAATTTAAGAATTCAGCGAAATTCTATCACATTTGTTCAATTTACGTCGCCCGTATTTCAGATAGCGTATTGGGCTAAGCGGCATCTCAAAGCGCACGTGATGGCGAGTAAAATGCACTATTAAACTTCTAGGGTATGGCAAACAGAGACCCGATTAGATCATTTTATATTACGGTTAATATAAGAATTCCGCGTAATTCAATCACATTTGTTCAATTCACGTTGCTCCTATTTCAGATAGCCTACTGGGCTATGCGGAATCTTAAACCGCGTTGCATGTCGAGTAAAATGCACTATTAAACTTCTAGGGTAAGGCAAACAGAGACCCGATTAGATCATTTTATATTACCGTGAATATAAGAATTCAGCGTAATCCTTTCACATTTGTTCAATTTACGTCGCTCCTATTTCAGATAGCGTACTGGGCTAAGCGGCAACTCAAAGCGCATGAAATGGCGAGTAAAATGCACTATCAAACTTCTAGGGTAAGGCAAACAGAGACCAGATTAGATCATTTTATATTACGGTTAATACAAGAATTCAGCGTAATTCTATCAGCTTTGTTCAATTTACGTCGCTCCTATTTCAGGTAGCGTATTGGGCTAAGCGGCATCTCAAAGCGCACGAAATGGCGATTAAAATGCACTATTAAACTTCTAGGGTAGGGCAAACAGAGACCCGATTAGATCATTTTATATTATGGTTAATTTAAGAATTCAGCGAAATTCTATCACATTTGTTCAGTTTACGTCGCTTCTGTTTCAGATAGCGTATTGGGCTAAGCGGCATCTCAAGGCGCATGAAATGGCGAGTAAAATGCACTATTAAACTTCTAGGGTAAGGCAAACAGACACCCGATTAGATCATTTTATATTACCGTGAATATAACAATGCAGCGTAATTCTATCACATTTGTTCAATTTACATCGCCCCTATTTCAGATAGCGTATTGGGCTATGCGGCATCTCAAAGCGCATGAAATGGCGAGTAAAATGCACTATCAAACTTCTAGGGTAAGGCAAACAGAGACCCGATTAGATCATTTTATATTATGGTTAATTTAAGAATTCAGCGAAATTCTATCACATTTGTTCAATTTACGTCGCTCCTACTTCAGTTAGCGTACTGGGCTAGGCGGCATCTGAAAACGCGTGGAATGGCGATTAAAATGCACTATTAAACTTCTAGGGTAGGGCAAACAGAGACCCGATTAGATCATTTTATATTATGGTTAATTTAAGAAATCAGCGAAATTCTATCACATTTGTTCAATTTACGTCGCTCCTATTTCAGATAGCGTATTGTGCTAAGCGGCATCTCAAAGCGCATGAAATGGCGAATAAAACGCACTATTAAACTGCTTGGGTAGGGCGAACAGAGACCCGATTAGATCATTGTACATTATGGTTTATATAAGAATTCAGCGAAATTCTATCACATTTGCTCAATTTACATCGCTCCTATTTCAGATAGCGTATTGGGCTATGCGGCATCTCAAAGCGCATGAAATGACGAGTAAAATGCACCATTAAACTTCTGGGGTAAGGCAAACAGAGACCCGATTAGATCATTTTATATTACGGTTAATATAAGAATTCAGCGTAATTTTATAACATTTGTTCAATTTACGTCGCTCCTATTTCAGATAGCGTATTGGGCTAAGCGGCATCTCAACGCGCATGAAATGGCAAATAAATTGCACTATTAAACTTCTAGGGTAGGGCGAACGGAGACCCGATTAGATCATTTTACATTATGGTTAATATAAGAATTCAGCGAAATTCTATCACATTTGTTCAATTTACGTCGCTCCTATATCAGATAGCGTACTGGGCTAGGCGGCATCTGAAAGCGCGTGGAATGGCGAGTAAAATGCACTGTTAAACTTCTAAGGTAGGGCAAACAGAGACCCGATTAGATCATTTTATATTATGGTTAATTTAAGAATTCTGCGAAATTCTATCACATTAGTTCAATTTATGTCGCTCCTATTTCAGATAGCCTACTGGGCTGGGCGGTATGTTAAACCGCGTGGAATGGCGAGTAAAATGCACTATTAACCTTCTATGATAGGGCAATCAGAGACCCGATTAGATCATTTTATATTTTGGTTAATATAAGAATTCAGCGAAATTCTATCACATTTGTTCAATTTACGTCGCTCCTATTTCAGATAGCGTATTCGGCTAAGCGGTATCTCAATGCGCATGACATTCCGAGTAAAATGCACTATTAAACTTCTAGGGTAGGGCGAACAGAGACACGATTAGATCATTTTACATTATGGTTAATATAAGAATGGGGCGTAATTCTATCACATTTGTTCAATTTACGTCGCTCCTATATCAGATAGCGTATTCGGCTAAGCGGTATCTCAAAGCGCATGCCATGGCGAGTAAAATGCACTATTAAACTTCTAGGGTAGGGCGAACAGAGACACGTTTAGATCATTTTACATTATGGTTAATATAAGAATGCAGCGTAATTCTATCACATTTGTTCAATTTACGTCGCTCCTATTTCAGATAGCGTACTGGGCTAGGCGGCATCTGATAGCGCGTGGAATGGCGAGTAAAATGCACTGTTAATCTTCTAGGGTAGGGCAAACAGAGACCAGATTAGATCATTTTATGTTATGGTTAATTTAAGAATTGAGCGAAATTCTATCACATTTGTTCAATTTACGTCGCTCCTATTTCAGATAGCGTATTGGGCTATGCGGCATCTCAAAGCGCATGATATGGCGAATAATATGCACTATTAAACTTCTAGGGTAGGGCGAACAGAGACCCGATTAGATCATTTTACATTATGTTTAATATAAGAATTCAGCGTAATTCTATCACAATTGTTCAACTTACGTCGCTCCTATTTCAGATAGCGCACTGGGCTAGGCGGCATCTGAAAGCGCGTGGAATGGCGAGTAAAATGCACTGTTAATCTTCTAGGGTAGGGCAAACAGGGACACGATTAGATCATTTTACATTATGGTTAATATAAGAATTCATCGTAATTCTATCACATTTGTTCAATTTACGTCGCTCCTATTTCAGATGGCGTATTGGGCTAAGCGGCATCTCAAAGCGCATGAAATGGCGAGTGAAACCCACGATCAAACTTCTAGGGTAAGGCAAACAGAGACCCGATTAGAACATTTTATATTATGGTTAATTTAAGAATTGAGCGAAATTCTATCACATTTCATCAATTTACGTCGCTCCTATTTCAGATAGCGTATTGGTCTAAGCGGCATCTCAAAGCGCATAAAATGGCGAGGAAAGTGCACTATTAAACTTCTAGGAGAGAGCAAACAGAGACCCGATTAGATCATTTTATGTTATGGTTAATTTAAGAATTCAGCGAAATTCTATCACATTTGTTCAATTTACGTCGCTCCTATTTCAGATAGCGTATTGGGCTATGCGGCATCTCAAAGCGCATGAAATGGCGAGTAAAATGCACTATCAAACTTGTAGGGTAAGACAAACAGAGACCCGATTAGATCATATTATATTACGGTTAATATAAGAATTCAGCGTAATTCTATCACAATTGTTCAACTTACGTCGCTCCTATTTCAGATAGAGCACTGGGCTAGGCGGCATCTGAAAGCGCGTGGAATGGCGAGTAAAATGCACTGTTAATCTTCTAGGGTAGGGCAAACAGAGACCCGATTAGATCATTTTATATTATGGTTAATTTAAGAATTCAGCGAAATTCTATCACATTTGTTCAATTTACGTCGCTCCTATTTCAGATAGCGTATTGGGCTAAGCGGCATCTCAAAGCGCATGAAATGGCGATTAAAATGCACTATCAAGCTTCTAGGGTAAGCCAAACAGAGACCAGATTAGATCATTTTACATTACTGTTAGTATAAGGATGCAGCGTAATTCTATCACATTTGTTCAATTTACGTCGCTCCTATTTCAGATAGCCTACTGGGCTGGGCGGCATGTTAAACCGCGTGGAACGGCGAGTAAATTGCACTATTAACCTTTTATGATAGGGCAATCAGAGACCCGATTAGATCATTTCATATTTTGGTTAATATAAGAATTCAGCGAAATTCTATCACATTTGTTCAATTTACGTCGCTCCTATTTCAGATAGCGTATTGGGCTAAGCGGCATCTCAAAGCGCATGAAATGGCGAGTAAAGTGCACTATTAAACTTCTAGGGTAGAGTAAACAGAAACCCGATTAGATCATTTTATATTATGGTTAATTCAAGAATTCAGCGGAATTCTATCACATTTGTTCAATTTACGTCGATCCTATTTCAGATAGCGTATTGGGCTAAGCGGCATCTCAAAGCGCATGAAATGGCGAGTAAAGTGCACTATTAAACTTCTAGGGTAGAGTAAACAGAAACCCGATTAGATCATTTTATACTATGGTTAATTCAAGAATTCAGCGGAATTCTATCACATTTGTTCAATTTACGTCGCTCCTATTTCAGATAGCCTATTGGGATAAGCGGCATCTCAAAGCGCATGAAATGGCGAGTAAAGTGCACTATTAAACTTCTAGGGTAGAGCAAACAGAGACCCGATTAGATCATTTTATATTATGGTTAATTTAAGAATTCAGCGAAATTGTATCACATTTATACAATTTACGTCGATCCTATTTCAGATAGCGTATTGGGCTGAGAGGCCTCTCAAAGCGCATGAAATGGCGAGTAAAATGCACTATCAAACTTCCAGGGTAAGGCAAACAGAGACCCGATTAGGTCATTTTATATTACGGTTAATATAAGAATTCAGCGTAATTCTATCACAATTGTTCAATTTACGTCGCTCCTATTTCAGATAGCGTACTGGGCTAGGTGGCATCTGAAAGCGCGTGGAATGGCGATTAAAATGCACTGTTAAACTTCTAGGGTAGGGCAAACAGAGACCCGATTAGATCATTTTATATTATGGTTAATTTAAGAATTCAGCGAAATTCTATCACATTTGTTCAATTTACGTCGCTCCTATTTCAGATAGCGTATTGGGCTAAGCGGCACCTCAAAGGGCATGAAATGGCGAGTAAAATGGACTATCACACTTCTAGGGTAAGGCAAACAGAGACCCGATTAGATCATTTTATATTACTGTTAGTATAAGGATGCAGCGTAATTCTATCACATTTGTTCAATTTACGTCGCTCCTATTTCAGATAGCCTACTGGGCTGGGCGGCATGTTAAACCGCGTGGAATGGCGAGTAAAATGCACTATTAACCTTCTATGATAGGGCAATCGGAGACCCGATTAGATCATTTTATATTTTGGATAATATAAGAATTCAGCGAAATTCTGTCACGTTTGTTCAATTTACGTCGCTCCTATTTCAGATAGCGTATTGGGCTAAGCGGAATCTCAAAGCGCATGAAATCGCGAATAAAATGCACTATTAAACTTCTAGGGTAGGGCGAACAGAGACCCGATTAGATCATTTTACATTATGGTTTATATAAGAATTCAGCGAAATTCTATCACATTTGCTCAATTTACATCGCTCCTATTTCGGATAGCGTATTGGGCTAAGCGGCATCTCAAAGCGCATGAAATGACGAGTGTAATGCACTATTAAACTTCTAGGGTAAGGCAAACAGAGACCCGATTAGATCATTTTATATTATTGTTAATTTCAGAATTGGGCGAAATTCTATCACATTTGTTCAATTTACGTCGCTCCTATTTCAGATAGCGTATTGGGCTAAGCGGCACCTCAAAGGGCATGAAATGGCGAGTAAAATGCACTATCAAGCTTCTAGGGTATGACAAACAGAGACCAGATTAGATCATTTTATATTATGGTTAATTTAAGAAATGAGCGAAATTCTATCACATTCGTTCAATTTACGTCGCTCCTATTTCAGATAGCGTATTGGACTAAGCGGCCACTCAAAGCGCATGAAATGGCCAGTAAAGTGCACTATTAAACTTCTAGGGTAGAGCAAACAGAGACCCGATTAGATCATTTTATATTATGGTTAATTTAAGAATTCAGCGAAATTCTATCACATTTGTTCAATTTACGTCGATCCTATTTCAGGTAGCGTATTGGGCTAAGCGGCATCTCAAAGCGCATGAAATGGCGAGTAAAATGCACTATCAAACTTCTAGGGTAAGGCAAACAGAGACCCGATTAGATCATTTTATATTACGGTTAATATAAGAATTCAGCGTAATTCTATCACAATTGTTCAATTTACGTCGCTCCTATTTCAGATAGCGTATTGGGCTAGGCGGCATCTGAGAGCGCGTGGAATGGCGATTAAAATGCACTGCTAAACTTCTAGGGTAGGGCAAACAGAGACCCGATTAGATCATTTTATATTATGGTTAATTTAAGAATTCAGCGAAATTCTATCACATTTGTTCAATTTCCGTCGCTCCTATTTCAGATCGCGTATTGGGCTAAGCGGCATCTCAAAGCGCATGAAATGGCGAATAAAATGCACTATTAGACTTCTAGGGTAGGGCGAACAGAGACCCGATTAGATCATTTTATATTATGGTTAATTTAAGAATTCAGCGAAATTCTATCACATTTGTACATTTTACGTCGCTCCTATTTCAGATATCGTATTGGGCTAAGCGGCATCTCAAAGCGCATGAAATGGCGAGTAAAATTCACTATCAAGCTTCTAGGGTATGCCAAACAGAGACCAGATTAGACCATTTTATATTATGGTCATTCCATGCGCCTTAAGGTGCCGCCTATCCCAATACGCTATCTGAAATAGGAGCGACGTAAATTGAACAAATGTGATAAAATTACGCTGAATTGTTATATTAACCATAATATAAAATGATCTAATCGGGTCTCTGATTGCCCTATCATAGAAGTTTAATACTGCATTTTAGTCGCCATTTCATGCGCTTTAAGGAGCCGTTTAGCCCAATACGCAATCTGAAATTGGAGCTACGTAAATTGAACAAATGTGACAGAGTTACGCATAATTCTTATATTAACCATAATATAAAATGATCTAATCGGGTCTCTGATTGCCCTAACATAGAAGTTTAATAGTGCATTTTACTCGCCATTTCATGCGCATTAAGGAGCCGTTTAGCCCTATACGCAATCTGAAAATGCAGCTACGTAAATTGAACAAATGTGACAGAGTTACCCAGAATTCTTATATTAACCATAATATAAAATGATCTAATCGGGTCTCTGTTTGCCCTACCCTAGAAGTTTAATAGTGCATTTTACTCCACATTTCATGCGTTTTAAGATGCCACCTATCCTAATACGCTATCTGAAATTGGAGCTACGTAAATTAAACAAATGTGATAGAGTTACGACGAATTCTTAAATTAACCATAATATACGATGATCTAATCGGTTCTCTGATTGCCCTATCCGAGAAGTTTAGTAGTGTATTTTACTCGACATTTCATGCGATTTAAGATGCCGCTTAGACCAATACGGTATCTGAGATAGGAGTGACGTAAATTGAACAAATGTGTTAGAATTACGCAGAATTCTTATATTCACCATAATATAAAATGATCTAATCGGGTCTCTGATTGCCCTATCATAGAAGGTAGGTCGTGCATTTTACTTGGCATTCCACGCGCTTTAAGATGCCGCCTAGCAAAATACGCTATCTGAAATAAGAGCGACGTAAATTGAGCAAATGTGATAGAGTTACGCAGAATTCTTATATTAACCATATTATAAAATGATCTAATCGGGTCTCTGATTGCCCTATCATAGAAGGTTAGTCGTGCATTTTACTTGACATTCCACGCGCTTTAAGATGCCGCCTAGCAAAATACGCTATCTGAAATAGGAGCGACGTGAATTGAACAAATGTGAAAGAATTTCGCTGAATTCTTAAATTAACCATAATATAAAATGATCTTATCGGGTCTCTGTTTGCCCTACCCTAGAAGTTTAATAGTGCA
This sequence comes from Macropis europaea, assembly GCA_916610135.2. Classification (NCBI taxonomy): domain Eukaryota; kingdom Metazoa; phylum Arthropoda; class Insecta; order Hymenoptera; family Melittidae; genus Macropis; species Macropis europaea. The sequence continues at coordinate 498,114 of CAKAJE020002012.1, forward strand.
TCTTACTCGTCATTTCATGCGCTTTAAGTTGCCTCCTAGCCCAATACGCTAATTGAAACAGGAGCAACGTTAATTGAACAAATGTGATAGAATTACTCAGAATTCTTATATTAACCATAATATAAAATGATCTACTCGGGTCTCTGATTGCCCTATCATAGAAGGTTAGTAGTGCATTTTACTCGCCATTCCACGCGCTTTAAGATGCCGCCTAGCCCAATGTACTATCTGAAATAGGAACGACGTCACTTGTACAAATGTGATGGAATTACGCATAATTCTTATATTAACCATAATATAAAATGATCTAATCGGGTCTCTGATTGCCCTATCACAGTAGTTTAATAGTGCATTTTACTCGTCATTTCATGCGCTTTAAGGTGCCGCTTTGCCCAATACGCTATCTGAAATAGGCACGACGTAAATTGAACAAATGTGATAAAATTACGCTGAATTCTTATATTAACAATAATATAAAATGATCTAATCGGGTCTCTAATTGCTCTATCAATGAAGTTTGGTAGTGCATTTTACTCGTCATTTCATGCGCTTTAAGGTTCCGTTTAGCCCAATACGCTATCTGAAATAGGAGCGACGTAAATTGAACAAATGTGATAGAATTACGCAGAATTCTTATATTAACCATAATATAAAATGATCTAATCGGGTCTCTGTTTGCCCTACCCTAGAAGTTTAATAGTGCATTGTACTCCACATTTCATGCGCTTTAAGGTGCCACCTAGCCCAATACGCTATCTGAAATAGGGGCGACGTAAATTGAACAAATGTGATAGAAGTACGTAGAATTCTTATATTAACCATAATATAATACGATCAATTCGGGTCTCTGATTGCCCTATCACAGAAGTTTAATAGTGCATTTTACTCGTCAATTCACGCGCTTTAAGGTGCCGCCCAGCCCAATACGCTATCTGAAATATGGGCGACGTAAATTGAACAAAGGTGATAAAATTTCGCTGAATTCTTATATTAACCATAATATAAGATGACCTAATCGGGTCTCTGTTAGCCCTATCCGAGAAGTTTGGTAGTGCATCTTACTCGACATTTCATGCGCTCTAAGGTGTCGCCTAGCCCAATACGCTATCTGAAATAGGAGCGATATAAATTGAACAAATGTGATAAAATTACGTTGAATTCTTATATAAACAATAATATAAAATGATCTAATCGGGTCTCTGTTTGCCCTATCCTAGAAGTATAATAGTGCGTTTTACTCGACATTTCATGCGCTTTAAGATGAAACCTAGCCCAATACGCTATCTGAAATAGGGGCGACGTAACTTGAACAAATGTGATAAAATTACGTTGAATTCTTATATTAACAATAATATAATACGATGTATTCGGGTCTCTGATTGCCCTATCATAGACGTTTAATAGTGCATTTCACTCGTCATTTCATGCGCTTTGAGATGCCGCTTAGCCCAATACGCTATTTGAAATAGGAGCGACGTAAATTTAGCAAATTTGATAGGATTTCGCTGAATTCTTATATTAACCTTAATGTAATATGATCTAATCAGGCCTCTATTCGCAATACCCTAGAAGTTTAATAGTGCATTTCACTCGACATTTCATGCGCTTTGAGATGCCGCTTAGCCCAATTCGCTATCTGAAATAGGAGCGACGTAAATTGAATAAATGTGATAGAATTTCGCTGAACACTTATATTAACCAAAATATAAAATGATCTAATCCGGTTTCTGATTGCCCTATCATAGAAGGTTAATAGAGCGTTATCCTCGCCATTCCACGCTCTTTAAGATGCCGCCTAGCCCAGTAGGCTATCTGAATTAGGAGCGACGTAAATTGCACAAATGTGATAGAATTTCGCTGAATTCTTAAATTAACCATAATATAAAATGATCTAATCGGGTCTCTGTTTGCCCTACCCTAGAAGTTTAACAGTGCATTTTACTCGCCATTTCATGCGCTTTGTGATGCCGCTTAGCCCAATACGCTATCTGAAATATGAGCGACGTAAATTGAACAAATGTGATAGAATTTCCCTCAAATCTTCTATTAACCAAAATAAAAAATGATCTAATCGGGTCTCTGATTGCCCTGTCATAGAAGTATAATAGTGCATTTTACTCGCCATTCCACGCGCTTTAAGATGCCGTCAAGCCCAGTACGCTATCTGAAATAGGAGCGACGTAAATTGCACAAATGTGATAGAATATCGCTGAATTCTTAAATTAACCATAATATAAAATGATCTAATCAGGTCTCTGTTTACCGTACCCTAGAAGTTTAATAGTGCATTTTACTCGCCATTCCACGCGCTTTAAGATGCCGTCAAGCCCAGTACGCTATCTGAAATAGGAGCGACGTAAGTTGAACAAATGTGATAGAATTACGCTGAATTCTTATATTAACCGTAATATAAAATGATCTAATCGGGTCTCTGTTTGCCTTACCCTAGAAGCTTAATAGTGCATTTCACTCGACTTTTCATGCGCTTTGAGATGCCGCTTAGCCCAATTCGCTATCTGAAATAGGAGCCACGTAAATTGAATAAATGTGATAGAATTTCACTGAACACTTATATTAACCAAAATATAAAATGATCTAATCTGGACTCTGATTGCCCTATCATAGAAGGTTAATAGTGCGTTATACTCGCCATTCCACGCGCTTTAAGATGCCGCCTAGCCCAGTAGGCTATCTGAAATAGGAACGACGTAAATTGCACAAATGTGATTGAATTTCGCTGAATTCTTAAATTAACCATAATATAAAATGATCTAATCGGGTCTCTGTTTGCCCTACCCTAGAAGCTTAATAATGCATTTTACTCGCCATTTCATGTTCTTTGAGATGCCGCTTAGCCCAATACGCTATCTGAAATAGGAGCGACGTAAACTGAACAAATGTGATAGAATTTCGCTGAATCCTTAAATCAACCATAATATAAAATGATCTAATCGGGTCTCTGCTCGCCTTACCCTACAAGTTTAATAGTGCATTTTACTCGCTATTTCTTCCGCTTTGAGATGCCGCTTAGCCCAATACGCTATCTGAAATAGGAGCGACGAAAGTTGAACAAATGTGATAGAATTTCGCTGAATACTTATATTAACCTTAATGTAAAATGATCTAATCGGGTCTCTGATCGCCCTACCCTAGAAGATTAATAGTGCATTTCATTCGTCATTTCATGCGCTTTGAGATGCCGCTAGCCCAATACGCTACCTGAAATAGGAGCGACGTAAATTGAACAAATGTGATAGAATTTCGCTGAATTCTTATATTAACCAAAATATAAAATGATCTAATCAGGTCTCTGATTGCCCTATCATAGACGTTTAATAGTGCATTTTACTCGCCATTCCACGCGCTTTCAGATGCCGCCTAGCCCACTGCGCTATCTGATATAGGAGCGACGTAAATTGAACAAATGTGATAGTATTTCGCTGAATTCTTGTATTAACCAAAATATAAAATGATCTAATCGGGTCTCTCTTTGCATTACCCTAGAAGCTTAATAGTGCAATTCACTCGTCATTCCACGCGCTTTAAGATGCCGGCTTGCCCAGTACGCTATCTGCAACAGGAGCGACGTAAGTTGAACGAATGTGATAGAATTACGCTGAATTCTTATATTAACCGTAATATAAAATGATCTAATCGGGTCTCTGTTTGCCTTATCCTAGAAGTTTAATAGTGCATTTTACTCGCCATTTCATGCGCTTTGAGATGTTACTTAGCCCAATACGCTATCTGAAATAGGAGCGACGTAAGTTGAACAAATGTGATAGAATTTCGCTGAATTCTTATATTAACCAAAATATAAAATGATCTAATCGGGTCTCTGATTGCCCTATCATAGAAGTTTAATAGTGCATTTTACTGTCCATTCTACGCGCTTTAAGATGCCGCCTAGCCCAGTACGCTATCTGAAATAGGAGCGACGTAAATTGAACAAATGTGATAGAATTTCGCTGAATTCTTATATTAACCAAAATATAAAATGATCTAATCGGGTCTCTGATTGCCCTATCATAGAAGTTTAATAGTGCATTTTACTCGCCATTCCACGCGCTTTAAGATGCCGATCGCAGTACGCTGTCTGAGATAGTAGCGACGTAAATTGAACAAATGTGATAGAACTTTGCCGAATTCTTAAATTAACCATAATATAAAATGATCTAATCGGTTCTCTGTTTGCCCTACCCTAGAAGTTTAATAGTGCATTTTACTCGCCATTTCATGCGCTTTGAGATGCCGCTTTGCCGAATACGCTATCTGAAATAGGAGCGACGTAAATTGAACAAATGTGATAGAATATCGCTGAATTCTTTTATTAACCATAGTGTAAAATGATGTAATCGGGTCTCTGTTCGCCCTAGCCTAGAAGTTTAATAGTGCATTTTCTCGCCATTTCATGCGCTTTGAGATGCCGCTTAGCCCAATACGCTATCTGAAATAGGAGCGATGTTAGTTGAACAAATGTGATAGAATTTTGCTGAATTCTTAAATTAACCATAATATAAAATGATCTAATCGGGTCTCTGTTTACCCTACCCTAGAAGTTTAATAGTGCATTTTACTCGCTATTTCTTCCGCTTTGAGATGCCGCTTAGCCCAATACGCTATCTGAAATAGGAGCGACGAAAGTTGAACAAATGTGATAGAATTTCGCTGAATACTTATATTA